>JANVCC010000043.1:5686811-5999293 GCA_025345505.1 Todiramphus chloris collaris | reverse complement strand
CTCTCCTCTCCTCTCCTCTCCTCTCCTCTCCTCTCCTCTCCTCTCCTCTTCTTAATGGTGAGCTTTCTCTAGGGAGTAATGAGAAGAGACTGAATTCTTCCTCTCAGTTGATCATCAAGAAAAATCTGCAGTGGAGAATGGGCAACTACAAGTGCCAGCCACAGTTACTACCTGAACACAGGGTTATCTCTTCTTGCTCTGAGGAGAGGGAAGGAGGCAGCATCCAGGGCTGCTGGACTTAATCCAGGGAGTAGCAAGCAGCTGGCCAACCCTGCATTAGGCTTTGCCCGGATGCAAACACGGGCATGTCATGGCACAAGCACAGGCACCGGAGCTCAGACATGGCTTGAGAACCAGAGAAATTTGCTGATCTGTACAAAGGCTGCAGTGTCAGCTCTGGTAGCTTAGCACATCTGTTTCAGCCTCAGAAGAGAGGTTGTTTCTGATATCTGCTCTGCATGAGCTCCACAACATAGGCAAAAAACAGGCCACAGCATCACCACATCTCATGGTCACGTCCATGAGTTTTACAGTCCTTCCATACTGCAGGAGCAATCAAAGAAGGTGGGTGTACAAGTGCACCTTCCCCAGCTGACTGGACTGATGCTGAGCACAGAGCAAAAGCAATTTGTTTGGATTTCCTGCCTACGTGAGACACTGTCCTCATTTTTGCTACCTGCCCAGCACCATCTGCCAAACAAACTCTCTGACAAAAGGCAGGTGCTCATGAGGATTTGCAGTCCCACCTCCCCCCTCTGTGCTTTTCTTACCTGCAATAGCATTTCATATTAGCCACAGAAACCAGATGGCCCCAACATGAAGCCAGAGCACGGCAACCTCTGTTCTTTCCATTTTCAAAACTTCCCCTTGAATCCATTATTCATACAGGTCATTCTCTTGCAAGGTTAAATGAAAACCGCAGCATGCTCTGTACTTGCCAGATAAAATTAGAGCTTTCACTGCACAGCGTTCAGACACCCTTCCCTTTCTCCATGGGAAGTCACAAAATTATCAACAAGCCACCTAAGTGTGACAGCGGAGAGGATTTGGGAGAGACATTTAGGAGGAAGAGAGCAAGATGTGTACACTGGAAGCTCATTCCAATGAGAGAAAGTAAAATGTCTAAGTTGGGGAGTAAAAAGTGCTGGTTTAACAGTATAACCAGCAGTTGAAAGGATGACATTTTCTAGGAGACTGGAAAATGCTTGGGACCAACATCATACATCATGCAGCACACAAGAGAAGATCCAGTTCAGGACATTTAGGGACTTTTGAAATGCTAGTTGGCTTAAATATATTCTCTCTTAGAATCATAGAATAGTTTCATCTGGAAAAGACCTTCAAGATCACCAACCTTATTCCTAGCCGTATCAAACCCACTAAACCATGTCCCTAAGCACAACATCTACATGGCTCTTAAACACCTCCAAAGATGGTGACTCCACCTCCCTGGGCAGGCCATTCCAATGCCTGACAACCCTTTCAGTAAAGAAATTCTTCCTAATATCGAGCCTGAACCTCCCCTGGTTCAACTTCAGGCCGTTTCCTCTTGTTCTGTCCCTTGTCACCAGGGAGAACAGACCAACTCCCACCTCGCTACACCTTCCCTTCAGGCAGCTGTAGAGGGCAAGAAGGTCTCCCCTCAGCCTTCTTTTCTCAAGGCTAAACAGCCCCAGATCCTTCAGCCTTTCCTCATAAGAGACATGCTCCAAGAGACATGCTTCCTTTACTAGCTTTGTATCCTGCCTCTGGACCCTCTCCAGAACCTCAATGTCCTCCTTGTAGAGAGGGGCCCAAAACTGGACACAGTATTCAAGGTGCAGCCTCACCAAAGCTGAGTACAGAGGAATGATCACCTCCCTTCTCCTGCTGACCACACTGTTCCTGATACAGGCCAGGATGTTGTTGGCCTTCTTGGCCACCTGGGCACTCTGCTGGCATTCTTGTTTGATAGCCAGAGGGCACTGAAGAACAAACTTTTATAAAGATGAGGGATCTGGGGGATGCAAAAGGCACTGAACTAGGTGAAAGGATTATTCATTTTATACACTTTCTGAGTGCACAGAAGCTTCTCCAACTGCAGAGCTCTGCCATTGGTCTTCAAACTCAGTATCTAATACTATGTCATTCTTCTAACACCAAGCAGTGCTCAACCCACTCTCCATTACCACGGACAGCCTTTCTCCAGGTCACAAGCTCTACATATGTCAGTCCCATGCTCTTGGTTTGGAACTGTTGGCCCAGTGCTTACAGGCAGTGTCCTGGCACTCCCCATCATGGTCTATGGACAGAGGAAGCAACTAGGACTCAAGTGGCTTCATCATGCATGCTTACATGAAAGTCAATCCTGAAATAAAATCTTGGTAATACACACTAGTCCTCTCTTCTGCTTTGTGGGCAGGTCTCCCAAGTCTTTCCTTTTACTGCAGATCCCAAGAGAGATGCTCTTGTCTTCCTTCCCTTTCCACCTCTTCAGTGTGGACTTTAAGTGCTGAGGTTATTTTCTCACAAAACTCACAATTTGATGGAGGAACACAGAAGGTCTGAGGAGCTGAAATGTGTTCTTTACTACTTATCAGCAAAAATGAGAAGGAAAACTGAAGCTGATGCTCCCAGTCTTCACAGATCTGGAGTTTGCTGGAGGCTGTGACAACTCTGAGGACCATACAACAGCTTTACTCTGGCAATGCAGCATAAACAGCTATTTGCACATAGGACAGATAATAAGGAGTTTCACAAAGAATTGAATCAGAATCCTTAAACTAATGGCTGCAAATAGCTAAGTGTGAGATGATCAAGATGAAGTGATATGCTATTTGTTATTTCTGCAGGACCTGTGAACACTGCTGCGTTCCTTCTCTTGATAGACAGCATTTGTTGAATGGAGTTAATACAGCAATGCAACGTAGAAAATAGTCATTAGCCTAAGCAGAAGAGGGAGAAGAGCAGAAGGAAATCACCAGCCATTATGCATGGAGCAAGCTCGCCAAAGCAGAATATCACCATTGCTACCAAGAATTTGCAAAGAGAAATCCAGGAGCTGAAGCTCAGGTCAGTGTAGACACAAGGCTCCTGCTCAAATATTTAAGGCATGACCAGGGTATGTTGGGGTTTTTGTCTCATATTGTCTGTCCAGAGCCTGGAAACATGCCTGGAAGCCAGCAGGACCTAAACCTTAGAGTACATCTGTTTTTGCCAGCTTTCCAGGAAACATTTACTTCTGATTTCACACTTCCAAGCTCAAGCTGTCATCAGCACACAGCTCACTATAAAACGAGGATAAGAGGTTCTTATGCTATTATCAAAACCTTTCGGGAAATGAGGAGAAAGGAAGACAGCTCTTCTAGTGGATACAAATACTTCAATAGCTGAATTATCTTCTTAAAGAGCCTGACTCCATCCTGGTCTCCTATTTTCCCACCTGTGATGGGAGAAGAAATTGCTTTCTGAGCTCTGCTGCATCAGTTCCAGGGCTTCACAGAGAGGCGGGAAAGGCACTGGGGACAGTGGCTGCAGCCTGGTCCTTCTCCCAGCTACACCAGCACCATGAATGCTGGGTTGAACATTTCCTTTACCAACGAGGCTACGGGACAGGAAATACCACCATGGGAACAAAGTCTGGCTCTGCCATAGCACGTACAAAACACTTCATATGTGAGTGACTGTCAGAGGCTCAATATTCCCTTTTATCTCAGAAGGAGGGAGGATTGATTCCCCTGCAAGCCTCTCCTCCTTCAGCCACCACTTTCATCTTCATATTATCTACAGGGACACATTTAAAGTCAAACCTATCCTCTGAGGTCAGAGAGTGATGCAGGGCAAGGAGACCTGCCCTGACACCAGAAGATCCATGAGAGGCCTCATCTCATCTGCTTTCCTCTGGCACAGGCACTGTCAGGAGCACTGATCAGCGGGAGGCTAGGGGATGCTGGGACAACTGGGAAATAGCAGCTCTGGTTTCGCACCCTGGCAACCTAGGTGTCCATCCCAGACCGTACAGAGCACAAAGCATGGGAAGAGGAGCAAAAATCTTCCCTGATCACTGTTTCATCCTGCCAGCTGTAGTTAAGACAACTGGGGAACGTTAAGTCTGTGTTTCTCCAGCTGCAAAATGGAGACACTGCAGCCTCTCTGTGCATTTTAGTCAGAACAGGGGTACTAGCCATTTCTTACAGCCTTGCCTTGCAGAAGTTAGACAGACCAGCCTGCAACCCCCATCAGGCTGTTCTTCAACTCCCGATGGTACTTCTGGGAAACTCATTTGTGGGGCAGAAAAACAGCTCATTTCTTGTTGTGCTCCCTGCTGTGAGCTGGGATTTATCCGGAGTGCATTTACACTGTCACTGCAGCCCAGGGCATGTTGAGCCCTGAAGTGAGATGAGCAATGGGGCTGAGGTGAGACCTGCCATGGCCAAAATGCTGGTCCCCAGGCTGTCCAGGGAAGATCCATGTGACACAACCAGAACTTGTCCCTGGGGCACACCATCATAAGAGATACCACAAGGATGGTTTTGTTCCCAGGAGAAATAATCTCCATCAAGCACCTCTTTCTTTTCCATCTCAGCCCTTCACATGTTGGTGCCTGCATCACTGGCACAGTCAGAAGACCCAGCACCATGATCTCAGGCTGCACAGAGGAGGAAACAAACACCAGCTAAACACACAAATGGATTTCAGGCACAATTTCTTTGTGGAGATTCAGAGCTAAGAGCAAATCAAGGGGCTGCTGGGTGAGATGTTACCATGCAACAGCATTTCACCAGCTCCTGGTCTCCCGATGATGAAAAAGAAGTGAGACAAATCACCTTTCTGTCACAAGCTAAAGATATCACAATGAGACTTACTGGAGTTCACCTTCCAGAGAGGGAGAAGTGGGTTATTTAGTAGCCTATCCTATAATAAATTGTCTGGTAAAGCGACAAACCTGAAACAGCAGCTGGAGTTCAGATGCAATTCTGATTAAAAAAAAAGGGAGATGTTTCAAAGAATGGAGACAATTAACCATTCGACTTGGCCAACAAGGAAAGACGTGAATCTCTTGGGAGTCTTCAAGTGAAGAGAAGACTTTTCCAGGAGGTGGGAAATGGCTAAACACTGATTCCCAGCCCGAGCCCAGTGACCAGCGAGCAACTTCCATGGGGACAATATTTAAACAAGAGGGTTCTTCTGTCTCACAATAAATAAAGAGGTGACATTTAGACAGACATTTCCTGGAAGTGTCTGTGGCCATTTGTGCCCCAGACAGCTGATGGAAGCACAGGAATGACACCTTAATTGAGGTCGAAGGGGACTTCTGGAGGTGTTTGTTCCAAGTGGCTGCTCAGGGCAAAACCAGCTCAGAGCAGGTTGCTGAGGGAATTTTTCTAGTTGAGTCTGTAAAGTTCCCAAGGGACTGAAATTCATTCTTGTTTCAATGTTTCATCACCCTCATGGTGGAAAAAAGTTCCCTAACACCAAATCAGAATTTTTCTTGTTGAAATTAGCGTCCAGAGAAAGCAACTCGGAAGCCTGAGTTAATCATCACTGTTGCTGGAGATCACCTCAGCACTGAGGAGCATCAACACAGCCCCATTTGGGTTTGCACTCCAGCATGGGGTGAGAGAAGGGTCTTGCAGGACCACGCCAGCATCCCTCCTGCTCCTCCCCAGGGCTTCTCGGCCCTTTCTGCTGATCATAGCAAGCTGTTGTGTGGTCTACGCAGGGAGGTTGCAGTCTGCCAACACTTTTCAGCTGGTTTAATTATTCTCTCATAATAATTCTTCCCCTTTTTCTATGAAGAACAGATGATCAGCACGGATTGCATGGCGTTTCAAAAGCTGCTGTGTACATACATCCAGGGAGCCCTTTCCAGCTACCTTCCCCCACCTCCCCCCAGATCTGCCAGGGCTGATCTCGCTCGACTGACTCCAGAGTCCTAACTTCAACAATGACAGTGTTGCCAATACTGATATTAAACTAAATGCTTTCCACGTTGGGGCACAAGTAACAATAGTCAATATTTTGGTGAGGCTGAATTACAGGCAGCAGTTGCAACAGCTGCCTTCAGTTTTGGCTCCAACACCCAGCTCCCCAGTGAGGTACAACACACCATTTGATGAATTCCACACTCTGTTCTTCAGTTACAGTTTATTAAAAGATGGATTAAAACATTGGCACAACAGTGGCCACAGGAATATTTTTCCAGCAACATCATCCCAGAAGGCTTTGGAGACGCAGAATTGTGTCTAAATTGGGACACCATTCATACATAGTTTGAACTGGTGTTCAGAAAGCCAGTGCTTGCTGTTAAAGGAGTATTTTGTTACAAAAAAAAAATAAATGCATGTCCTCTGTAGGCTCAATATTGACTTATGTCATTACAGATACAGGAAAGTCTGAGAAGCATCTTTTGAGCTTTGAACTCAAAGCATAGAGACGAGCAAGACTTGGAAAAATATTGATTGCAAACAGCTGGTAGACATCACATGTAAGCAGAAAGATCTGCACCGAGTTCAACAAGTTACTCTTCCCACTGTGCTGCCTGAATGCAGAATTTAATACAAGTTGTGCAGGAGTTGAGTGGCCCTTTCAGGAGACACAATTCACCTGTCCTACATGTATGAATCCTGTATCCCCCTTTATGAACCCCCAAGTCATGGCTTTTACAGAAAAAGTGAGAATTTGTGACTGTGATCCAGGCTTTAACATCATGGAAAAATCATCGTGAGTAATTGCATTAGTTCTACACAATGCCATGACAAGTTATAATTCAGGAGGAGACAGGGAAATGGTGGAAGCTGAAGTCAACACAAGCCAAGAGGCATCAACAAACCCCTGTTTGAGCTGAAATTCTCCTTGTTCACTCCCTCACTTTTCCTGATGAGCACGGAAAATTGTTCAGGACATCTTAGCCAAACCATTTGGCATAAATGAAGACAGAGAGCAGAGACAAAGACCAAGCTTTCAGAGCTGTGCATTTGATCTCCGTTGCACTGGGTAAACCCAAACTCAGCTGTTTGCTTGTGAGACAAGCCAATAATCTGGCTGCTATCAAAGAGGTGAGAGCTCTCACCAGTCCCACTCAGCCCAGTTTTTCCCTGCAGCCGAGATGCTCCATCCTTTGGAGCATTCCAGCAGTGGGATGGGAGCCGCCTTCCTGCACACAGCACTCTCACGGGCATCCACTCTTTCCTTTTATAAGGCAGTCTGCACATCCCCAGTGCTGTGAAATGCTCAGCCAGGTTTAGAGGCTGAAAGGTTAAACATTAATCCAAGTATATGCCAGATTTCAAATTAACTAGCCGGTGTGAAAAGGAGCTTCAGCTCCAACATGCATTTCAAATGCTCCCCGTGCAGCTTCCGCTGCCGGAGGACTGCACGGAGCCCCTGCAACGTGCCAGCCGTTGTGCAGTGGCCAGGCCTCCTGGAGAACACTTGCTGTTCCTTTTTTTTTTCCTGGTACAACTTCCAGCTTCACCCTGAGAAAATAAGAGGCTGAAAAGAACATTTCATGGAATTGCACTGAGCCGTGTGAAAGCTGGGGGGCTGCCACGTGCTGGCAGGCAGCAGGCATGTGCTGTGGTTGGCCACAGATGCCATGGGCACTGATGAGGTGACAGCGGTAATGAGAGGATGCACAAAGCACTCTGCATGCTTCGGGCATGGGCAGGGGAAGGGCACCCCTGGCAGACTTGTTTCAGATGTTCCTTTTGGGGACTCGCTACTTTATCCACAAACTCCCCCCCAGGGGGAGCCTTCACCAACCCACTCTCTCTATTATGAAGCAAGGAGTTAGGGCATCACCCTGGCACCTCTTGCCCTCCTCACTCGTACTTTCCATTTTCATCACTGACATCTCCAGACATGTGCTAACACCCTGTCCTCTGAGGAGCTGGCCTGCATTTTACAAAGTCTGTCTTCACACCAGAAACCACTGGCAGATGTGTGGAGGAGTGGGAAGGAAGGGGAAACTATTTTGCATTTTGTCTGCCTTTGTGCTTTTGCATGAGCTGTAAGGACATGTCAGCTAGGTTCTATCCGATTGAGACACTACTTCTTAAAGTAAGATTAAAAATATTTTATTTATTTTTAAGAGTACTTGGTTCCACATAGGCTCCCAACCCACCATAACAGCCCTGCTCCTTCATTTCTTTCAAAATTAACTTGCACATGAGGGAGCTTTATTCTGAAGCTCTGTGTGTAGTGGCCCAAAGCTGGATTGATAAAAGGATGCTATTTTCAGAAGTGAGTAAATATTTTCTCCAAATGGGTACCATGGGAGTCCTTTGCACATTCCCTCCCCAGACTAGACAGATGTGCATACAGCTGCTTCAATAGCTCAGTACCAAGCTCACAAGAGGCAGATCTCTGAGACCTGCTGGTGAATGCTGAAGACAAGCCAGCTTGAAAACAACTGAGACATAAATGAAGGTAACAGCACTAACAAATTCCACAAGACTGATCCCATCCTGAAAAGTTGGATGATCTTAAAGGTCTTTTCCAACCAAAATGATTCTATGATTCTAAATAAGACAACCTTGCATCATATCTATCTTATCTCTGCTAACCCGACTCCTGCCAACAGGCCAGTCCACCAGCAGGCTCAGTTTGCTGATACCAAAGGCTGATTGGAGCCCAAGCCCCTTCCCTGGGAGCAGTGTGAGGGCACAGACATCCCTCCCACCTGAAACAACTCCTCTCTCCTACAGATGCACCCAGCCCAGACTTGCAGATGTGTCAAGCAGAGCTCCATCATACAGGCTTCCTGTGATGGGAACAAGGGCTTTTCATTACTGTACGAGGAGAGAAGTAATTTGCTTTGCTTGCAGCTTCAGCCAAATCAGGCCACACATGCAGAAGTTTGGGGTTTACATTAGCATTACTCCACTGGCTTTTGCCAGACCATAACAGATGTCCCCCATGTCTATGGCAGGTTGAGTCCTAGTCCAACCCCAAAATAGCACAGTTCTCTAGAAATTAGAAGACAAATGTTAATTCTTCTAGTCCACTTACCATATGTTCTATTTTGGTGTGTAGCATCCTGCAGTAGAGGAAAAAGAAATCTTATATGCTGACATAGGCATTCATTATAAATATTTCAAGTCTGTCAGTCAACCCCCTTTCATCTCAGCATTTAAGGGAGCCTTCAACCAAACAGAGGTCCTCACTCAGAGCTTGACCTGAGTGTGGGACCAACAGTAAGAAAACACCTGGAAGTGTCCATACTTTAAGGCAATCTCTTCTTGGAAACCAGAGTATTTGCTGTTTAAAGGTGCAACTGCAGAGAAGTCCCACAGGCTTTCCAAATTGGGGAAAGCTCCAGGAAAGAGCAGTTCCACCCTACAGTACAGAAAGTGGTATTTTGTCCTGAGAGCAGCCTGCAGTTCCTATTGCCCTGTCTGCCTGTGCCTCGCATCACAGCTGTATATAGTACTGGAGATCAGAGTGTTGTCTTCCAGAGGACAATGTCCCACCACGGTGTCCTATGGTCCCTATGCAGCCACAGTGACATTCCTCTAGTTTGAAGGTTTTAGATGATTTTTCTTTCTCCATTACATTTCCCCTTAATTTATCCACACAGGAGACCTGGCATCTACAGGGATTTGCTTTCATATCAGAAAGAACATTGGGGTACCCCAGCCCTTCAAAAGCCAGCTCTTCCCTGTGTCTGCAGCTTACAGCTCTGACTGCACTGCAAAGTGGCGTAGATGGAAAATGAAACGGTGACTCCCTTCAAGGAAAGGTGATGTCCCCAGAAACACAGGCATCTGAAATCAATAGCATCAGACCTGGTTTATGTGCAGAAGACTTCCTCCAGGCAGGAAACAAGTGAATGTTGGACATTTTCATTTCTCAGATCTATCCAGCCCCTGTCTTAGGCTTCAGCTTCACAAATCACTGCACAGCAGTGGAGCAAAGCCCAGAAACATCCCTTTAGCTGGCAGCGGTACTGGTAAAGATGCATCCCTTTACATCGACATAAATCACAGATCATCACAGCTCGTGCTCGCCGCAAACCAGAGGAATGCACATGGGCAACTGCTGAGCAAACCACGCTTTACTCCATCAGCCATCCACGGGCACACAGTTTTCAAACACAGTCACAGTTCCAAAGGGCTGTGCAAAGCCAGAGGAAGCAGCCTTGATCCAGCAGAAGCTGTTACCAGTGTCCTGCCCCCCGACTCCAAACAGCTGCTACAGAGAAAAGCTTAGAAATCAAAGATTAACTGGGTAATAAATAATTAAAAAAATAGTTCACCTAATAAAGAAGATCAATTAACAGCTATTATCTCTGAAAAGCTCAGAGATTTATTGCTTGTGTATCACTAAGAGCAAGAAATCCTTTCTCTTCATCTTATCATTTGTATTTTAACCACTCTCAGCGTTGGACTCCATGAGAGCACCTGGCACAATGGACAGATACTCCCTCGTGTCTGCAGTGATGCCAGGCTCTCGGAGGCAGGGACGAGATCACAGTGTGAGGTGCACACCACACAACAGACACATCACTGTGAGCAATCTATGGTCCTTCTCCATCAGCCCCTCACTCCCACCATTCTCCTGACCTGACTGTGGCTCTCCCACTTTCTAGCAGCAAAACAACCTCAGTCACCAGCCAGGCTCCCCTACATCAGCCACTTTCATGATGTTACTAAATATAACTATCTCCATAAACATGTCTGGCCACTTGCAGTCCCAGATCTATAGTGCTTCTACTAACACACAATCACAGAATCACAGAATGGTGGGAATGGGAAGAGATCATCTAGTTCAATTCCCCTGCTAAAGCAGGTTCACCTAAAGCAGGTTGCACGGGATCGCTCCGAGGCAGGTTCTCAATATCTCCGAAGATGGAGTCTTTGCAACCTCTCCGGGCAGCCTGTCCCAGGGCTCCATCACCCTCAAAGTAAAGAAGTTCTTCCTCATGTTCAGATGAAACGTCCTATGTTCTCATTTGTTCTCCTTGCCCTATCACTGGGCATCACTGAAAAGAGTCTTGCTCCATCCTCTTGACCCCTGTGCGTAAATATTTATAAGCATTGATTAGATCACCTCTCAGTCTTGTCTTCTCCAGGCTAAACAGCCCCAGGTCTCTCAGCCTTTTCTCATCACAGAGATGCTTCAGTTCCCTCATCATCTTTGTAGACCTCTTCTGGACTCTCTCCAGTAGTTCCTTGTCTCTGTGCAACTAGGAAGCCCAGAACTGGACACAGTGCTCCATATGTAGACTCACTTTCCCTCTTTCCAAGCACAAGAGACACTCAAGGGCTCATTGCTGAAGACTGCAGGTGAAGGCTGCACAACCTTGTGCACTGCCAAGAACTGGGACCAGCACAAAGTCTGCGGACCACATCCCAAACACACCACACAAGGCTCCAAACCCTCTCCCTCCTCTGAGCCATCTGCCTGTGACGGGAACAACAACCGATATCCCAGGAGAAGAGGAACTTCTCCTCACTGGGGGGTGTTGTGCCTTCCCCCAGAAGGGCCATTCTCACCACACAGAAGGTGGCACACAAAACTGGGAAAAGGTGAAGGGTGTTGTCTGGCCACAGGAGAGGTGCATAATGAGCAGGAGCCTTCCTGTGCCCGCCCCAGTGCACGTGGCTGCACTGATTGCAGTCATGGCAATGGGAGAGCCAGGCTGCAACAAGTATCCTCCAGTGAGAGAAGGTAAATTCATGATACGGTCTTCCTACTGAATAGCTATAAATATAATCAGGGCTGGATTTCAGCCAAGGCCATGTTCAGCTGACAACAATTTGCAATTAGAAATGAAGCACAATTGTGTTTTAAATAGTGGGACTTTATCCCCAGGGCTGCAGGGGATTTTCCATCAGTGGCATTATTTAAACCAAGATTGGATGTCATGCAAGACGCTAGAAAATATGTTGGATTAGTCAGTCTCTTTTTGGCTATATAAACCACAACTTCAGATACTAAAGGACTCTCATGTGCTAAGAGCAGAGTCTTACTTTTTATGAGTACCTCTCTAGTCCACATAACTAAACACCAGAAGAGCCTCGATAGCAAGTTGTATAAATGTTCATCAACCCACTGGCTCACTGAGGGATTTCAGCTGTGGCACGCATCTCAGCACAGTGCTAATGCTGCCATCGGGGCTTTGGGCTCACCTGAGCTTTTGACACCAGCCCAGTGGGACACTATGAACCATAGCAGAGAAGCAGAGAGCCTTGTACACCCACATCAAGGTCTGCTCCCATGTCCTCTCTCGAGGGAGCTTTTGCTACTGGTTGCAGGAGAAAGGAGTCCCCACTGCTGTGGGTAAGGGTTGGGGCAGCACTGCTAAGAGATCATGGAGATGGGCCAGACACTGTGTCCCAAAGCTCCAGCTTAGGGTTTGTATCAAGGGAGAAAGAGACAGAGAGGAACAAGGTAATCAATACAGCCCCGCTAAGTCCAAAGTGCTTGTGTTTGTCTCCACCGAGTTGTTAATTTTGGCTTGCAATCACAAAGCAAACAAGTAATTCTTCATTTGCTTCTGAAAATCCTGTGGCCCACACCTATTCACCAACACCTTCTTCCCTAGCCACCAAACCCCCCAACCTTGCAAAGCACCCACAGACATCAGCACCCCTTCACACCGGGGCCGTGTCCCAGTCAGCAATCCACCAGCTCCCCGGGTGTGTAGACCCTCCTGAAAAAACTGGTATTTTAGGCTGGGATCTGGTCATGCCAGAGAAGGTGGTGAGGGTGTCCTGGAGGCAGAGCACATCCTCATGTATCCTTCCTCAGGGGTCAGCAAGGACCAAAGTCAGAGATGCTGATGGATGCAGAGGCCTCAGCTTGGCCCTGGTCCCAGCTGAAGACATGATGTAGCAAGCACATATCTATCTAGAAGAGGTCAGTCAAGTGCCTTCCACTTAATATTTAAAAGCTGTTTCTCTTTTCAGCCCAGGCCTCTGGAGTGCTCATAGCTCACAGCACAACAGACCACATTCACATTTTTCAGATGTGTATAAATGTTAAAAATAACCCTCTGAGTTTTTTCTTCAAACAGGGATGAGATCAAGCCTCTGAATAGCCCGTTGCGACTCCATGTCAATTTGCAGTGATCCTGGGAGGAGAAGGGAAGGGCGAGGGGAAGAGAGAAAAGTATTTTATAATGGAAAAAGCGATGAAACCACCCGTCCCCCTCCTCGCTGCTCAGTGCATCACTGTGAGATGTGTTGCAGAAGTGGGTCCATAAAAGACTTGAGGAAATTTCCACCATTGCTGAGCAAGGGCCACTGGTCACAAGAGGCAGAGTGTTACCAGGTTACCTGGCTCAAGAGATGGGCCTTGATTGATTCCTGTTGCAGAGGTCAAGGAGCTCTTACACAATATCCCTCCTTTAGCTGATTAAGCAGGAATGCAGTTTGCAACAGGAGAGTTACACTTGTGATCCTGGGGGTCGGGGGGGGGAAGGAGAAAATGATGTTCCTGTTGCTTGAAGAGATGCTGAGGAAGAGCATTAAGATCATGGTTCTACCTGTTCATCTCTGATGTCAGCATCAGAGCTTTGGAAACATGACAGGGTGGATTAGGCAAGCACAAAATTGCAATGGGAGCTAGAGAAAGTTTCAGTGGTACCCGGGCACCCCACTCTGGGTCTGAGTGGCAGACGAGGTTCTTGGCTTTGTACACAATCTGGGGGACAGAGCAAGATGCCAGCCAGTCAGGCAGACTCACCTACAAAGTTACTGAACCTGCTTTTTTAGGAGTCACATTTTGCTGTGTTCTCTGGATAACCGAAGAGGGGAATAGCTGTTGCCCCTCCTAATACAAAAGGGGTTTCTGGAAGTTGAAAGAGGTTCAAGAACTTGGTTTTCTGGTTGGGAAAGATTTTTGAAAGGAGCTCATCTTTCACAGTTTCCATACCACTGTTTGTTCAATACATCTCATTGCCAGCTGGATCAGGCTTTAAGACATCAGACAAAAGCCTGGATGCATTTCTGCATTGGGAGCTTGACTCTGGAGCAATGTGACCACAGGGAGAAAGGGCAGGGCAATGCTGAAAGGACTCATGCAAGCAATGGGAGGAACAAGGAGTGTGCATTTCTGGATATTGCCTGTGCTTACATCAGCTCAGCCTGTCGCCGAGCCTCTTCATGACCCAATGCCCTTCACTCCTTATTGCAAGTCCCACCAGGTCAGCACGTGGCTGGTGGTCCAGGACAACATAGATGGGCACGGCGCTCAGAGCAGCACCATTGGCTGCCTGTCAGCATGATGGATAGAGTGAGCAAGCAGGACCAACTGCAGCCAAGCTTGTGCATGTAGCAGAAAACACCCAGAGCAGGGGCCAAGGTGAGACTGTCTGAGCATCTAAGAAGGTGGCCTTAGAGAAATAAGCCCATGAACCCACCGAGCTGCACAGCCATCAAGTGCTTGTTTGTTTAATTGGGGTGTGTTCCTCTGCTCGCCAAGAGAAAGCTTAGAGGGTGTTTTCTTTGTATTGGCTGTGAAGAAGGAGAATTTGTGGAGGATCAAGAAAGAGAAAGAAAGTTTTGTGTTTTGATTTTCTTAAGAGTTTTCTCTCCCTATAATTTATTTTTCTTTGATTTTGTTGACATAAATTCTCCCCCATCCCCTATCCCCTGATGGACAAAGCAGGAGCAAAGGACAACAGACATGAGGGAAAAGGAATTCAACTCGTGAGAGGAGTGGCAGGGGCAGGTCAGGCCTGGACTTCTGACAAGAACAAAAATGCTCATCGGTCCTCCAGACCAGAAAGAAACAATCCTTCTCTCCCCATTGCCATGACCCTCCTCAGCAAACCCACTCCCAGAAGGTGACAGACTGGCGAGAGGCCAGTCATTGCCTCAGCAGCGTTCAGCGGCATCACCAAGGCACACAAGGGACAGAGGCAGTGAGCAGGGAGATGGCAAGACATGGCTTTGCCTTACACGTGCCTTCTGCAGCCCTGGCTCCATCCCCTCCATGGCATGCTCAAGCTGCTGGCAGAAGGGACAGACCACAGATGGCCCAAAGGGGCACGGGGACATGGATGACACACGTTTGCACACTGACATGGGGGGACACATCCAGGATCTGTGCAGCATTAGCTGCTTTTGGCCAGGGGACCCCTCATGGTAGGTCCCACTGATGAGGCCAAGCACTTGCTGCTCTACGGTCCCTTGTGCAGTGAAAGGACTGGTTAGGACACTTTTCTGTCACCTCTCATGCTGGTGCAGGTGGCAGCTGTAAAAGCAGGAGCAGGGCTTTGTCTGATTTCTATGCAGCAAGTTTATGGGGACATCTAGAGCCAGTACCATGCTCTTTGTCACCCAGACTATCAGCAGCAAAAAGGGCCAATGGGACCTTCCAGTTCAGCACGTTTCTCTAGGCTAGCAATGACCTACAGGAACTCCAGCCTAAACCTGTAGCACCCTGTTTCCCAAGCACCCTCTTATTTAAGTGCTAGGGACCATGTGGCTTCAAAGTGAGAGAATTCAGCTGCATCAAGCCCTGTGCAGCTGGTTAAGATCTTTTCCTATCTTGCTTCATCCCAGTCCTGGATCCTAGAGCTCTGACACTTCCTCTTTACCCATTTTTTCTATCTCAGACCTCACTGAGATGTGGGTATGAGGCTCTTCAACCCCTTCCCTTGCCCATTCACCTGCCATCTCTCTTTCTCACCCAATCTTCAGCCACAATCCCTGCCAGAGTCCCTGTCTTCCAGTTTCCACCCTAGATTCACATCAGTCCATCTCCCACCTTGCAGTCCCCATCTCCAGGGCTGATTCCCCGCCATGCCATTTCCCAGGACCAGTTTTCCAGCTGTGTCCTCCCCATCATTTTGAAACAGCCAGCTGTGCTCTTTATTTTCAAGTCTTTCCTCCCTTGTCCTCGTGACTCAGATCTCTTCTTTTTCCCACCCCCAGCTTCTTAATCGCTCCTTGTGCTCCCCAGACTTGTGCTGTGAGCAGTGACAGCTCTCTTCTGAGACTGCCCCTTACCAAGATGCCTACAAAAAGGCATGAATAAGGCTAGTCATGTGCTAAGACCTCTGGCCGTTCACTATTTTCTCATTATTTCATTGCCCTCCTCACTCTGTCTGTCATCATCTGAGGGCTCTTGTCTTGAGCTATGATGGGGCTGCTTTCTGGCACACAAATATCCTTTCATTTGGAGCAGCCCGTGACGGGGCCTCTTCAGCCTGAGAAAATTGTATATAAATAACACACAATACACCTCAACCTTGTGATCACTGCAGGGACACAATTAATGAACAAGCTCATGGTACATAAAGGTGCATTCAGACTGTGAATATCACAAGCATTTCAAAACACGTTCTGTGCTATCTGAGCACCATAGACATGGCTGGTGGGCTTTACTTTCTCAGTCTCTTTCCAACAACACTGTCCATGTCCCTCTAAATACCCATCAGCATGTTATGAAGCTCTGGGTTGCTATTAAAAAGGAAAACTTGGATTCATCAGTGAATTCAGCAGTGATTTTATGGATGTGGTGCAATGAAAATTGATTAAAAGTGTCAGCCACAGAAAAAAAGGTCAAGATGCATCAGCTCTCCCTCTCCCCAACTGTAACACATTTAGCACTTGTTTTCCTGTCCTGTGGCCATCTACAGAGGAGTCAGAATAGACCCTCTTGCCTAAAACAGCTGGAGCATTGGAGTCAGAATCAAAGCAAGCCCAAATTACAGCACATCGAAAAATATTTAACATTTTATTGTAGGGAGAGGGGTCAGCCTCCCATTGCTTGATGAACCACCAAGTACATCCTGCCAGCAGCTGGAGAGCTAATTACAGCCCCACGCCTACCCCGCGAGACCTCATTCCTTTTCCCAGAAATGGGGGAGAGGTCCCTGCTCATACCAGTCTCCCCATGTAGGAATTGGGCTTGGTTTGTTTTTTAAGTTCTGCATATACACAAACAGAAAGCTAAGACCTGGGAGTCCATCTGCAAAAAAAAAAGAAACAATTGGAAATGGCCAATGTGCATAAACACCATAGTTTGCCTTTTTGTTAGCTTCTTTCCAGTTTTGTTTTTAATGGATTTTTCTCATATTTTAAAATCATGTTCTCTAGGACAAAGTTAAGGAGAAGGGAATTCTAGTTGCAGAGGTCTAAGTGGTGCCTCAGGAGCACATTACTTACCAGGTGCTGGAAGCACAGGCATGAGGACAGAGTAGGTTTTGGAGAAGAAAGTTTTGAGATTTGGGGGGAAATCTGTGAACACCTTCTGAGGGATATGAAACAGATGGCTTAGGAAACCAGCAAGTGTTGCGGGTAGGGTTCCTTCAGAGGTCCTCACCTTGACAAAAATGTGGAAGGTTTCTACAGAATGATAATTTCTGAACTTTTGCAGCCCTGAAAACCTTTCAGGGGCCCCTCAAGTGCTGCCTCCTGGCATTGTGTCATGTTATAAGCACACGCATCCCAGTTCACACACTCTTCACTGCAAAGGTTCCACCACTCTGCCATACAAACACCTTGATGGCAGGCTACAATGTACAGGGAACCACACATATCAGCAGTGCAGATGAAAGAAAATGCAGTGCTCAGATGTGCAAGTATCCTAATTCCTGCAGAATGTCTCACTGACTCTGATCCCAGTGCCTCAGTGTAATTGGTTGAACTGTCAAACAGGGCAGATGCTACTACCCTGAAGGGCAAGAAGAAGCAGAGGCAGTAATGGGGATCACAGTGTGGCAGATAAAATACAGCCTTGGTCAAAAATTAACAACTGTCCTCCCTGAGAACAATCCAAGGGCTCTGCTCCTTTTCTTAGGTACCAATTGTGATGGCAATCAGAGACCGTGGTTCCTCCTATGGGGACCAGCCCCAGGTGAGATGGTTGTTCTGGGAAGAGGCCATAGCACTTCTGCAGCACAGTGAGCCCAACACAGTCATTGCCTCTTCATCACCACCACCAAAGACCTAACTGTGCAGCCTGCAGAGCAGAATGGTCCTTATGGGGAGAGGGGATCTTCTCTGAGCCAGAGTGTTCATCCTTGTCTGATGGAGAGAGGGAACAAATGATCCCATCACCCAGTAGGGTCCCACCATTGCTGTTTTCTTCTCTGTTGTGCTCAGTGCAAATACTAGAGCTTCTGGGCTACCAGGTGGGCATCAGCAAGGTGCAGTTTACTATAACCACTCTCCTATAACATCTCCCTGAAAAATATTAGTTTGCTGCATCAGGGGTTTATTTATATTAGAGGAATGACACTGAGCCCACCGCACAGCAGGAATCTTTAATGTTATTGTTCTGCCTCAACAGCACAAGATTGAATTTCTAACCCTCTCTTTCTCTCAGTGTTCCCTGTGCTCAGATGCAGAGAGGCCTTTTCCCTTACACATTATGCACCCTTGCAGAAGGTGCAATCAGAGAAAGTTAAGAGCAAGCCCAGCCCTGCTTTTCCACATCTGTGTTTTAGGAATTGGAAACTGTTTACCATTGTCCATAACGGCTACTTCACACCAATACCAGAAGCTCAAATAGAACCTACTGATAAAATATTCTTTTAGCACAACAGAGAGCTTTCTTTGATGGCTCAGCTGTGAGAACATTTGCAAATGTTCTACACTGCATGCCTATTAGAAGTGGATGTGTTTGCTGAATTTTCAAAGAGTTGGCTTAACAATGTGAGCGTTACTTGGAGAGATGCCAGTGTGACACTATTACTGCATCGTTATTTAAGACTTTGAGACATTGGGTTAAAAATATAGATGCTGCTCATCCAGGCATATGAAGGTGACAAATTTCTATTCACAACACTCTTTCCAAGAGCCTAAGTCCAAGATGACCTCAGATCACCTGGCAGCATCTGACTCTTACATTCCTTCCTGCTCTCACTGTGACCCAAATCCCTTATGTCTGCCAGGAAAACAGGCTTCAAGAGAAAAATAATTGACCATTTCCTTCATTGGTTGTTCCAGTGGCTAATCACTCTACCGTGATAAATTTTTAATTCTGGCTTGTGTCTGTCTACTGTGAGCCACAAGTCCTTCCTGTGAGCTACCCAGAGATTTCTCACCAGAGAGATGCTGCAGGGATAATAAGGTCGCCTCACCATCTCCTTTCAGTGAAGAAAACAGATAGAGCTTTCTAAGCTTCATGGCACAAAGTATCTTCTCCAATCCTCAAGTCACTTCTGTGCCTCCTTTCTCCAGAGACCAATGGCCCAAGCTGGTTCTGCTGGGCAGTGAAAAAGGAGTAGTGATTTCTACTTCACAGCTTGGTCCAACCCCTCTGTGATGCAGGGCAATCTGTCACCATAACCACATCTGGGAGCATGGCCACAGTGTCTCCAGGTGATGACCCACTTAGGCTGAGTGACCTCTGCTTCTCTCTGTACCTGGAACAAGGTGTTCAGATGCACATTGTGTGAACAGACCTGGTTTGCCGAGGAACCCAGGTCACTGTTATTATCTTAACTACCTCTTGCCTAGTACCACATTCCTTTCTCAAACTAAAAAAGATGGGATCTTTTCAATGCTTATCAAGATCTAAAGGACAGGGGTCAAGAAGATGGGACCGGACTCTTGTCAGCGGTGCCCAGAGACAGAACAAGGGGCAATGGGCACAGACTGGAACCCGGGAGGTTCCATCTGAACGTGAGGAAAAAGATTCTTCCCTGTGAGGGTGTCAGAGCCTGGCCCAGGCTGCCCAGAGAGGCTGTGGAGTCTCCTTCTCTGAAAAGATTCCTCACCCACCTGAACAATGTGATCCTGGGCAACCTGCTCTGGGTGAACCTGCATTAGTGGGAGGGGTGGACTAGATGATCTCCAGAGGTCCCTTCAACCCCTACCATGCTATGATTCTGTGACTTGTACACACAGTAGCACAGAAAGACCGAGGACTCTACATAATCACATTAAACCCAGTTGCTAGGAGCTGGTGGAGCGGTGTGGCCACGGCCAAGCAGCTGCCTGTACCCATGCCACCACAGCTCTCTTGCCACTCTCCTCCGTGTGCACAGGCACGCTCTGTTGGAAGTTCCAGAGAGAGAGTGTCCTTTCACCCCTCCTGCTTCAAAGTGGGGGGGATGTTTTTCTGCAAGACTGCCATGGGGATTTTTAAACAGGCTTCCCATTCATACGGAGGTCAATTAACGTAGGCACCTTTGGTGGTATTTTCAGAAGCCCTCAGATACCAGAGGGCTTTGAAACGCTGCCTGCAATCACAGAGCTCGGCTCTGTGAATACCTGGACCCACACAGCAGCACTGAACGCCAGCAAGCCCCAGGTTTTGACAAACACTCATTTTGCTCCACTCTGCGTATACTACCACCCCACAAGAAAGAAGGGTGGGTGTAATTAGGGTCACCTAATTTGCTGGTTGCTTTATTATCCATGCCCAGAAGCTCCAGGCTGTTTTCTTCTCACAACCATGGTGATGAAAGAGCAACCCTGTGCAAGAGAGTGGTGGTGGCTGCGGGAGACAAGGAGACACTGTGATGTTAAACCTACTTTTTTTCTCAGAGCCCAACCCCATTCCTCTGTCGTTAGAGACATCCTTGCTCTGAGTGCCAAAGAGATAGCATCAGGAAAAAAAAAACCCAACTGTCACTTGAATCTCCCGGAGTAAAAGGCCAAACCTCCCATGCCCTCTGTGGAGTTTACGTGGGGTGAGGGGAAGAAACCCAAAACATCACTTGACTTGGCAGGTCTGCTCCTGGGAACCCAGCAGGATGTTTGACCTTCTCTAGACAAGCACAGCAGTTGCCCTGTGCTTCCAGAGAAAACCTCTGCAGTTCTGGGAAGTTCAGGGAGGGATTCAGAAGAGGCACCAGTCTCTGTCATCCAGAAAACAGAAGGGCAGACTGCAAAAGAGTTCTCTCCAGAGAAGCCTGGATAGGGAGAAAAGAAACAGAGTATTTTTCCCACACTGAGACTAATCCCAGCTATCAGTGTTTCTGGACAGTAGCTTTTTCGTGCAATGCTCTTGGCTAGGCTTTGTCAAGAAAAGAAGGGAGAGCAGCTGAAACATTAACACTTCCCTCTCTAAGAAGCTCATTAGACAGTCCCCAGCACAGACAAGAGCTGCGTTTCCTTTTGCAGTGCTAAACCCTTGGAAAGTGCTCACCATGCAGATTCGGTACCAGCCATCAGGATGCATAATGAAAGGGACATTCAGAGCAAGCTCAGACATGGGACAAATGATGCTAATGATAAATCCATCCCCTGATGCTGGACGGACATGGATGTCCACAGCTAAAATAAACAAATGGTCTGGGCAAGCTGACAGGCTTGTTTAGATTGTGCATGGGATAAATCTCAGTGCCCTTTGATCCTGTGATGGTTTTGGCGCCTGTGTTGCTGTCTAGCAGCAGGGTATATTTTTCTATCCCTAGGAGCAAGTGGATGCAGCTGCCTATAGCTGATTTATGGTAGGAAGTGATTCACAGGAAATCAAAGCTATCTCACACAGTAAAAATTGCTGTCTTTTCACCTCCACTATCAGTGCAATGATTAGAGCTCTAGGGACTTTGGTTGGGAAGATCAGCAAAGTGTTTTGTGCTTAGCATAAATCATTTTCTGCCATCACTCACAAAGGATGCTCACAGCAGGCTGCACCTGTCTGTACATCCTGATGCACTGGCGTTGACAGCATTTGCATTTAGACCCGTTCCAGGAACGTGAAAGTCACATTTCTGTGCTCTCTGCAGCAACGCAGGGCATGTTCTGGATTTGGATTTCCTCTATTAATCGTGTCATTGCTTGGGATTTGGGTCTTTTGCACAACTGGTAGCTCAGAATGGGCGTGAGTGCTGGAGGGATGGATTGTCCCTGGGCACATACCCCCATGAGCTACGTGAAGCAAGACTGTCTTTTGTCAAATGTCTGAAGCACACAGCGAAATGAGGGCTACCTTCAAGAATACTAGACCCTAGCAAAGTATGTTTATCACTAATAATGTCTCTGAATTACCAGACATGTGATTTAGGAGTTGGTTGCTGCTTGCAGTTTCTGATAACTGCTCACATCAGTCTCGGAAGCCATCAAAGGACTTGTTTATTACTGCAAAAACTTGAGACCCCGCGGGACATTCAGCAAATATCTCTGTGCTTCTAAGGGAAGATTTGGCTCCTGTTGCATCCACTGTGAGTGCAAAGCTGAGTCAAATGAGGTGGATTTGCCATCAGCATAAGCAGAAACATGGTGAAAGGAAAGGATAGGATTAAGACTTGGCTGCTGGCAAGCATATGTCACTTCAATTAATGGTACAGAAATTTCTTTGCTCAAGATAGTGATAAAAATAAAATAAAAGAAGTGTGAAAACTCAGCTCTAGAGCACACGTCTGGCTAGCTAAATATAGAGGTGTATGTTTACGAACACACAAGTCCATGATGAATGTTTATTAATATTTATTCATAAAAATAAAGGTCCTAGCCTTATGTAGTGAGCATCAGGGTTCTCACACAAAACATTAGAATAGACAGCTATAGCCCCCCAGCTCGTATTTGCCTCCTCAAAATCAGGCTCCCAGGGTGAGTTTTCAGACAGTCTGACATCTCTATGGGCAGCATTTCTCTCTGTTAACCCATGATCTTACACAGCTCGTGTCTGCACAGCATCCCCCACGCACAGCAGCAGAGGAGCAGATGTACTTCTCTTAAATCTTTCTGGATTTTCCCTTCTGTTTTGTCCCTCAGGTACAGGCTACTCTCCAGGGGGTGGCTAAAACCTGGGGAAAACCTCTAGTTTTGGATGGCATTCCAGAAAACAGCCTTCTAGGTACAGTGCTGAAGCCCTAGACCAGATTGGACCCATAGGTGACCCCAAAGGAGCTGGGAGGAGGCAATACCATGAAAAGAAAGGCAGGGTAGAGAACAAGTGTGTCACCTGCAAACAAACCCTCACAGGAATGAGACCACTCACAGAAACATCAGGGTAAGGGTCATTTATAACCACATCCCAGGCATGACTTTGACACTACTGAGTTGTAGGAACTTACCTATCTGGTGAAGCCACACCACTGATTTCATTTGGCAGATCAAGCTTCAGCAAAACCCCACCCAGCAGAAGCTATAGCAAGACCACAGCAGTTACAAAGCAGCAAACATGGTCCAGTGACACCAGTTGCATGGGCGGATTGGAACATGCCTTGTTCTGCTGCCGTTGGTGCAGATCCCAAAAGGCATCCAGTAGAGTTGAGGGGGCAATCCAATAGCATAAGCACAGGGAGACACAGACAGAGCTGATTTCTTTGGTCTTTTTGCAGAGAAGGCAGGATCTGTCCCTACCTGAAGGCAGCAGAGAATGTGGGAAGCACCAGAAGTATGATGTGCTCCATCTTTCCTCTAAGCATTTAGTGGTTTGCTGTAATCAAGACAGCAAGTCTCTCTCTCTTTTATTTTTGCAAACCACTTTCTTTGTAGTGGATATCTGGTCTGGGGAAACTTTTCTGTAATCACTGCAATAAGTTACAGTTATTGGCGGCAGTAGGAAAGATTCGAAACAACTCAGCAAACCAGGATTATTTCTCCAGCGCAATAATGACAGGGATTTGAGAAATATTGCCCCTGTGCTTTGTCTTTCATCAACATGAGACCAAAGGTCTTTCAGTCTGAGATAATTCCAGAAGAGAAAATAGCAGCAGAAAGCCTTTTTCATGTCTTGCAAGAACTGCCTGTGAAAAAAAGTCTCTCTCTAGAAAGACTGCTTGGTCTTTCTTCCCTGATCCATCCCCCTCCCACGGACAATATTGTCTTTCAAAACATACAGTATGTTTATTTGAACTTCTTTTATTTTAAATGGAGATTCGATTTCTTTCCTGATTGGGTGGGATGCATTTAATTAACAAAAACCAAAAAAAAAAAGAGCCCAGCAACCTCATTCATCCTCATGACTTTGTAAACAATGCCGTGGTGGTAGGTAGACAGAGGCATGCTGGTTTTCCCTCTCCATATCTGACGAGGAAGCAGGATAATAATCCTGTCTTTAGGATAGAAAAAAATATGGAATTTTTTTTATTATTATTATTTTTTTTATAGACCTCTTCTCTGAAATAGATGGCAACATTTCCATCATGAGACTAGGATGGGGATAGAAAATGAACACTCAGTTGCTCTTCCAGCACTCTCCTGGGCTTGTTCTGATCAACAGATCTGGGTCCTTTTAGCCTCTTTGGCACAGCTCCAAAATTAAAGAGAACAGAACTGCAAAACATAACCCAGAGACTCCATTCAGTCTTCACAAACACAAACAAGTGCATATATTTACTGAGCAACAATTCAAGCGCTCTAGTTGTATTTTATAGCTCTCTTCCATGCAGGTCCTGGAACAAACAGGCAGATAACACTCGTAAGCTTAGCCTTCATAGAAAGACTTCTCTGAAGCCTTCTCAGGATCCAATAAGTGGGATGTCTCCTGAGATTAAGTGAACTAAATTTATGTGTCTTTATGCGAACTCAGTGTTTAAAATACTGTTATTACATCTTAAATATTAAAAAATCCCAACCATCTGGATTTGTTATAGACTGACATATACTAAAATATAAGGCAACACTGCCAAGTGAGACAAGGGTGAGGACAGCAAAACAGTAATCAATATCTCCAAATGGTGGGAGACCATCAATATAGACACCAAGAATTAAAACTAATTCAAGAGAGGACATCTAAGAATAACTGGAGACTGTTGAGCCCAAAAGATTTTGTCTACTATTTTGAGAGGTTTTAACTCACATTGAAAAATAAAAGCTCCAACATTTGGAAGATCGTAAGAGATCTTGTATTCCAGCCATTTCTTCTACTGTACCTAAGAGACATGACTCTTGAAGAGGTTAAGTTCTTGGTAAGTAAAGTTCTTAGCAAGCAATCTTTTCCCACCGAGTTGGCCTCTTCAAGTTTCTATTTGTGCTGCTAATGAGGTTCCCACAATCTCCAGGAAGCTGGTCTGAGTTCTAATTAAACAAGACTCGAGGAACTGTTTTGCCAAAGTAAGCGCTGGATCTGCCCACCCCATTGACTGAGTCATGCAGGCTGGATGCATACAGGCTGGAAATGTAAATCATATATTGACATGGAGAGTTATAGTCTCCAGTGAGGTTGCTTTCTACAGCTGCAGCATTTATTAAATCTTTGCTACCATCCAAAACCAACACTCATAACTTGAACAGTCCCCAAGGCTAGAGGGTCTCACAGGACTCTCCTGGCCACGTTCTGATCAGGAGATCTGGACTCGCCTGACCACTTGAACATGGTCCCAGGCGTTAAGAAACAGGACCCTGGAAAATATGGCTCTGGGACTCTATCCAGTCCTTTACCTAAAGTACGCATGCACATACATTCACTGGTATTAGAATCTTCTCATGGAGCTGCAGTATTCCAGAAACAACCATGACATAGACATGGGGACTAGAAATGCCAGCTTGGCCTTAGGAACAACATGTCTCTGTGGACTTCACATTCCTTTTTAATATTTATTATATGTATTTACTTATTATCTACAACTACCTGAAAGGAGGTTGTAGTGAGGTGGGTGGGGCCTCTTCTCCCAAGTAAATAATGACAGGACTAGAGGAAATGGCCTGAAGTTGCACCAGGGGAGGTTTAGATTAGATATTAGGAACAATTTCTTTACTGAAAGAGTAGTCAGGCATTGGAATGGGCTGCTCAGGGAGGTAGTGAAGTCACATCTCTGGAGGCATTCAAAAAACATGTATATAAGGCACTTCAGGACATGCTCTAGTGTGATGGTGAGGTGGTTTTGTTTGGGGTTTTGTTTGCTTGTTTGTTTGTTTTGTTGACGGTTGGATGCAGTGATATTAAAGGTCTTTTCCAACAGTGATGGTTCTGTGATTCTGTGATTATCTAAACCATTTTCATTAGTGAGTTCCAAAATGCCTTCAGTCACTCCAAATCAAGAGGCCAAGTTATCCATTCAATGGAAGTCAAAACCGTGTCTTTCCCATGAGTGTCACTGTAAGGAAAGAGGCTGACTAAAACAAAAACCACAAAACAGTAAGAAGCAGTTTTTCATGGTGTTTTATGCCAGGTTCTTGATGAGGGCCAGCAAAGAGCAGAGAGTGGAGTAACTCTCCAAGGAGACATGTAGCAGGGACAAGACTAAGTGTCTGTTCATCCCAGGCCAAGCCAAACCATCCCGTCTGCGAGCACTCAGGCATGTGGAAGTGTCTGCAGATTATGACCAAACAATGAAGGTTCTCCAGTAGTGCAGCAAGAAAATCCCATAGTCCCCAACCTCTCCATCCAGACTGAGAAGAAGCGATCTTCACAAGGACTGTGCAATATAAAGAAAACAGCCTGTGCATCTATTTTAACGGGAGATGTTTTTACTCAGGCAAACCAAGACCAGTGATGGTGGAAAAATGTGTTCAGTTTCCTAATTATACCTTTTCATGGAGGGAACCACTTGGCCATGTCCACGTTATGTGGCTGTAAGCATGTTCACCCCAGATGGGGCTGACACAGGGGAACAAAGGAGAAAGTTCGTGTTGCCTCCTCTTTCCACTATACTAAAAGCATAAAGTCTGTGCCTAGCCCAGGCTTTAAGTGAAGATAAATACAGGCCGTGGAGGTGGTGACCTCCACATATATGTGGTTCCAGATCCCACAGAAGGCTGTGCTGCCATTCAGCAAGACTTGGATCATCTGGAGGGTTGGGCAGGAAGAAATTTAGTGAAATTCAACAATGGCAAGTGTAGAGTCTTGCACCTGGGAAAGAACAACCCCAGGTACCAGTATAGGTTGGGGACTGACCTGCTGGAAGGCAGCGAAGGGGAAAAGGACCTGGGGGTCCTAGTTGATGGGAGGCTGACCATGAGCCAGCAATGTGCTCTTGTGGCCAGGAGGGCCAATGCCATTCTAGGGTGTATTAAAAGGGTTGTGGCTAGTAGGTTGAGAGAGGTTCTCCTGCCCTTCTACTCTGCTCTGGTAAGGCTGCATCTGGAGTACTGTGTCCAGTTCTGGGCCCCCCAGTTCAAGAGGGACATAGAATTGCTTGAGAGAGTCCAGCACAGAGCTACAAAGATGATTAAAGGAGTGGAGCATCTCTCTTATGAGGAAAGACTGAGAGAGCTGGGGCTCTTTAGCTTGGAGAAAAGGAGACTGAGAGGTGACCTCATCCATGTTTATAAAAAGGGTGAGTGCCAGGAGCATGGAGGCAGGATCTTCTCAGTGATGCCGCTGATAGGACAAGGGGCGATGGGTGGAAGCTGAGGCATAGGAAGTTTCATGCAAACACGAGGAGGAACTTTTCCACTGTGAGGGTAACGGAACACTGGAAGAGTCTGCCCAGGGGGGTTGTGGAGTCTCCCCCTCTGGAGATAGTCAAAACCCACCTGGACACATTCCTGTGTGCTCTGCTCTAGGTGATCCTGCTCTGACAGGGGGGTTGGACTAGATGATCTTTCAAGGTCCATTCCAGCCCATTCTGTGATTCTGTGATTGCAAAGATCTGGTCATAGGGCAGAGCACATGAGGACATCTCTCCAGCTTGCATACCTGAGCACCAGGACACAGGAGGAGGAGGAGGAAGTACCTGGTGCACAAACATGGAATGAAACTGTTATAAGCACCTAAAAGCAAGGACTCCCTGCCAGGCGTGAGCAGAGAGACAGAGACATCTCTTGCTTTCAGTGGTGACTTCACATTCAAACTGAGTCTTCATGTCTGTAGATCTGCCTCCATTTTCCTATGCCAGAGTGTGCAGTGGGACAAAACATTCCAATGAAGGGGGGTGTGAGACAGCCTATATAGGGCTGTGTGAGCTGGTTGCAGAGCAGGTCCCACAGGATCAAACCATTAGGGACCATCTATACTGCCATAAAATTCTGAAAATGTCTTTCCACAGCACAAAGTTAAGAGGCTTTTTGTTGATAAAGCAGCGTTATCACAGGAGCCAAGTGCCTTACAGGAAATATTACCAGTGTATGTGGGCAGATAAGCAGGAAGGCATGAGCAAGGAGATGCTGCACTACACAGCTTGCTGCTTGCTCCTGCTGCACATCAAAGCAGCTGTGTGGGGAGGGACCGGGGAAAGAAATGTGTCAAATGTTAACAAGTCTTAGCTCTGGAAATGTCCAGTAGCAGTAGCAACTGGGAAGCTGAGAAGCATGGAGAAAGGCAGGCTGTTCAACCCAGTTGCTTCTCAGCCTTCGTAGTCCCAATCCCGGACCCGCTGGCATCGGTGGATGGACTCCCATTGACTTGGGCAGAGTTTGAATTGGGCCCTTTAGGGACCAAGACAAAAGACCAAAAGTCTGACTTTAATTGATGACTCATCCATCACTGCAGCCCAAACGCCTCTTGACAAGTAGAGGGAAAAATCCACAAATTAAGTGACCATCGCCTGCCTTCTCCTTTCTTGCTGATTGTAAAGAAGAACTTTTGACCTTTCTGCCTCATACATCACGGCTTGGCAGGAGCTGGTTGCTCACCCCAGCTGAACTGTGCCATGCATGTAGCCCCATACAAGAGGTGCCTTTCACGTGCTAAATGATCCTTTCCCCCCTCCTCCTTTGGTCTATCACAACAATATAGAGAGGGACAATGGCACAGCTCCATGGCAGAAGGAGGAGATTCTCATTAGGAGTCTCTCGTTAGGGATGAAAGACTGGCTGGATCATCCCACTGTCTTTTGCTTCATACTGATTTCCGGAAGAGGCTGGTGGGAATCGTAAGTCTTATACTGAAGGGCTTTTTCCCTCCAGGCAAGCTCACTGGTAACGAACTCACTTGCACAGAGCATGATTAGGATGTTGTCAGTGGGGCTTGAGGACAATAAAAGGCTGCATGGGACTGGGCATTCCGTAGGGAGCCAGCAGCGCCCTGCAGACAGGATGGGAAATCGGAGAGCTCTTCAAGGACTGGAGACAGGCTTTGAAACCCTTAAGCCTGCCCTGCCTCAGATGGGTCAAATTCATGCCAGGCAGAGTGGCTGGGATAAGCCCCTTGCAAAGCTCTCCAGCTGCACAAAGGATGTAATGCTTGTGCAATGGTGTTTGAGCTGCGAGCCACTGAGTGCCTTTGAGATGTGTGCACGGAGACACATCTTCTTGAAAAAAAAACCCAACAAGTTCTTCCTCCATAAGTGTCCATGTCTAAAAGAACACTGCTCTGCCATTAACTGAAGAAGAAGACACAAGTGCTTCAAAAGCCACTGAAACAGATATGACACCGGGAGCTGGTAATTACCTGGGAAGACAAAACCATGCAGCCACTTGACTGCAAAATAGAGAATTTGCTGTAAAATCATTCGTACAGCTCTACATGAAAGTATTGTGCAAAGGTAGCATTTCTTGTACCAGTCACATGCCCCTTTGCCCCACCAGGAGCAGATAAATTGTGAACAGAGGCCTACAGTCATGTGTGGTTATTATGCAGAGGAAGCCTTGCCTGGTTTGAATTCAGGCATGAACTGCTGGAGGAACAAATGCCATTATAAAAACCACAGATTCAATACAACCAAGTAGTTACCACTGCATCGTCGTGGTGCCGTGGTGTGGTTCAGAGACTGTCCCTCAGACAAGGAGCAAAATCTGATAGAAGAAAAAGCTGCAGGTGATGCTGAAAAGGCATTTTAAGCTTTGCTATAGGGTGCATGTTGCAGTTCTCAAGGACAGCCTAGTGCCTCTGTCCACACTCGACCTTGGAGTCTGGAGCTCCTGGCAAGTCCTTGCTCTCAGAAAGGTCACAGTCAATCATTTCTCCTGCACAAAAAAAAAAAAAAAAACTACCACCAAAGGCTGGGCATAAGCAGAAACTCTGGGCCATTTTGTCCCAACAGGCCATTTCTACAACTGGGTGACACTGGGTTATGTTGCAAGTGGGGGGGGTTCTGCTCCCCAGGTGCAGAGTTAAAGCCCCTGTCAGATTTGTTCATGCATTTACTTGGTGGTCTGGGGTAAGTCCCTCTGTTAGTGCCCAGTTCCACACCATTTTCTGGGGACAGCAGCCTCACCATGCCCTGGAAGTCCTTGGAAGGCATTTCACCTCTGCCACAAGGGCTGTGAGGATAGTGCATAAGATGGAGAAATCTCAGATCTTCACCACAGCCAAATTCTGCAGCTTCCTATCCAGACCTGCTGGGTTAACCCACAGCTCCACGTTTCTAAAGCCAGTACCTATCAGAGTGCACCATATGCCAGGTGGGAAGCACTGGCCATACTGCTGCCTCTCTGCTGCAAGGTAAATACCAGTCCTTGAACTGTGACTCACACAGCAAAATCTGTCTGTTCGTGCAATGCTTTTTGCAAGGGCTTCCACTAGAGCTAACATAGAAGGAAGAAGAGCAAAAGAAAAGAAATCCCAAATACAGTACAGATGAAATATGGTTTGCTCTCAGTCATATGGGAAATTTAGGAGACACTTGTATCAGGTCGGTGCCAAATTCTTATTTAAGGCTTGCAGGGAACACTATCAGGAACGATGAACAGAGGGCCTCTAAGAAAGATGGGGACAATCTTTTTAGCAGAACCTGTTGCAGCAGGACAAGGCGTGATGGTTTTAAACTAAAAGAGGGGAGAGTTAAACTAGATCTAAGGCAGAAATTTTTTACGCTGAGGGTGGTGAGACCCTGTCTCAGGTTGCCCAGGGAGGTTGTCAATGCCCCATCACTGGAAATATTCCAGGTGAGGTTGGACAGGGGTCTGAGCAACCTGCTCTGGTTGCAGATGTCCCTGGTCATGCAGGGGGGTTGGACTAGATGATCATTAAAGGTCCTCTCATTCTACGATTCTATGAAAAAAGTGGCAAGAAAATAAATTGCCTGTAAGTAGGTTTTGGCTATCTGGGAGACACAGAATCTGTGGACCAATCTCCTTAACTGGAAAAGCAGACCAGAACCTGCTGACAAACCCCCTCATTTCTGAGATGTTCAAAACCCACAGTAAGATCCAGCTCCCTGTTTCACAGCTGAGGTGATGGTGCATTTGAAGGTGAGGAACCACATGGAGCTGAAGCCACTGCTGGAGTATCATTGCCAGGAGCTGCCCATCACCCACTTCCCAGCTGCAACAGCAGAGCTGTAGATCACAGAATGGTAGGAGTTGGAAGGGAAATCTGGACATCATCTGGTCCAACCGCCCTGCTCCAGAAGGGTCACCCAGAGCAGGGGGCCCAGGCTTGCATTGTCCAGGTGGGTTTGGAATCTCTCCAGAGAAGGAGAATCCACAACCTCTCTGGGCAGTCTGTTCAATTGTTTCTTTGAATGAAATGAAGAAAAAAAGAAACAAGGGTTTTTTGAAAGAAAATAAAGGAATCTGAAAAAGCTGTGGGATTGGGGCAGCAGGTGAGAAATGCTTGCTGCAGAAAAGAGAGTTGAGCAGAGAAAGGGCTGATACGATCCCCTAAGCTTCATGCAAATAACTGTTCCCATTGTCTTATAGTGAGGGACATTGGGATGTGGAAGAAAATCAAATAGTGGTGACACTGGGGCTGGTGGGCAGGGACAGTGGAGCTATTTGACTGGGGGGGGGAGATTTGCCCTCAATTCTTATAGAATCACATTTTATGGCCTCAGAAAGATGCATGAAAATCTCCATGAGACTAAAAAAGAATTGCCTGAGGAGCTCTGCCCAGTACCTCGGTGTCTGTGAACATGTCATTTCTGCAGGGAAAAGAAATTAAAAAATAAAAAGCCCAAGAAAAACAGTAAAAAGACCCCATATTACTACATTCAGGTCCCTCTTCTGGAGCTCTGCCAAGGGTTAGGTGTTACCAGCACCTCACCACCATGATCAAGAGAAGCAGCTTCCAGCATTGATTTCTGAAAGCCTGAAAGGTATTTGATACCTTGGCCAACGCTCCCCCCTCTCCAGCCCACAAGCTCCTTGAAAGAGAAACATCTGTTCCCTCAGGACTTTCACTCCATGTCATATGGCCACCACTAAGTGCCTGTCCCCAGGCGCAGCGAGGGTCCCACTACGGATAAAAAGGAGAAGGGGGCTGGGAGCCCAGCTGGGGGCACAGAGCCCTCCAGACCACAGGGGACCGAGGCAAGATGAAAGGCATGTGTATTTTCCCAGGTGATTCCAATAGCATCTCAAAGCCTCAGCTTTCTCACTCTGGCTTCAGCCCCAACACAAACAAACTGGTGCCAATTTGAATACGCCGAGGGCTGACTGATTTGAGCCCCTTGTTGTGTTTTCGAAGTCAGCAGCCGACTGGAATTCAAAGGGGAAGGAAAAAGAAAATAATAATAGCAGATTGATAAGATTCCCCAACCCTTTCTGGGAAGCATGAGGCTTAAGTCCCAGCCAGGCTGTGTGAAAAGCAAGCCCAGAGAAGCCAGGGATGTTCCAGCATGAGAATATCAAAGTGAAAAATGAGGGGAGCCATCCCAGCAGGGATCAGTGAGATAGCAGCTCTCTTTCTCTTTATTCCTGCTCCACCAGATAAGGGCACATTTTGGGGACATTTAGACCCCTGAGGCTAGAGCACCATCCATCAACCCACCAAAGCCAGCAACACAGCTGCCAGGGCTCTACCCACCAGCTTCAAATGTCCCAGGTCAGGAGGACCTTCACATCAGAGTGCGTTGTCCCTGTGCATCTGTGTTGGTATTTCTTCTGATTGCTCAGAGGGTGCTGGGTTCTCTCAGGCTCCCAGATACCGCTGGAGAAAAGGGACATGGGGACACAATCACAACCTTCAGGACTAGGAGCAAAGTGGAGCAAAGCAGGAGAGAGCGGCCGCTTGCTGCACACCAGGGCTGCACACAGGGCAGGGTCACCGGGTGTTCAGGAGGCATCAGTGCTATGACACCCACTGGGTGCCTCCCAGAGAGGAAAGGAGACCTCTGAGGACACCAGAGACAGACAGACAGACAGGACAGGGACATGATCTAGGGAGCGACGAGACAAGCTGTCAGGCAGTTAATAGGGAGGTGAAGACTTGATGAGCAAGAAGCAAAGGACCGAATCTCCTTGCCAGTCCAACATGCCTGTCAGGCAAGAGGGGAAGGGTGCAGGAGCAGAGACAGCCCGACGAGATGAGGATATAATTAACAGGGTATCAGTTCCACTAATAAGAGCGTGCTGGGAGAGCAGCACATTGGCTCCTTGCTGACCTGCATAAGCTTCGTGGGCTCTTTGAAGTCAGCTGCCTGCCGGGGCTGGGACACACACAAACACACCCGCTGCGCATCCCATCCCGGCCGTGGCACGGATCATGCTGGCTCCAGAGCTGAGGGGATTATGAAGCGTTATGATTAGTCCCTGGAAATCCCTGCGTGTGTTTTGGCTGATGGCAGCCACTCTGATAAAGTGGAAAGAAGGAGGACCTGCTGAGCAAATGTGTTCTTACCATCTCCTGCCCTGGTTGCAAAGTGAATCAGCCTCAGCGGCATCTCGGAGATTGGGAATTTCTTCTGCTTCTTTCTGCCCATGTCCTTGTCAGTCTCTGTCTTGCCTCATCAGACCCAGTTTTGGCAGGGAGAGGGGTTCACTGCATATCTTAAATCTCTGAATCCTGGACTTACAGGAGTTGTTAAGAGAAGTACATTCTTGGGAAGAAAATTGGAAGACCTGAACCTAATCTGCCTCAGAGGTCTAAAAAACAAAGGGAAGTAAAAAGGTGCCACGTTAACCAAAAGTCTTTTGTGACTCGTAGGACACTACAGGGCTGCAGTCCCACCCTCAGGACTGACACTGCAGGTGTCCAGGAGGCTGTGCAGCCTTTCATCGCTCAGACTCTGGCTGCATCCAGCTCCACTGAGCACAAACCTGAGCCCTGGAGACCTACAAGATGCTATAGATAGGAAGGAAAGAAAGGCATTGAAGCTCTGGCCTCGTGTGTGGTAGCAGAACTGCTTCTGCTGAGCATCCCATACCCTGCCCACCATCTCTGCCTACTGCAGGGCATCTGGTCATGCAGCTTTGCTCAGGGAATGGATGTGGTTTGGAGGGAAAGTGTTATTTAGGGAAAAAAAAAAAAAATTAAACAAGGGCTTTATCACACGAATAATCTCCACAATTCACTAGCATGACAAAAAAGGCAGAACTGAGCAGCTGGAAAGATGATCTTTAAGAGAATGTCAATATACTTGTGAAACCACAGCCTAAGGGCACGTGTCCCCTCATTGCAATTCATCGCCCATCAGGAACAGGGGACATTTCTCCTGATCCATTCTAGTCAAAGGTGGAGATTTCTGACATGTCTCTACAAGGCAGCCTGGCCCCAGCCTGTCCCCCCATCAGTCTGTGCAGAGACAGTTGGGGACCAGGGGACACATGCCACCCACAGCAAAGAAGCATGTTTCAGATCACACTCCATTGAAAGATCAGCAGTACAACACGGAAAACAATTTAAAAAAATGACAATGATGGATGAGTTTGTTCCACCCTGTCTGGAACTGCTGCTTGGCCTTCCCAGGGCCAACCTCTGCCCTGGGGACCCAGTCTCCAGCTTGCAACCCACTTCCAGAGACAACCCCCCCAGGGTCCTGCAAGCGGGAGTCTATTGTGCTCCCTTCTACATGCTACAAACACTGCTTGGGACTGAGAATCTCTGTTAGGAAGAGTCCTTGGCCTGGGCTTTCAGCACAGGACAGCCTTGCTTTGACTTTATTTAAAGGGAGCACAAATATAGTCTGCAAATGCAACCATCTAGGAAAGCATCCATTTTTGTTTCCTAAAAAATCAGCAACCTCCAGCACCCAGTCTAATAGCAAGCGTTACCCTGCATTTTGAGACAGCCCAGATCTAATAACTTACAACAAAATAATTCAGCACCCTTCCCCTGCCCAGTAAATATTCCCAATATGTCGTTTCGGTGTCAAACTTCCCAGAGTCATTACCCTGCACAGCATCAGACTCCACGGCGACGTGCAGGGTAGCCTGAGCCAGAGACTGCTGCCACAGTCAGCAAACGAGCATGGTTTACATTAGGCACATTAAGAGGAACAGTCCTATTGCAAAAAAAATATTAAATTAAAGGAAAACAGCAAGGAAAAGGCTTCAGTCCTGGTTACACACAGAAGAACACAGGACCAGCCCTAGATTTAAAGCATGTGGAAGCACATTGGAGTTTACTTGATCTATTTGAGCCGTCTAAAGTTACAGACACAGTTGTGGTCGTGTTTCATAACTTCAGGGACTGATGGCAAATTCACTCCTGTGTCATCTCCTCTGCTTCTCAGGACAGTGATGTGATACCATAAAGTCCTTTACCCTGTAACTCTAAAACAAGGGAATCCTCTGTGGTCCTACACTGGAGCTCAACCTCACTGAAGAAGGGTGTGCATGCGTGTGTGTGTGTGTGTGTGTGTGGAGGTGTTATCTGACACATCTGCCAGCCCAGGGCTCTGAGGCTTCTTTCCTGTGGCACAGCACCAGTGTTACAAGCCTTGTGCTCAGACCCCAGTAAATCAGCAAGCCTGTCCTGTCTCCTCACCTGGGCAGACTCCAGCTGCATCACAGCCACTCGCCTTCCCCAGCTACACCCCTCACCCAGTGCTTGCAGACCTTTCACAAGGAGGCACACACATTTTTCCTCCCCTCCAGGCCTTCCCCACCTCCTGTCAGCCTGTAGTTCCTGGAAAAATATGAGATTCCCCAGCCAGGATTTATTAACACCAACGGAAAATGAAAAACCACCTGTACTTCTGCATCTTTGGCCACATGGGAAGACTCAGCCGCAAGCAGCATCCAGGGCTTGTGGAATCTCTCATGATGACCCCTCACAACAGCAAAGCCAACCAAAAAGCTGAAAGTAACACTGGGAAATATAGGGAGAGAAAGATTTTCAGGGCAATACAAAACTGAGCCCATGGAAAGAGCGGAGATGCGAGCAGAACAACCTGCATGAGGGATAATGCTTACCACGTCTGGCATGTGGTTTCCAGCTGAAAACTTCCATGCACAGTCCCCAGGGTTGATGGTACATAGAAACAATTGCAGATCAAGTGGGAAGGGCTTGGATCCTCCAAAGGCAGAGTAAGGGTGAGCTCTTCTGGCTCAGCAGGAGCAGACACAGGAGATGCTGCCCTGCAGGTGAGTGCTGGCAGTGATCACACCCTCTTAGTGTCCCCTGCCAGCAAAGTAAAATGAATTCATGACAGCAGCTTAAATACAGGTGCTTTATTTCTGTGTGGGACATGTGAAACAAGCAGCTACCGTTGCTCGGCAGAAGTGTAGTGACTAGTGAAGGCATCTAATCAGGTGGCCATTCCCTACATGCAGCATCTCCCACAGCAAATGTTAATGATTTTGGAGCCATTCTGTCAGCTTACATCTTTGTATTGCTACTTTGCACCATGTCCGTTCCAGAAATGTAATCCAGGTCTATACCCAAGGCCACAGAGCTCTCTGTTTAATCCAAGGTGGCTTTACAGAGCCTACAGAAGCTAAGGTCTAGGGAAACCTTGCACAACTACTCTGTGTTGCGTATTCACGGAGCAGCAAGAGACCAGAACTCATTCAGAGCTTGTCCAGAGCCAAGGTGGACCCAGGGCCACAGCAGCTGGATTGAAATAGTTAGGGAAACACTGAAAGGCTCAGCAAGAGTGGACAGAGTGGTTTGGCTCCTTGTAAAGATAAAGGCCAGAAGGAAACTTCAGGTCCTCCTCCAGATCCAGATTTTTCCCAAACTTGAGCGTGCTTAGATGTGAAGGCCTGGCTTGGCCTTTTCTCTGCTGCTAATAGCATTCAGTGTGAAATGTACAGCGTGCCGGAGAGCACTAATGCCTTGCAGACCTGGGTTGTGTCATTCCCCAGTGTTATTTATATAGAACTATTTCAATGCACAGGGTAAGACTTATAGCAGTGTCTATGTGGAAGATTCATTTTATCTAATTTTATCCACCTACAAGCTGCATGCCTTACACTAGACACCCAACCTAGAGATGGCTGAAGCCTTCAAGACTCCTTCACAACCAAAGGGCAGAGAGAAGCCTCTCTAGCAGGTAATGTGTCTATCCTAATCAGGACACCCATCCTGGGAAGAGAAAAATAACTTTCTAGCCACGCGTCCCTCTCTACCAGCCACACACTCAGCTCTGAGAAGTGGCTTCAGCACGATTCTTGGCTGTTAGCTGGGTAGAAAAGGTAAGATGAATCTTGTTGATGTGACTAAGAAGACTAGCTCTCATTTTCAGTAATGACTTAGGCATTCATAGCCAGGTTGTTAGATTCATCAGGGATCTAAAAATACTGATAATGACTTGCAGGCTGTTGCAGTAAGGGATGCCAGGCTGTTCAGCAGATTTTAGGTTCACTAGTCACATAGCTGCCAGCATAATTTTGAAGAAGTTTCTTCCCCCTCTGGTGTCCCATGTCCAAAAAGCCTTGCACAGAAGTCTGCATGCAGCTCCTCTATCCAAGGCAAGATGTAGGCTCTTTGGGGCAGAGCTGTCGGTCTGATGTGTCTGAGCAATGCAGGACACACCATCTCCCAGCTCTGGACTTCAAGCACTACCATGATAACAAGCACAGGAAAGAAAGAACAAGCCTGACAGATGCCAGTAAGACCTCAGTGTTGTGCACTTGCCACTCCCTTTTAAGTCACATTTTCCCTTGTCTGCGTGCATCTGAGAAACTTCAAACTTCAAACTTGCCCGGGAGCAGGCAGGACCCTGCCTCTAGACCTCTCTTCTGTTCTTCATTTCTGCTCCAGGAGGAGTGCAGAAGACACTCTCTCTCCACCTTGCATCCTTCTAAGGAGAAGGATTTAGGCTAAATCCAAGCACGTCATGGGGAGAGCTGACAAGAAGCTTTCATGAAGTGCCTCTCCCTCCGCAAGATGAACAGCGGTGTCCTTGGCAGAAAGGAACTGAAAATGCAACAGAGGCAGCAAACCAGGCAACTGCCACAGCAGTGCCTCATGCCATATGACAGCTCCTAAGACCTGGCCTCGTTAGCATCAAAGACCACACGCTCTGAGTCAGATCATCTGCCTTTCGTTAGGGCTGGGATTATGCTGAGAATGTCTCATTAGATCTCCAGTGCTGCCAGACAAACCCATCCAGCCCGCTCAGTGCAGCAGCATCGGTGTCCTCTCCATCTGTATCACTGCTGCATGAGCCAGGGCAGCTCTATGAAATCCAAGGTGGCCTGACAGTAGTTCCCTGTCAGCAAAATCAGAAGGGAAAAAAAAAAAAAGGAAAAAGAAAATAATCTGCAGGGGGAGCAAGCACAGCAACAAGCTGGATAATCAGCTGCAATTCAAAGCAGGGAGGATATCTGTTCATTTCCCTAATTTACCCACTGCATCTCAGAGCTTTCCATTCTGCAGCACCAATCTCAGTGCTCAGTGAGTAAATAAAACCTCCCAGAAACAAACTGCAAATATTAGTTCCTGCTCAGCATTCTTGTTTTCTGTGAGCTCTTTTCAATTGCCCCAGCAAAGATGAAATTATCTTTATTGAGATCACTGCTTCGCTCTAGACAATTTAGTCTGCCGACTGCAAAATGACCAAAGGAGCTGAATCTGCTCCATGCCACATCCTGTGCCGGGGTGGGAGCCCGCCCAAGAGCGAGCCCTCCCTCCTGCTTGGCTGCCCAAAAAGGCTGACGATGTCCCTTCAGAGGCTGCTTTCAGCACTCCCCCGCTGCTCCCTTTCCACAGCCTTCCAGCCCTGAAGGAAATATTAGGTGTGAAATATTACAAACCAAAGAAAATCTCGCTTTAAAGGCAACACGTTCAGGAAAAGGAATAGAAATAATAATCGAGGGGCACAGTTGGGGAGATGGCTTTGAAGGGCTGGCACGCTCGTTGATGCTGAGCGTTTCTACCTCTCCGTTTGAGCAGGGAGGGATGGAGCAGCCGGAAGGTCAGTGCTGAGCTGAGCAGTAACAGCCAGAGCACTTCATACTTGAGACAAGGCTTGGCAAAACTTTGGGAAAGCAAGATTTTTGTCAGACTTTGCGAGCTATTTTTGCCACTGTTGTTGCTGGGCATTTGGAGACAAAATAATAGAGGCTGGGGGGAAAGGGACTGCTGTAATTTAACCCAGGGACCTTTATCCTCGCTGAGGCTCAGAGGAATGGATGACCTGCAGATACTGCTTGCTGGCTTGTACGCTGTGTTACATACCATCCACTGCTTCCCATTTCCTCCCTGCCTTTTGTTTGTTTTTTTTAGACAAGCTCCCTAGGCTGTGTTTTTGCTCCTTTTCCCCTGTTTCAAAGATTTTCTCTCTGTTGGATCTTTTCTCTCTGCTCCGAAGAGCCATGTTATACTGAAAAGGAGCCAGACACACACAGGCTGACTACAGGATCTGAAGGAAAATGGAAATCCTTCCATTTAGTCTTGCTGCCTTCAGGTGTCTGCTCCTCAGACCTGGTGCCAGGAACAATCCATCACATTGTGAGAGCAGTTGGTACCATCGGTACCATCGTTCCCAAACCCCCTGCAGCTGCAGCAAGGCAGGGTGGTTTCAACAGTTTGAAGGTCTGGTGTTTGCCACCCTGGTGACCTGAAAGAGGTGGTTATCGAGCAGCTGTGCTCAGCACAAGCCTGGTGTCTCCTCTGACTGCTTCAGCTGAAGCTGCACAAGGGCTGTGGGTGGTGACATTGCTCAAAAAGTCATTGTGTTTCCCACTTGCAGATCCACAAGCTCCTTGCTTGCAGCTCCTCTGCAAGGATGAAGTGGGAACGAGTTCAGCTGGTGCTGTTGGCCTTATTTTCTGCCTTTGTGCCTGAGGACACTGATTAGGAGCAGGCAGCACTGAACAGAGAGGTGCTGAGCTCCTGCAGACCCTGGGTTAAAAATAAGGTGAATCAAGAGATCTTGCTGCAATGTTCATCTACTGCTTCCAGACCATGTCCTCTGATGGCTCAGTGCTCCCCGCAGGAACTGCTCGTCATCAGACAGCAATGAATAACTACTCCTTTTTGTTCTTTCTTGCTTTCCTTTTTTAATCCATTGCACAAGCACAGTCTGGAGAACATTTTCTGCAGCTGCCTGTGTGTCACCCATCTATTTTCTCGACGCCCTGGAAACAATGGAGCCTGGTGTTTACTGTTGGAGGCTGGGTGCTGCTCTGCCACACCATCTGTTCAGGGCAGTGGGACAGTCACGCTCTCCTCCTGCCTGGCACTCGCTTGGTGGCTCTGAAAACAGAGACAGACAAGGCAGTCATGAGCATCCTGCAGTGGGCAGGGGGAGAGGGCTCCTTCCAGAACCCTTGCAAGGGGGATGGTGACCCACTGGAACCTCCTGCCTCTTGGGAAGCCACAGTAGATGACTTGTTTTGGCCAGGGCTCAATGACACCCACCAGAGGTTGGTCTCCAAGGCTCGAATGGTCAACACAAATGATTTACCATGGAGCTAATAAAATAGTCGATGCTGGGGAGAACATCCTGAAGTAATTGATAACTGGGATCCTCCAGGTAACAGCTTGTGCTGACAAGTAATAATTGCCTGGCCAAGGGAAAATTGCCGCAGTGCAGATCACTGTCAAAGATGTCTGCTGCATGTGATAGATATCACTGGTGTGTTTCTCTCCATCTTCTACTTCAGCAACAGGGAGTGAATCCACTCTGTTGGAACCCCCCCCCACCTGCTCCCCAATTACATCTACCCTAACTAGATAATTTTAGAGATTGCTCCCCAGCCACTGCCTACCCTGAGCTTTGCAAACAAAAGTTAACGATCGCTGTTCCTTGTTTTATTACAGGTCTGCTGAGCTCAGAGACCTCAAAATTCCACCTTGCAAATATGAATCCATGAGGCTTCATGTTTGCCTCTGGGGTAAGGGAAAAGTTCGTGACCATTTTCAGCTAATCATGAAAACAGAAGCTGTTCCTTACTATTGTTCTCATAGAAAGCACTCAGAAACTGTTGCCTAGGTCATGTGCTCCATTCATTGCAAAAGTGGGTTTTATTTTTAAAAAGCATGACTCCTCGCTCATAGTTTTGGGCCCACTATAAATCAACTCTGACAAAAAAACATCACATTGGTTTAGCCTCTGGGATTTTATTGTGTTTATCCACAGGTCTAGATAAACCATCAGCTGCAGCAAAGGTTAAACACAACAAACCAGAGCAAAGCCGCTCACCTGTTTAGATTAATTTACCCATGAATTCTGTTTGTGGCTCCCACAGCTGCAGGGCACTCCAGCACAGTAACCTTCAGTCTCTACACTGCACCTGCCCCTATATCAAACACCTTGGGCATCCCCGACCCCCACGGGTTAACCCAAATTCAGAGGGCAAAGGGGCAATTTCACCTCTGGTTGAAACATCTGGAACGCATCAAGCCACCATCAGTCCCCTTACACTCTTAGCCCGAAGTGCTACATGTGATCATGTAGTTAGGGCCCAGTTCAACAAAAGCACCTAAACCTGAGCCTAATTTTAAGCTAACTTTGTGCCAAGTATTATGCTGAGCAGCGGCAGGCGGTTGCGTGCCCTGCTAATAGAAACCATGTGCGTGCAGACAGACAGAGGAGCTTGTGACTTGAAGATTTTTTTTGAGCCCCTTGTCAATCACGTGTTTACCCCAGTGACAAACCCAGCACCCAAAACACCCATATCCTCCAGAGCCACTTATTTATGGTGCCAAGGCTCTAAATTGGTGCTTGGCAAATCTCTTTTGCAAGGGAGCTGGGTCAGCGCTGCCAATATTATAATACAGCCTAATCATTTATCAGTTCTCCCCTTCACACCATTATTCCTCGTCTAACAGCTCCAGCTTTTGGCGCTGAATACTAATGTCACAGGCTCATCAGTATGCTGGGGAGCTGCGTGTGCATCTCAGCCACGCACAGATAGCATGAAAACCATGGAGGGCATAATGAAAATTCACACGCGGCTCCGTAATGCCATCAGCACACTTCAGAGCCTCTTACCTATCACCGGCATAAAGGGCTGGCCCCACATGTCCCATGGATTTGGCCCTGCCACACTCACCACCACAGACACAGGCAAACCTCCTGTGTGAAATCAAAGTGAGCTGCTCAGGGGAAAAAAAAAAAGTCCTTTCCAGGCTGGCTCTACCTTTCCCATTTCTTATGCAAACCTTTCATTTACACAGCTTCTCCTGCTGTTGCACTGAAAGCGTGACCTTGAGCAAAAATGCTTTGCTCTTCTTAAGGGACGTGGGGAGCTTCTGAAAGCACAGAAAGCCACACGGGAATCTGCAGATCAGCAGCTCTTTAGGGTGTGGCATGGGATACAAAGCAAGGAGCAACCACCTTGTCTGAACCAGTGGGGTTCACCAGTGCTTTTCCAAGAATGGCATTTGTCTGAATTCCATATTTTTATTACTGTATTTCCATTCCTTGGGGCATCTCCCTGGCCAGACACAAGTGCCGGGCTGTGGTCGGGGCAGAAACTGCAAGTGTCACCTCCACCCAGGAGCAACAGTGGCCTCCTTCTCTCCACAGCATTTTTGGGTTTGCTCCACAGCACTGAGTACTGACACTGTGTCTCTGATGCAAATGGCAAGCTGGTGTCTGATAGATCCTGTCAGAGGGGTAGATCCTGGTCACATGGAGAAGCTATCAAAATCTAACCCACCCTGACCAGTCTTAACCAATAAGCAGTGAATCTGGCTTGGGGAGGACGTCTGTAAGGAGGGACACCTTCATGTCCCATCTTCTTTCTTCTCGAGGAGAGGAGAGGAGAGGAGAGGAGAGGAGAGGAGAGGAGAGGAGAGATGCTGAGTAACCACAGAGGGACAGATGTTCCCTGCCCAAAACACTTGTGGTATGTCTGGGCAAAAGAGAAAAGCTAGGATGGAAACAAAGAGGGAAAAGTTCTCCCTAAAACCATCCGGTAACATAGCAGCAGTGCTGAGAACAGATCCAGCCCACAGCCCTGGGCTCAGCACCCTACTGACCTGCACAAGTAAAGTATCATTTCAGGGGCATTCAGAAAAGAATCCAAATGGAACAGAGAAATGAACCTCATGAGGCTAGTTAGCCATCTCCTTCTTATATCTCACTGTACTAAGCATCTGCTCCAGCGTCAGGGCTCTCTCTTTTCATCCGTCCATACAATATACCCACTGTTATCCCTTCTGACTCCCGACACACATAACTCAACCATGAAAAAATGGTTCTGATTCATTTACATTAAAGATGTGGATATTTTAAGGGGCACAGAAGACCTCTCGTGATTGTTAAATGTCCACAGTGAAGCACACAGAACATAAGCCGCTGGGTCATGAAATGCAGCATTTCTTTCATTCTTATCTCCTTTCTCCAGCTTGCCAGAACACTGCAAGCCATCATATTGATATATAAGCAGCAAAATCTCCCTCCCATCATGGAAAAAAAAAAATAATAATGCGCCTTTAAACCACGTTGGCTTTAGCCAGTGAAACGCACGGCTACAACTGCAGGAAACACGACACAAGTTATTACAAATATTAAGTATGAGCAATCAAAGGATAACAAGAAAGGGCAGCCGTAAGCATCGGCTAGATAATTTGTGGTGAGCTGTGTGGTGCCATAGGGGAGAGAAAATAACTGGCCAGCAGATGCACAGATCTGAGTTTTCCAGGCAAGCCAAACTGAAATCAAATAGGATGGTGAACACAGGTTGTTCTGCAACCAGACTTCGGACTCAGTTCCTCAATTAGCTTTCTGATGAAGCATTGCCTTCGCTTTGAACCCGCTCCTGGGGGAACCAACATACAGCTGATGGATCCTATGCGCAGAGCACTCCCGCGTGCTGGAAATGCCTATTTACAAGCAAGGGAGACAAGAGGAAGAAAATTAAATTCTCAGACTCCCACTCCCAGCCCTGTCAGCTCTCCTCTGCCTCCCACTCACTGTGCAAAGCCTCTGGCCCCACTTTTGTTGCACGATGCCTGAGAAGCTGGCAAAGGTTTCGCTGCCACAACTGCTGCCTGGGTCAAGGGATCGCTCCGCTCAGACCCACACGCACGTCCCACAGACCTTGGACAAAACAAGAACCTGGTCTTGAAAGTCAATGTCAGACACTAAAAAGACCTTCAGGAGGGGTGGCCAGCTGCCAGCAGAACCAGTGGCTGTGGGAGGCACAGCAAATTACAGCAGTGAGGGGACATATCCCCAGGCTGGGACATAAGGCACCTTGGGGACCCATTATTGAGACTTAATGATATAATATCCATGCACGGAGAGATCGGTCCTGTTCTGCCAGCCATCACACACTGCAGTCTATCTTTATATATCGGCCTCTATTTCCCCTTCTGTAAGGGAAGAGGAGGAGGAGGTGAGTCTCTAGCCCATTCCCACATCTTAGAGAAGAAATCCTATATTATTAATACGATCATCCATCATGCTGCCTGCTTGGTAAGAAAAGTGCACCTTTTAACACAGAAATCAATCCTTTCCTATGGAAAGGAAACAAAGGTAATCACCAGTAAGTATCGCTAGTCCTTCTTGGCTTTTGTACTGGGGCCCCGAACATCTTGATATTCTTCATGAATTTTCAGTGCTGACCAAAAGTTGAACTCGCTGCAAGTGAAATTTCTGGAGGAAGCTGGGAGTGTCTCATATGAAAGCTATAAAGAGCTCCATGAAAAACAACAGAAAACACTCATATGTCTGCAACAGATTTATTTGTTGGATTAACAAAGCTTTCCCTAAAGTTGCGTTTTATGTCCCACACTCAGGAAAGCATCCCCAACCAGGATATCACTCAGATGATTTATTTGAAGGCAGACATGCCAAATCTACTATCTGTTGACCAGCTCCAACCTGCACAATGCATTCACCATGCACTATGCATCATATTCTCTAGTACTGTATTTTCATTCCATAAATTGCTTTTCTTGAATTCCTGACTGAAAAGACCAGTAACTTGGTGGAACCAGTGCAGCAGCATCTGTCTGGCTGTATGGGCAACCAGTAGCAATAATGCTGAGGGGCAAATACCATGGATCCCCTTTCCTTTCAAAGGGAAGCCAGAAGTCATCCTTCCCATCCTACAGAGTGAATCTGGGTCAGTACTCCCACATTCCTGCTTTGTTCCACAATGGTTTGTCTGGATCTCAAAGGGGGATCTCAATCCTACCAACCTCTCAGCCTTCACCGGTGTCCAGCACTCACTGCAAGCACCCAGTCCATGAACTGTGCTCACAGGGGCATTTGGCTGCAAATTCTCCATTTGCAGCATAGCTCAAATGTCTTTCCTCAATGAAGACCCCCGCAAAGAAAAGAAGAATTTAAACAGCTATCCAAAAAAGGAAGGAGGAATGCAGAGAATGGACTCACCAACATCAAAACCCAGGAAGCTGCCTTTTAGCCACTGAGACAATCTCACTGATAGACTTGATTTTTCTCACCCCAGCCGGGAGTAATGTTTTCCTTTTTTTTTTTTTCTCTTTTCCATTTGCTGAATGTGTTCATTCTACAGAGTTCTGCTTTTTTCTTTTTTTTCTTTTTTTTTTAAAAAAAAAAAAAAAAAAGAAAAAAGAAAAACAACAGACAACAGACATTCATGGCTCCCAGCTGTCAAAAGCCACAAAATGCCTGAGGCTGTCTGTCTTCTTGCAAATGCTGAAGCCATTTTCCTGTAGCGTATGTTCTCATTAATCAAGTCTCAGATACGACTCAGTCTATATCATTGCCCATAAGCCAAGAGAGACGTTTCAGGGTCAGTCCTGTAACACAGCATCCCTGAACCTACCACAGCATCATCAGATACAGTCGTGTCAGCTGGGCTCTTCTCCCACTGAAGTCAGTAGGAGGGTTTTGTTTTAATATGGCTCAAATTTTTTACAAATGCTTACAAATCTCTGGAGGGTGGGTGTCAAGAAGGGGCCAGTCTCTGTTCAGTTGTGTCCTGTGGTAGGGTGAGAGGTAATACTAGAGAGAGGTCCCTTCCGACCCCTACCATTCTGTGATTCTATGACCCTATGAATTCAAAGTCAGGATCAACGACTGAAGAATAGAGGTAACACCTACAGATTGCAGGAGTGTTTCTTTGAACATCATCACCAGAAAAAAAGCACAGCCCCGGACCCATCGAAATTCAATAGCTGTGATGGGTTAACTTAACTCCATCCCAGAAAGAACTAATACAATCATGTTTAATTTCCACTGAACCACTAGACATGGGCCTGGCTGGTGATTGATGGTGTCATCCCTCAAGATTCTCCTGCTGAAGTCCAGAGAGGAAACAGGATCCTGGGATGTGGGTATGTGTGGGGTGCCAGGAGGGAGAACAGCCCATTCACCATTTGCTGCTGGAAAAACATATCTGTGCCTGGGGTTCTCACTTCAGAAAGAAAGTTGAAAAGCTGCAAATGCTTCAGGGAAGAGCTCTAACAAAGGAGGAGAGCTGGTCTTGAGCGAAAGGTTAGAAAGTCAATCTGTTCAGCTAACGCAACAGAAAGTTCAAAGGTTCCAATGTTGAGATCCAGAAGTATTCCAAGGAGATAGATTTTCCAGTACTGGAGCCTCTCCCAACCAGCAAAGGCAGAATGACATCACAGGGCTGCAGGTTTGGGCTGAAGACATTCAAACTGGAAATGCAGAGCTGCAGAAACTGAACGGTGGCAATCACAAAGCAGCAGAACGGCCTCGCTGGGGCTGGGCAGAGGAGGTGCAGTTCTGGCACCTGCTGCACCCGCAAAACCCTCTCGTCTTGCTTGAGGCCATGGGGATTGAACAAGTTAAAACCGAGGCCAGCGTAGAGCAAGCAGAGACATGATCCGCTGCTCCCTGCCAGCTCAGCAACACCACCCCCGGGCCCAACCTGGCCAATGTGTACTGGAGCAATTGGATGTGTTTTTCCCTTCTTGATGCTGTCACCTCCAGAGAAGCCACAAAAAGGCCTCCCATGTCTCTGGCAATGGTCCTCGCATAGGAACTCGAAGGCGGCTTGCAAGGGTCCTCTTAGAAGAACCAGGATTTACCTTCGTTCTGGTAATGAGATATTTCATATCTTGCACTTCTCTCCTGTAAGTCAAGTGGAGGGTCAAGGCAGGACGGCTTCACTGTGAAGCGTTTGCCACATGTCAATATTCAATTAATGGCTGTGAAAATGTCCATCAAGAGTTCAGTGGCAGCCAAGTGATGTAAGGGTCACCATGGAAACACAAGCAACAACAGAGGGAAGAAACAAGAAATATGAGCAGAGTCATGCATGTGCTCCTGGGAGAAAAACAAGACCTTTCTTCTCCATCTCATTTCATCCACAAAGATGCTTTTGCTTAGCAGGTTTGTATCTTACCTCATCATTCAGGTCATCTTTTAACTGCTGGTAATTTTAATTTCAGCAGGCACTTAATATGCTAATCAAAACTGATAGCTCTCAGCAGGATGGAAAATCCCAAGCATGGACATGATTATTTGGCTTCTGAAGAAAAGCACTGGCATGTAAAGGAAAAAAAAACCCAAAACAATCAAATTTTTGTGTAGGGATTATTTGCTGCTCTCTGCACTCCAGACGCTAATTCACACACAGTGCTCTGCTTTTATACCTCGGGTTATCCAGGTCTACGTTACTTCATCTGCTGCACCCCAGAGCAGCAGGAGGGACAAAACACAGAGCAAATGGTAAAGGGAGCTCCCTGTTTCTTGTGCTATTAACCACAGGGTTTCTGCTTCTCAGAACTCGACAGCCAGGATAAAACCCCACATCTGCAACCTCAGGAGGTGCTCACGAGGACTACACACCTACTCCCTTCACGAGCAGGGCTTGATGGAGGGTGAGGTTGTGGATGTAGCCCAGAGGTTCAGGACAATGCAGGCACCTCAGGCACAAGTTTCCTTTCCCCAGATTCCCACGCTAGCTCTGGGGATGGGCACCCAGCTGAGAAGTGTCTTCAGGATGGGATCCAGTTCCCCTACCCCATCTTGCTGCGGGCTTCTGTGTGTGGGCTCACAACTAGGGAGAAGAGAAATTTCTCCTCACTTTCTCCTCCCTTCCCCTGACTCAGGCTTGTAAAATACAGCTTCTTGGAGAGATCAGCATGATAATAAATCCTAACCTGACTGGGTGACACATGGTTGAGTGATATGATCAGTCCTGGAGGGAGGCAATCACTGCTTGACAAAATTAAACTGATGGACCGCAGTGGGTGGCAGGATAGGGAAACTCTGAAGCAATGGTCCAAGCCTTCCTCCAGCTTCTTTACATGCAGTGGTGCTCCCCAACCAGGCCAGTGTTTGACAGAGGAGGAGACTGCAGCAAAGACTGCAACAAACTCACCCAAGGCAAAGCAGCTTCTTCTCCAGGCAGGAGCATACTTCAGGTTCAATGCTAAGACCAAGGGTGGCATCTTTGCTCTCTCATAGCCTCCACCCGCAGCACCCCCTGGTCAGCAAAGTCTGGACTCCAGGAACTGCTCTGTGATCAGATAAGAGAACCACAGATAAAAGTAGTAAAATTTTGCCCATATCCCAGGATAGCTCTTGCAGCAGTGATGTCCTGCATTGCTTTCCTGCCCAGTATCACCAGTCCCTGTTGATAGCCAGACCACCATGCCAAGGCAGCTCACACCTGAAAGCTACACAGCCTCAAGACATTCAAGAGAAGGAAAGTCCCCAAACCAGACAGTAGAACAAGACACCCTACAGCTGGTTCCACTCCAAACCACTCTGGATCCCAACAGACCCATGCAAACCCCATGCTGGAGGTGGCTCAGAAGATCCATGGGCTCAGTGCAGAGCCCAAGGCATGAGTCTGTGAAAGGTCAAAGACTGGAGCAGCACAGCTTGAGCAGCTGGGTCTGGCGGTCCAGGACATGAAAACACCGAGGAGACAGCATTTATCCAGGTGGCATTGACCTGGGTTGCTCTCTGCCAAGCAGCACATGGTCCAGCAGCACGGACCAGCTCCTTACAACGGTGAACACGTAGCGGTATGAAGCTGTCCCTAGAACCAACCCCTTGCACCCTCTGTGTGACATCCATGATTGCTCATGCTCGGCCTCAGACGTCCTATGCAGACATTCTTGGGAGGGTCCATTAGCCCCCTCTGAGAGAGTTTTCATGGAGATATGCAGAGAAAAACAGCCACTACTGCTGCATTTTCTTTCTCTCTGTCTATCTGGCAACAGCAGATTGAAAACTCGGTGCTCAGGCAGCAGCACACAAGGGGCATCCACAGTATAACTGAGTTTTGAGATGCTCAGCTGGCAACCTCTTTGCGGAAATACTACAATTCCTTATCAGCCTGGATCCTTTTGTGTTTTGCCTTTCAAAGAAATCCAATTAACCTGCTTCCCTTTGTACTTAATACTTCTAATGCCAAAAAGCACCACCTGGAAGACCTTTTTATAGGCCCAATAAATGTCATGGCAACTGCAAAGATATTTCCAAGAAATCCCAGCTGCGACCTTTCGACTGCAAGTCCAGGAGACCTTTCCCACATTGTCATTTCTCTCCTTCAGTACCCTCCATTTCTGGGGAAGTATTAACTAAGTGTTAAGCTTCCAGGCTGAATTTCTGATTTGACCCCTCGAAAAGAGCAAAAACCCATCGTTTCAATTTATCTGGAAACGCTTGTGCAGAAATGCTGATTTCTGTGATTAATTGTCACATCTGCAGGAGCATCCTGTTCGGGGGGAAAATTAGACTGAGTTCTACACGGGTTATTTACGACCCAGCTGCTCCAGCCGTTAAAATCACCCTGAATATCTGCTTTCCCCACCACAGTCTGAACAAGCAGATTAGTCCCTGACATCACAAGCCCCCATGTTTTCCAGCTCAGTACAGCTCATCGCAAATAAAAGCCTTGCCTCAATAAATAGCCGTGTTGAGTGCACTGCGGCTGGAATGAGCCTGCCCTAGCAATGCTTCGATTCCGGAAAAAGCCTGTTCTGAGCACTAAAGAAATCTATCAGAAGTAACCTTGGAATTTATATGTTTATATCTGCGTAGCTGTGGAAACACTGTGGGAGAAGGTTGAGCTTTTTTTTGGTTTTTTTTCCTCGTTTTGCGAGGCAAATAGAAAATCTATGATAGTCTTTGATATTCCAAGGCTTCGTTCTCCTCCTGTTTCCAGCAAAGGGCTCTTGCCCAAGCTGGGTTCTTTTATAAACTCCTTCCCTGCCCCAGCATAGAACAATCCAGTGTTGAGCACATTCCTTGGCATCCTCACCCCTAATTGCTCTCAGGCTGTTGCAACACTTCTCCTGTTCCCAGCTGGATGCAGCGACCCGAGGGTTGACTTGGCTTCGGAGGAGGTTGGGCTGACCCCTGGTCTTGCTGAATCCACACTCCTGGTGGGGTGTCTGGGAGACACGCAAGGAGCCTGGTTGTGAGATGAATCACCTGTTGCTTGGGATAAAAGCAACTCTTCTCTACAGCTTGCAGGAGATATTGCAGAGGCAACTGCAGTCATCAGAGAGGCTGGAGAGCACAGCTCAAAGCATCTGATGAGGCATGTCTCTGCCTGGATCCTCGCACTAACGAGTGTCTCAAAACTATCCACAGGAATAACCTAGCTTAAGTTTTTCATTTTCACTGAGTCCCTCTTTTCTCCTCGCTGCTCCCTCACTTGTCCCTACCTCCTTTGCATCACCCATGAGAGGGCTCCCTGGTGTCTCCTTCTGCCTGATTCCTTCCAGACCTGCAGCCCAGACTCAAAAGGGTGAAACTGAGATGCACTGACAAAGCTGTTCTACCCAGCAAGTCACCATACTGCCCCACTACCAAACATCTCTTCCCAGCAGAGCAAGTCCCCTTTGGACCTCTGCTTTCTCCCTCCTTCCCAGCCCATTGGAGCGAGTCTGGGCTCCTGCAATGGGAGCAAAGACTCCATCCTGCTTCAAACTTAAGCATTCATTCACATTTGAGTAACCCCCTTCCTGGCACACAAAAATAAGCTACACATCTGTAGGGCATCAATCGGTTCACAGATGCTCATCCCACAAACCCCTCACAAAACCCCATTGCAAACTACCTTCTGCTTATGTCACCTTGAATTTTTTTTTCCCAGATACCTGCATGGCACCAAGGATGCCAATCCCAGCTGAAGCCTCGAGCACCACTGTCATGTTAATAATAGGCACAACCTGTTAGTGCAACCCAGTTATTGCACCTTGCCACTCACATGAGCTTGCCTTTAATGCTGTCTGCGTGAAGAAGCTGTTATTCCCTGCAGCAGCCCCAGTAAATGGGGTAACCTGGGGCAATACCACATGCTAATCTAAGGTTGGGTTAAGTAGCTGATGATAAACTATCACCACCATAATCGAAACCCACGCACGCAGCGCCGGATGTGTTCAAGCATCCTGCAAACAAAGAATCCAGACCAGCACTTAGTGATGTGTGAGCCAAAGGGTTTTCCCAGAACAAGCCTAAGCCTGGCATAAGGCTTGAGAAGGGAATTTCTTGTGGCAGGACTATCCTCCAAGAGAGTGTGTGAGACACCAGCAGAAAAGGGGCATGGGACTGTCATTGTCCTCCACCAGTAATGAAGGAGCAGAGGCTCCCTGCTGGAGGGGACACCCAAGGAAGCTGTGGGGAGGAGAGATTGCTCCATCAAAGGGGATTTTCTAAAGTACCTGTTGTAGCCTCACCCATGAAGGAGACAGGCCACAGGAGTGGAGGTTTCCCACTGCTCCTGTGTTCGTTAGGAGGAAAAGTGTTGTTAAGTGGTGGTTAGTGATCATCCAGGAGTCAATTGGCAGGTTTTTAGGGGAAACAGAGGCAGAGGAGACTTCAGTGCCCATGCTGCACATTATCGCTGGGCTCCTGCTGCCGATATGAAACAAGCTCTGCCACTCCTGCATTTAGTGGGAAGGAGACACAAAGGATAGGTGGGCTACATGATGGAACTGAGGGCAATTAGAGAGATGAGTCCATTGCAGATCTGGGACCTTCTCTGTTTCAGATCCCTTGTACAGTTCAAGGCTTGCAGCATTTTCTTTATTCATAATAAACTGATTAATTCTTGCCAGAGTAGAGACAATATGCTGTTGGTGTCCTTAGGTATGGGTACCTTTATGGACATTTAACATACATCTTCCTTTCTGCATTAAAAAAAACCAAAACACATATGGAAATTCTCTTGCAGAGCCATAACACCAGCTCCCTAAACACTGACTCCTTTGCAGTCAGGCAATTCCTCCCCCTTCCCAGCTTCAGTTTGTAAACTATTTAAATGCTGATGTTTTTTAAATAACTCCCAGTGAGAATTTTACGTACAGGGAATGACAGAGGAGAGGGAGGGGTGGAAAAAAAGGGAATCTGTGGGCTGGAAATTCATGTAAACACAAATTCCCTGCAACAGCAAGTTCCTCGCTGCACGTCGCTCCTCTTAACACAAACACACCGTCAGATGAAGGAAGACATGAAACGTGCAACGTGGATTGCTCCGTGGGTGCTAAATACTCTCATGGGGGGGAAAAAAAAAAAAAAAAAGGTTTTGTTTAGCTGCACCAAGCTGTTGGTGTGTGGAAAATAGGGAGTTGTATTTATATCTGCTGGCCTGCTCTAGAAGCTGTTACAGGCTCGACATTCATGGGCAGTGGATGTTTTATCTTCCCTTGATTGTGGGACCACAGCAAGGGCAGACTGCTGGATGCTGCACTCATTATTAGACCAAAATAGCTGCATCCTGGCATTCAATAGTGCTGCCAATGCTGATAAGTTTTCAGTTGCATTTGCTGCTTCTTTCCAGGAAATAAGCCAAAGCTGGTGAAATTGCTAAGCATTTGGGGAGAGAGCTGTGGGCACATGTGGAGGGCTGGGGTGAGCCCATGCAGCTCTCTGAGCTGTGAGAGAAAAAGCACTTTGGTGGTGGAGATACAGGACTCTCTACCTGGAAGTCTGGTAGCCACTTTCCTCGGAGGAGAAACTAAAGCCCTGGTAGAGTTGCTTCCAGTCCCATAAAGAGGCTTACAGTGGGGCTTCAGCCTTGTCTGCAGATACCACCAACCCACCAGCTGTGATACACCAAGGACTGCCCTGCTACACCCAAAAGAAGAATTTGACCTCCAGATCCCCAGCCTCTATCTCCTTGCTGCAGCCTGTCTAGCCACAGTGATTACTCATGTGAAAAAGGGACGGCTTCAAGCTGGAGCCCAGAATCCTGTTTTGTCCCCTAAGCCTGTGTATGAAATGTGGGCAGATGTCCAGTCCCATTATGGTTGCACCAGGAGCTCTTTTCACATTAAAAGATCTCACTCTCCTTTAGATCTCAAAGTGACAAAACATCAGAGTAGAAGTTGTGCAGAGGAAGGAAACCCTGGTCTCTGGTCTTGGTAAAACACCTTCCTTCTCCCCAGAACACAGCCTAGATCTTCTGGGCACAAAGACCCTCTGGCATCAATTGACCCCTCCCTGCCTTCCACCTATATTTCAGATGATTTGGTTGAAGGCAACCTCCAAGCTCAAGTCTGAGATTTTTTTGGCAGGGTTCATGGGCAGGTTTTCTTTGGAGAGCAGGCTGAGGTCAGCGCACAGGGCGGATGAACCTTCCTACGTTCCTCTGAGCGTGGAGGGCCATCCCTCTTGACTAAGAGGCAGCCTACGCTCGGTCAGCACTCTAAGTAATGATGGGGAGGGAGTTGGTAGAAGAGCAAATCTGTGCTTTTCAGCGGTGGCCAAATGCACTTATCAAGAGAAGTGAAAATCAGACACTTCAGAAGAAAATTAAAAGCCGGATTTAGATGGTCCTGAGTCCTGCCACTGTCTCCACAGGCCATCTGCTGAGAGCTCCCTCTCCTTTTCTATTGGACGTGTTATTCCCAGCTACTTCCCAAGAACCAAAGAGGAAATTCCCGTGTTTCAACACAGCAGTCTCTGGTATGCGTAGGGTGACCCACAACCTTGGAGTTTCCCTATGGAAACCTGCTCCCATTTTTCTCCTGACCGCAAAGCATTTGCTTTGCATTTAGCAGGAACAACCAGTTTGGTGTTTGAATGAATGATCGGTGTTAATTAGTAGCATTCAAAATTAAAATAAAGGTCAACAGAGGGTAGGCATTATCAAAGAGCCTTGTTTGCTCAAAGGAAACATTAATGACACTTGTTCAGTGCTTCAAGATAAACTTGTTCAGGCACCAAGGTAATGAAGAAATTAATCCTCCTCTCCACGGAACGTCACTACTCCTCAAACACAAATCACACTTCTTTGATCTCAAGGTGTGCCCTGCCCTATCTCTCATCTCTCCTCGCTGTTTCATTTCTCCTCACCCTTGAGATGCCAGCTCCCCTCTCTGAGTGGCTGCAAGATGGCCCCATCTTCTGCACCTTCTGGGGCAGGTGCTTTCAGGACCTCAGTCGTCTTCAGACGGTCCAGACAAGCATGAGTTCCTCTGCTTCTACCTTAACCTGACCTAATGCTCCAAGCTTTGCACTTGTCTGGGTAGATGCGCCACCAGATTACAAGCTCTCTTTGGCAGGGCCACCTTCCTGCTCCATGTCTGTGCAGTACCTGGCATAGTGGAGCCTGTCCAAGGCTCCTGGCCACACCGTACACGTAGGTCCAGACCTTTCCCAGCTGCCTGCACGCACTTTGCTGGGGCAGAATAAGCCAGAAGCACATGAACCAACCTGCTCACCTGAGAGCTGGGCCACCTTCTGCAGGTGCTTCGCTCCATTGACAACAGAGGGAGCCCGAGGATGTCTGTGCTCCAGAGTCAGGCACCTCAGGCCAATTTAGGGTGGGATGAATCCAGGGCTAAACGAGTATTAATACTTTCAGAAGCCATCAGTAGCAGCATTGGAATATATTTATATATACACAGAGAGAAAGAGGGAGGGATAGTGTGTGCACACTCTTCGGCTTCTCCATGACCCCCAAAGTGCCATAAATCATTTTCAGCAGGAAAGCAGGATGCAGCAAGACTTGCCTTCTGCCCCGGCTTCCACGTTGTCATAATTACAGCAACTCCTGCCCTGCCCTTCCACGGGCAGTGCAGAGCAGAGGCTGCGGAGCCGGTGGGAGCAAACCAGGGTGCCGGAGCCAGGGGCTTTGGGCTGCGCTGTGGCCCCTGCGCCAAGAGCTCAGCGCTCCAGCTCCCGCTGCTAAAAACCACGGAAGGTTGGGGGAGATGATATTTCCATCTTTTGGAAACTAAATACCGGCAACACGCCTACACAGTCTTTGTCATAATCTCCCGACTTCAGTTAGAAGTAAAGAACAGGCAGAGGTCAAATTTTTTCCTGTCTTAATAGAAACACTATCAAAATTTAACCTCTCCCCTGCCAGCAGCGGACAGATCTCCCCTTCCCAACAATGATCAGGGCACAGCATTCCCGTGCAGGATGAACGCACGCCTGCCTTTGTTCATCTTCCCCTAAGTGCATGGGCAATGCAGGCAGCGACATTTCCGACACGGGGAAGGATGAGCAGACTCCGGTTGCGTGACAACCGTCTGGGGAGAGATGCAATCTTGCACCCCGCGTCCCGTTCGGCTGTGCCACGAGCACAGGCACCAGCCTGACACTGCTTCACCCCATCTCACACTCTAGAGGAGAAGAGGCATGAAAGATGGGCTTCCAGGGGACCAGATGGTCACCTGTCAGCAGCCATACGTCAAGAGATCAGTGCTTTGGATTGTGTATTACCAAAAAAAAATAAAAGAAGGGGGGGAAAAAAAGAAAAGGAAAAAATGAAAAAGAAAAAGAAAGGAACAAAAAACCTCTCCTGCAAGATTTTCAAACACATGATTCTCAGGCTGTGAGAAAAAGCAAATTGGCAGCTCTCCCCCTTTCTTGTGAGCGAGCAGGAGTGAAACAGCCCCGTATCCTGCATTTATCACAGCACCCTCCAGTTCTGGAAAAGCAGTAAAGAGGGGTCCATTTCTCTGGGTTATTTCCCTCAGGGCAGCAGTGGGCAACTGCATACAAATGGCCAACCTGGAGAGCAGGAGCAGCAAAGTAGTGAAAAGTTGAACTCGGCAGCTCAACACCATCACTTCCCAAAAGGCCAGGAGTTAATTCTGATCTACAGGTTAGTGGCCATGAAGATCCCATGCCCTAGAAATCAATAGTGGATTCCAACTGTGACACATTAGACAGTGATGGGGTGAAGATGCTCAAGTAACTTTATCTTGCCTAGCAGACCTCTGTGTCAAGGCTGTTTGCTCCAGCCCAGCTGTCTCCCAGCTCAGGAGCCATACGGCTGGTAGGACTTCAGAGAGGGAGATCAAATTCAGAGGCTGCAGAGCATGCAGTTGTTTGCTTTCCACGTCCCTGCTCAACTTTTGGCCTCCTACTTTCGTAATGAATTTCTCGGAGGTTCTCAGAATGGCTTTGCTCTTTTGCAGACTGCACTTCCAGCTACAAAAATAGCACAGACACTAAAATGATCTTCAGGAATCAGATAAGAGCTCCTCCCAGGAGGAAGAAAAAGATTTCTTTCTTCTCTTTTCTTTTCTTTTTTTTTTGTTCTCTGTATTTAAGAAGGCTGATGTGTTACAATTATAGATTATAATTTCCATCCCAAAGTGCTTCGCAAGAGCTCTGCCAGTACCTCTACACAGAGCTGGCATCAGGCACTGCTGGGACAAGCTGGGCAGCCTCACACAGGAGCACAGCCCACCAGGGCTGCTCACACAACCTGTCCAAATACCTGCACAGAATAACTGTGGTAGACCTTCTGGTGTAGCCAAAGACAACAGACAACACTGTTTTCTGGCATTGCCTCCTCCTAAAAGACAGCTCTGAGAGAAAAATGCATAGGTAAAAGCTCAGTCACGTCACAGGCTTCTGTGGTCTTGGGCAAGCCATTTTTGCCGCTGAGTTTTGCCAAGGAAGCCTCCCACATCTCCCTCAGGTTCCAGCTGGCCACCCCACTCCTCCCTCCTCCGGGTTTGATGCTCACCAGATTCTTCCCAAAGCCACCTCAGCTCATTAACTCGGGATGAGTGCCCGGGCCCTCGTTGCATCGCTGTTCTCCCATCCTCATGAGTTATATCAGCTCACAGAAAGCCCCACCAGCCCTAGAACCAGGGTGAGATAAGCCCTGGGAAAATGAGGATGGGAGAGGGGAGAGAAGGGAGTGTGGGAATTCCACAGGTCCTTGTCCCCCCTTGCTGCTTTTCATGGAAACACATTAGAAACCTTTCTCTTCTCTAAATTGAGAGCTTTATAACTTCCTTATCTATACATAGTTACTGATAAGCCCTCTGATATATATGTCCGGTTGCACTGTGAACTCCCTACCCCTCACTCATATGTGTGTGCACTGAAACAGATACCCACAAGCCCCAAAAAAAGAGCCTTTAAATGCTACATAAACAAAAATAAATAAATACAACACAGCAAATGGGGCCATAAGGGACCTCGAGTGGTCTCCTAGTTCATCGCCCAAGGCAGGGTCAAATTAGTTTATTGCCCAACCCAGTGCTAAAAATGTCTGTTGGCCAAAATTCCAGCCTTCCTGGGCAACTGCTTCCTGTGACTCTCTCCTTTTCAACTTTCAAAGCTTTTCCTGGACTTAGATGTCCCTCACTACAGTATAAACCCAGGCACTTTCCTGTCCCTGGCAGACACAGGGAACAGCTCATTCCCCTCCTGCTCGCAGCTCACATCTGGAGACGGTTACGTCTCCCAGTCGGGCTCTGCTACGTTTGCATCTCTTTTCTAGACAGTGGCAGTTTTCTGGGGGGAAAACAAAGAGTCAGTGGTTGACCATAATGCACAAAAAGCAGAGCTGGTGACAGTGCTGGGAGGAGTGGATGATATGCCTCATTTGTTGGTGAACTGGTGGTAGCAAGAAAATAGCGCAGGTCTCAGCAGGGGCACCAGGGGCCAGGCACTAGGAGAACACAGTGATATTTTGCAGCATGACTTATCTGCTGCTAACAGCCCCAGCATCCCAATCCCACCTCCGGGCTGGCACACGTTTGTAAGGCTGTGTAAGATTTTCCTTGCAGAAGGTCAGAAAGAGAGACATAGCTATGAAAACAGACTGAGCACATCCTGGACCAAAACCACACGCTCCAGCATCAACCCAAAGATATAACTCTTCTGAATGTAGCTTTCTTTAATCATTTGTTGTGGTCCTCACCCAGTGCTCACGCTCCAGTGTGGAGCATGGCCTCTGCATACAACAGCACCTTGCAACATGACTCACCTCCACCAAGCAAAGCCCATCTGCCATCCACACGGATGCAGCTCCTCTGCTGGAGGTCACCAGCGATGCTGCTGCACCCACTGAGCAAAGGTTTGCTGCCAACTCTTTGCATCGACGCACCCACACAGCGCATGGGAGCCCCTGATGGAAGGGCTTGTGTTCCCACCTCTCACTGCATCTCCTCTCATACAGCCCTCAAAATGCAAGGGAAGAACAAAAGCATGTAAGAAGTTGCATAGCAGGAATAGCAGAAATCAAAGCATGCTGCATAAATGCCTAGACATAGCACACTGGTACCCTCTTTTCCCTTTATCACCAGCACAGATTCATTGAGTCTCAGCTGTAAAGCTGCAATCACCAACATGTGAGAATTTCTTGTCCTAACTGAAAGGGGAAAAAAAGATCTACTGCAAACCCCACCGCTTAGACTGCCTGTCACTTAGAGAAACTCCGCAGGAGTTTCACCCAGCTCGGAGCTGATGAAATCCCATGTGAAGGTGTCAGGGCCTCAGGTCAGTCTAAACACTCTTCTGGGAGCATCCCGAGTCCTCTTCCCTCCCCCAGCCTCAGAGAGGCTGCTCCACATTTTCCCTTACTGTTTTTCTTGGCAGCTGTTTTCTTTCAAGTCAAGCTATGGCTCTGTTGCTTTTAGGTGCTTAAATTCATATTCTTGATTCATTTCTTCCCTAATCACTTGGGATACTGCATTTTACAAAAGGGAGTATAATTAATCTTCCAGATTTGTGCACGTGTGATGAAAAAGACGTGATCCGTGACAATTTAATGCCCTAGCTAGCTGCTAGACAATGGAAATTTCTGAGTTATTCCCAAAAAAAAGCCACACCCAGGCTCACAAAGACTGCAGCAGCTGACAAGCATCTTTTTAAACAGGAACATTTTTGAAGGTTTGTTTTTTTATTGTTGTTGTTCTTGTTTTAAACTTGGCCCCAAAATCAGTTGCAAAAGAGCAAAGCTGGCAACTTACGCAGTGGCTCGATGAGTTCCAGAAGCTGTCGAATTTCTCACAGCATTATCAGGGATCTGGGAGACCCAGGCACATTTCCTATGGTGATTGCCCTTAACGTGCTTCCACTCCTTTCTAACATGCATTCCTTGCAACCTCAGTGGCAGTCCCGACAGTCAGCATCGCTCCCAGACAGCTACATCCCATCTCAATCACTCTCTTAGATGTTAACAACCCTGCAATGGCCAACGTCGATATTGGCTGCCCATAACAAAGCTATTAGAGTGACATTTCGGTAGGAAATGGTGGGAATGCTGCAGTGATCAGGCAGAGTTATAAAAGGTTAATGAAGATGAAAGGACAGAAAATACAGAGGAAAAACCCAGGCAGCCAGGGAGATTTTGGCAAGATTTGCTAAGTTGCTGCCCAGCCACACACTAATACATTTCCTGCATTTCCCAATCAAGTTACTCCTTCCCAGTAGCCTCAGCAAATCTGTATCGCTGGGAGAAACGCTGAGCTACTGTGTGGCTGGTAGTGTTTGTAGTGATTTTTGCCTGTTACTGAGCAAAATGGTAAAGTTTCCAAAAGGCATTTGGGAATAAAGTTCATTTTGTTGAGATCTGTTGTCCCTGGGGAGGCTAAAGTCATGAGGGCTCCAGCTCAGACAGGATGTACATAACTGAAGTATTATGGATGTGTTGCTCACCTAGAGCAGATCTCTTACCAAGTCACCTCAGTATTTTTGGAAGGAAATTTCTTTCACTCGGTGTTATCAGAGAGCTGCTAAGAACAAGCAGTCCTCTAGTAATGCTGGGTAGAACGTGACAGCACAAGTTACTTCCCCAAAGCAGAGGGAAGGAATCTTTATTTCTTTCCATCCTCATGATGGGACAATTCCTGACAGTACACTCGTACTGTAGCATCCAAATTTCACACTATGCTCCTCCATTCATTCCCTTTAGAAAGCTATTTAATGCCTTAATAGATGTCCTCATCACACTTCTTTTTTTTTTTAAACACACCATTGTTTTCTTTATTACATGTCTCACCACCGAAAATATCCCTTCTTTCTCACCAGCACGTCAGGCTTTCAAATGACTGCAGGCTCTTGCCTAATCTTTCTCCTACTCCTCATCCAATGTCAAGACTGGTGCTTAGCTAAGCTATGCACATAGCTCACTGTCAGCATGGCCACATAAATCAGCCTTTCCAGCTCCAGCACTTTGCTGGTGCTATTCTCTGAATTCCTGCCACTCATCACTGCGTCTCCACAGGCGAGTGCCAAGAAGGGGACACAGACCCTCTGGATGGGATCAGACAAGCTAAGCAGAGGAGGACTTGCAGCTCCTGCTCTCCACAGCACAGAACATCTGCATGTACAACCCAGCCCATCACCCAGCAGTTTTGCTGCCATCTCCTAGAAGTCACTCCTTTGTATGACTTTACACCCAAATTTCTCCCTGCTTCTTCCAATTCCCCCATCTCCTTAAAGACAAGGTTATTTTTAGCCATGTTATTTCCAAACGAAGCCTCCATCTCCTCTGTTGCTCATTTCTCTCTGTTCCTCCCAGTTCTGCAACAACTGCAGGTTTGACTACACTGCATCTAGCACTGAAATCATTTATGAAGGCACCGTGTTCTGCCAGATTTACCACCAGCACTCTCTGTAGCCCAAGAGACACCTCTTTCATCCCAGGCACACATCCCCCTGCAATGATGGCTGTCAATACTGATGTTAAGGGCACGTGTAGGCAGAGTTCACTCACTTCTACCTCAGCCTCAATGCAGCTTGCCCTTTAGGGAAGCGGGTCAAGTGCTGCCTCCTTTCCCATTCCCAGCACAGACTTTATGTTTCGTTGGCAGTGTGACCACAGTCACGGTGCACAACACTGGCCACTCCAGTTGCAATGCTGGCCACCCTGGAGGCTGCCCAGCCCAGGCAGCAGAGACCTGAGTCAGAACAATATCCATCACTGACAACACTGTCAGCCTCTCCAGCCTCGGGATTTCTGTGGCTGTGACAAACTTTGATCTGGCTTTCAGTTTCTGTGAGCTGCCATATCCATGCCACTTTGAACTGCCTGCGTGAGTAAACCACCCTGACAAGCTAGAGTTCATGGGGATTGCAGTCAGTCATATTACAGCCCATGACAGATTTAATTGCAGATTAGAAATTCTGTAGCAGAAATATTACAGGAGATTTGAGATCCTAATTGTTTCCTGCATAAGGTAGGAGCTTAATTTTATTTTTAAACTCCCAAGTGCTGACAGACAGTATTTTGGTGTGGAAAAGCTAAAGAAGAGACTGCTACCTCACTGTGAACAGGTAACAACTTCCAGAGTTTAATCTTACACCTTAATTTGTTCTTAATATTCGGATTGTGGTAGCAGCCAGGAGGCATTACCAAGCTAAGTGCTCCTTTGTGTCAATACACAGCAGCCAAAAGATTCCCCGCCCAAATGATCTGTGATTGTTGTATCTGCTGGAAGAAAGCCACGTTCTCTCTTGTGCCATACGAATGCACTTTTAGTGACAGAACTGATTAGGATTCCTGCTTTGGATTTGCTCAGAACTAGCTTGGTTGGTCTTTTAATCTTTGGGGATAAGCTGGGGATAGAGAATTATCCATTTAGATAGAAATGCGTCACTGGGAAACAGTTTGCCAGCACCTACTGCAAAATGACTTCAGTGTCTGATCTGGCGAGCGGCTGCTAGATAATGAAGTGATAATCAGGGGCATGGGGGCAGAGGGGGGATTTTTGGCTTTCAAGAAGCACCAGGTATCTTTGCCTGATGCTGTCTCCACTAGCACAGAAATTAATAGATTGGTGAAGAATTTCTGCTAATAGTGAAAATAAGCACCCTCCACCCTTCTCACATTTAAAATGATGTTTGCTGGGGGAATGATGGAGACATGGCTGGCAAGCTGAGGCACAGGTCGCATCGCTCAGGCTGGTTGAACCTCATGGCTCTCCTGTGCTGTATTTTGATACAGCAGCCTAATGAAGTCTGGCAGGCCATGAGGCCTTTCCGTCTTGGCAAGGGTTACAAGCAGCATCGCACAGGCAAGAGACACTGGCTCTCAAGTTTAGTCTGACAGTGAGCTTCTCCCATCTGAGTCTGCAGCACCTGACAAGGGGAAGTGCTCCCTATCATGCTCTCATCTTGGAAGCAGCAAGGAGGTTGAGTGTGCTTCTAACAGAAGGCTTCTTTCTCCAGAGCCATTCATTTTTCCTTGTCCTAAAAAAGTCTGACTTCACAGCCACCTCCCTCCAGCTGCCCATGGCAAAGCCTTCCAAGACTGAGCAGGACCTGGGAGTGACATGACACCACAATGGAACGTGCCACAGCACCCAAGCACCACAAACTGCTGGGACCATGCTCCCACATATTTATCACCCCATTTTCTCTAGGGCTGGTTTCAAACTGGGCAGCAGCACAGACACACAGACCACAGCCTAAAGATCTCAGGTCCAAAAGAACTGGCCACACTCCACCTGAAATCAATGTCCTTTCTAATTCTTATGGGTGTCAGAAAGATTTATCCAGAGAGATCTTATTTTATAGTCTGTGTCTTCTGGTGCATTCGCTCTTTCAGCGCTCTGGGTTCACAAGCTACTGCGCCCTCCCCAAACCCTCTCTCACCCATGCTGGAAGGCTATAAATTATAACAACCTGCAATGCATTCAGCTACGATCCCGTCCATCATCTGTGCGTGGCATTAACCCTGCGAAACTTGGTCACCCGGATCTGCATTTCCCAAGCTTTGAATCCTTATCCATCGCTAAAGCCCCTCAGACAGCCAAAGAATGAGGCGCGTACAGCAGCCGGCATTTCTAAAGAAAACTTGATGGCTTTCTGACACCCGACACATGCAATTCCCAACAGAGTTAATTGAAGCTAATTCCTCAAGGGCTGAGAGGAGAATATCCCCATAAATTATGTTCCTGCTTCATTCCAGACAAAGATGGCATGAATGCATTACACGCAATCCCCCAATTTACAGCCTTAAAACAGGCAAGTCAATCAAGGAGACAGCATAAAGTCACTTGAAAGATGAAATTCATTTTCAGCCTCGCTCCATCTGTACTGTAACCTGAAAGGTTGGCTTTTGAGGGCATCTTTCATATTTCCACGCACAGCAGGATCCATTCAGCCAGAGAAGAGCCTTCTCCATGGATGCGACATGTGTCTGGTACAGCAGAGCCCCTCCTTGGGATATTTTGCTGGGGTGCAGGTTTTCAAGGCCATTATCGAGGCAGCTTTCAAAGATGACTCTAGAGACCTTGGAGTTTCCAAGACATAGAGAAAAACAAAGTAGGACTGAGGGCACCGTGTCTCTGCTGCAGTCTCAGAAAGCCAGGGCTGATTATTGGAGAAGGTGCACACACAAAGAGGCACGCACAACATCTAACCTATGGCAGTGCTGCTGCCAATCTGCTCTCATTAGCAGAGAGTTATTTTTAAATCATGTGGTTTTTGGACACGGTCCTAACAACAAGTTATTTTTAAATGGCACTTTAAAGAAATAAGCACATTTCGTCTTCCATTCATGTCACTCTTTTAGGGACTGAAGTATCACTGAATTGTACCATAGGGATTAAGTAAATTAAAGCCAGATGCAGTAAAAACTGCCCAGCTTCTGTGCTGCTCAAAACTAGAAGGACTGAAAATACATTTCTGGGGACCCTTACTGCCTTCCAGAAGCTTTCGATATATAAAAGTCGGAAATGGTTTGAGCTGTGGTCTATACCCAGTTAGTTGTCTGCTGCAACGTGCATGAGTGCTTCATGTTGGATACTGGGAAAATAAATACCCAGGTGAAAAAAGATTGAAAGCCTGTGACAGAACCAGGATCTTGTGAGTCCCACCATGGCTTTAGCCCAAAGCCACGCTATAACCTGATGCAAACTAGAAAATAAGGCTTCAGCATCATGTGCCACATTCTAAATGATCCATAGGGCAACAGTTCTATCACACTGTTTCATTTGTAAGGTATCTTTAGACATGCATTATTTGGCAATTAATGTTTGCACCTAGTTCAAGCCCAGCTATGGTGTACTTGCAGTAATTCTCACTAGAATCCATAGACTTTAAGGGCCCAGGGAGACCTGTGACAACTGTCTCACCTGACCTTCTACACAACACATAACAGAGTTTCTGCCTCAAGCCCATAACTCCTGGCTGAGCTATGACCCATCCACAGGGAAATATGCAGACTCAACATAAAGACTGAGAAGATGGAAAATCCAACCTGTCCTTGAATCACTCTTCCAAGGTTAGCTGCCTTCCTTGCTCCAAGTCCTCCAGCTCTAATTAAGCTGACTCTCGTTTCCATTGTAACCTTTTTTTCTGCTAGAATGAAGCATCACCTCCTATTAGAAATTCTGTCCATATACAGGTACTCCAAAACCACAATCAAGTCATCTCCTAACCTCTTTGATCAGCTAAACCAGGAGGGTTATGGTATAATAATAAGTTCACCACCGTCTGCATCGTAGCTCTGTACATGTGGTGATGTTGCTGCTCTCTAATGAGTAGCTGTTGCCACAGGTCACCTAGGGCTCAGTAAATGTCCTCACAAATGCCTTTTGCCCAGAGCTAATGAAGGATTATCTTTATATCTATAACACAGCTCAAGAACAGCAGTAAATTCACATATATTCTTTTCCTTTTGTCTGATTGCTTTGGAGGGAATAATTCATGAGTGAAACGCTCAGCTCAAAAAGTGTTAAATGCATTGACACAGCATCCTAAATACATTAAAATAAATTAATATTTACCCGTAAGAAAATATAGTGGTGATTTAAAGATTAAATGGGAAAAATTGTGTTACCAGTTCAAACTCACAGGAAAGAACCCACTTCAGGGAAACCCATTTTCATTTCTACAAATGAAAGGTTGGAAAAATATTGTTCATCAATGATACATGAGCAATATAATGTTCCGTTCCTCTATTCTACCCGAGAGATAATGTTAATCCTTTTGATTTATTCACAGCTCCTCAACTAATACCGTAATAAATGGTATTGACAATTGAACTCTCTTCTGTAAGAAATTCATTGTATTCCCAGCACCTACAGTAAGAAATGCCTTCACGCTCCTGACAGGAGATCTAAATAAAATTAAAGACCTGAGAACAAAGGCTGTAGAAAAATCAGATAGGCATAGCTGATTAGGAAATGTGACTTGCTTATACAGGGGTAATTTTTGTATACATCTAAGGCAGTACACTGCACATAAAAATGCTGGGGGGAGGTTCTTCCATTTAGACACATGAATCTTTAGTTCTTTCCTTCATGAAGCAGAGATGGCTGAGCTACTGACCACGGCAGAGCGCTGGCTTTGAAGAGGCTGGCAAAGACCCGAATCAGTTTAATCTTATTAAAATACAGAGCAGTTTAAAGATATTACCCCCAGTGACTTACTGATGGCTCAATTGCTGCTACAATCTATGCCAGGCTTCGAGTGATGAAACTGCACTAGCTCCTCCTTTTCAAAACGGTTTCAGAGGTTACTGCTATCACTGGCTCATCACTGCTCAAAGGAAATACTTTCAGAAGCAGAACTAGAAATGCCTCCTCTTGTACTACCAGTGTGTAATTAGGGGAAAGCTGCATTCCTTTCAGCAGTACACACAAAGTCACACAAAGCGTTTTCTAGAAATGGACTTAACTAGGGGCAGACAACAGTAATCAGCTATAACTCACTCAAGAGCATTCAAAGGAATTAATACCAATTACAGGTTATGAACTAATTTAGTAATTCTTCTTTTTAAAAAAATAAAAACAACCAAACAACACAAAAAAAAACCCCAAAACAAATGACAAAAGAAACCCCACTCTTGTTAAAAGCAGAGCACCTGGCACAACAGAGCACTGCCACAAAGGGCCATCTATTACACCCCTGCGGTGCATACACAGCAAATCCACAGAATCAGCAATAGCTCAGGATGAGGCACCAACCCAGAACCAAATTTGTACCATTGAAATGCCGACCTATGATTATTCTCAGGCAACAGCAGCAAAAAGCAACCTACGGTTTGATTACTAAAAGAACATAATGTTCTACAATTGCACGACAATAATTATAATGGTCCCGAACTGTCAGGGCTATGGCAATTTCCCTCTGAGCCATGTGCTTCAGGAAGAGAAAAAAACATGGACTACATGTGAAAAAAAAGTAAATAATGAAATCCCTTCCTGCTTGGGGAGTGTGGGAGAGGGAGAGGTGCCTGTGCTATGCAGTACAGCTGCCTTGCACTTGGGCCAGCGATGCTAAAGCACACACGCACCGGCAGCTCAGCTAGTGCAATCAGCAGGGCAAATTGTCAGCTTTAATGATTTTGAAGTGTCTCCCAGGCAAGCTACCTCATAATGAAACAACGTTCGCTCTCAGCTAACCTCACAACCCCACACAATGGGGCCACCAGGAGCTACAGCACGACCAAAACCCATAGCGCAGGCTTGGCTCTTTAAAGGCGTTTGTTCAGTTGTCTTTCAACAAGCGCTGAGCAATTTCTGTTTGTACCCTGCTATTTATTAATAGATGGTTCAGGAAGGAGGAGGATTCAATGCCTGCTTCAAATCATTCCCCCTAGAAATGGCCAGTTTTACCCATAATGGAAATAGTGGATTCCCCAGAGTATGGTGGGAGGGCGTAGCTCGAGTCAGAGTAATCCCTCTGAAATCTCCCTGTGAAGTGATGAAAGAACAGGATTTTATCTGAGAAAAGGGGAGATTCCCAGCACAGTCATCATCTCTCTGCTTCATGGAAGGCTTTTTAGTCTGCAAGAAGAATGTCTCAACACAAACAGCATGACATGGACTTTCAGCATAACATAACATTGTCTGGAAAACTTGCAGAGGGAGGTCCTGCTACAGAAAATGTTAACATTTTAGTTAACGTTTTAGTGGATGGCAAAAAAAACCCCACAAGCCATGGTGTTTACAAATGAAGAGTTGCCCAAAACATTTCAGTCCTTCAATTTTATTTTAAAAGAGCTGGGATGCTGAAGAAGGCACATTGCAGTTCCTGGATACTACCTGTTCTGCAGAGATGTAAATCAAAATTAAAAAGAGTCATGGTGCAATATTTCAGCCACCCATGGGATTACTCCCATCAACTTTCTTCACAGCTCATTAATCAGAAGGGGAACAAGCACGGACAGAGAAATTGGGAATGTATTTTATGAGGAGAGGTAAGCGCAAGAAGCATATGGTGGGGAGTTAGATGGTCTGAGGTGTGAAACATGTCTCTGTAAATCTAAGGACTCCTGTGCTGGGACCTCCTGATAGTCCTGGAGGATGTGACACTCCCAAGTGAGGAGGACTTTCAGGAAATTAAGCCCATAGAGTTTTCTGGCCACGGCTGTGTCACCTCCAGAGTCAGAGCATGACCAGACCCAGAGGTGGGCAGTCACCTTGAGATAACATCATGCGTTACCAGCATCACAGGTAAAAGTAAAACCACACCTCTGACTCATGAGATAAAAAAAAAATGAGGGCTGGGAGGAAACAGAGATGATTTTGCTTCAGGTGGAAATAAGGTTTGTGGAACTTCAGAAAAAGGGGTCTTTCTGTATAAGGACTGCACTTTGCTCATCTCCCTGTTCTCCAGACACCTTAACCCACATTCTTTACTTATATTCATTTGCATCTGAAGGCCAGAGCCAGCCTGTTCAAGTCCTCTGCTGCACCACTCACCATACAGCCCATAGGATGATTTTGCAGCCAGTGTTCTGACTGCTTCACAATCCCTAACAAGAGTTAGACCGTTCCATGCTTTACCTCCATGATGATGTGTCAGGCCCTGCCAAGAGGAAATCTTCAAAGGACTTTGCATAATGTCATAACAAAGTTGCAGCAACCAGCCAGATCTGGACTTGGGATCTCCCTTGGTGAGCTCTGTTGTGCGAGCAGCCCCCGGTTATTCCTTCCCTCTGCTCCTGCCTGGGGAAGACCTTGTACTCCTGATACTGTTTTTGCTGCAGAAGAGTGCTTGAGAAAACAAGCTGTAGGGTGTCCCAGACCTCCTGGCTCCCAAGCCAATGCCTTCCGCAAAAATCTGGAATTTCCAGATACGTTGTGAAGCTGCTGCAACATCCTCTTGCAAGATGAGTGCCCAAACTCAGATCTGAGGTGGATCAAGGAATCACCCTACACAGATGCCTCTTTCCAAATACCTAATGCTATCGTCCAAGTCTTTTAACTGAGTCCAGCGTCCTCTTGGTGATTACCCAAGGCTTTGTTAGACATGCAAATGAGACACTCATCTAGGATCTTCTTAGATGAGGACTCCATGATGCGCTGCTTGCCTTACAGTGACAATGAAAGGTTTGGTTTTTTTTTTTTGTTCATACTGGAGACTTGCTGAGTGTGCATAGGAGAGCAAGGGCTCAGAAAGCAGGGTTTTGAGGAGCTGACAGAATGCCCAACTGACAGCCTACCAGTTCGCCTGTTCAGCGAAACCACTGTGAACAGTAGTGAGGAGTAGGCAGGCAGCCAACAGAGATTGCTGCCTCCTGTGCTCATCTTCACCTTCCTTTCATCCTGCAAAGTCACTCACACTTCTAACCAAAGCTGTAGGCTTCAGGCTGAGGCTGGCTGCCTCTTTACACATTATTACTCCCACCTTCTAAAAGGGGCTTTGGATACAGTACAGTGCAGAGCAAGAAAGTCCAGTTGCCATTTCAGAATCAGCATCTAACACACCCAGTAGTGTCTGAAACAACAGATTATCCCAACACTCATGCTAAGAACTAGTTTTCCAGCTAACTGCTGAGAAATGCTAACATTTTGAAACATGTTCCCTGATGGATTATTGCAATTACGTTACGGGCATGGCACTATTTAGTAGCATTTATTAGGTGCTGCAATTTTGAATGGTTTAAACATTATCAATGGATGAAGCAGGTAGTTATTAGGTAATAACCTGTACCCACTAAATATTCACTCTCTCCCTGTATTATCCATTCCCCTGCACCAACATTTTGTAATTCTAAAACATTTTGTTAGGATGAAGGTGTTCTGCAGCTGTAGGAATGGGAAAAAACAGGGATCAAGAGATGGAAGGGGGATAATAATGGGGTAAGAGCTCAGAGTTAACTCATGGGCAACTGGCAGCTCGAAAGCTGAAACTGCCAGATGCATCCTGGAAGTGAGGTTCTGCAGAGCAACTTCCTGGGACGGGGCCTTTGCAAGGGTGAATGGCACTGGAGAATCCACTGACCTGCCAGCAGCTGAGGAAAGGCAGCTATGGCCCAAGTGATGAGAAAGCCTGAAATCCCAGTTGCTCTGTATGGGCAGCAAGAGCCACACACCCAGCATCAAGCAGAGATGCTCATTTCAGCCCCTGAAGTGGTCCAGCCTGGGCAGCATCATGCTATATCCATACTAATAAACTGATGCAGCTGTATTCTGCTGGTTCCAAAGCCAGCTTCAGTTCTTCACTGCATAGCATCAACACACTCCAAAAGACCAAGACTTAATTGCCAATTCTTAAAATTTTAGAGTCCAGGATGCCCTCTCCTATACTGCACTTGAGCATTATTACCACATGCTGCTGTGTTTTGCTAAACCGTTCTGCTCATTTCCAGGAGGATCCCACGGGGTTAAGGAATTAGCCTGGGGCATGGGAAAGCTGAGCTTCATTCCTTCATCTGCCACAGAAACCCCAAGTGCCACTGGGCATATCACTCAGCGTTTGCACTTGGGTCTCCTAACTGTAAAATAGGGATAGGAACCCTGTGAAGGTGTTGGCAAAGAGACAAAACATATTGCCATCTGGGAGGTGCTGTGATGCCGAGATAAGAGGGGCCATGCGAGAAACTTTATAGATAAACCGTTTCAAAACTCTCTGGTTTTTGATGCTTTCTCTTCTACACTTGATGTACTCTGTGATTTCACACAGCCAGCTTCAGTCTTGTTTGCTCACAGCTTCCTAAGCATTAGAGGTTTCCAGCCCAAATAACAGGTCTTCCCTTGATTTGCAGAACATCCTGATCTTTTCAATGGCAGTTTGCACCTTACACTTTAAAAGGAGCAAGCAGAAATCTCCATAATGCTTTGAGGTCAGCAGACCCCAGGCTTTACACTTTGAGCACATGAATATCTGTGTCGTTTCCCAATGCTCTCTCATCAACCACAACATCCACCCTTGGAGCACACCACCAAGTGAAGCCTTTTCCAGATATGCTACGACTCCAATGATTGCAAGCTCTGTTTTTGCCCACCAGCACTTCAGTGGACTTTTTAGTAGCAGGAGGGAGAATTATGGATAAATCATTCCCCAAAAGCCCTAGAAAAAGAAACCAAATCCTGTAAATGCTTTCTAGGATCAGTGGTTTAAGCTTTCATAGACACTGAAGAACTAGGAGAGGACACGAAGTCACTGCAGGAAGATGTAAACAACCCATGAAAAAAACATTGCATTTCAAAAGATAGGGTACTTCTAAGGCCACAGCATTCTAAATAGAATTATCTGATGCCAGCACTGTTTATTTGGTGTCTGAGGTCTCACATGCAGGGCAGCCACAGCTTATCAGAGAAGAGTTGTCACCCATTTAGAGAGAAGCTTTAAGCTAACAAATTCTTTCATTATGGAGATACCAACCACATGTGAGAATGGGGCTGCCCATTCTCATTTTCCACTAGGGAAAGCAGTTGCCAGCACCACTACCTCCTTCCTCAGGAATAACACCAATCAAACAGCACAAGGAACAAATAAAGTGAGCCAAGAAAGAGTCCTAACATCAGTATTCCAGCTATCCAATGTGCAAATGTATATATACATATATATACCGAGCTAAACACTTAATAGTTTCAGTAACTTCAAAGCACCACATTACCTGCCTGAATTAACCTCCATTTCCACCCTATTAGAGGATGCTTAACAGAATAAGAAGCTTTCAGTCATGTTCAGCAATATGGTTGTCATGCACCCTGGGGTACACGGGACAGAAATCCAGCAAAAAAAATGATGAGAATTATTTTTTTCAGTTTCTGAAATGACTTTGCTGATGCGCCAGTGTCATTCTGCAGGTTCATATAACATTAAATACCCTTCTGGCCCTTTGAGAACCTGTGAATTACAGTTAAATAAAGCCTAGTAGCTTGGTCCTTGACATTAACTATGGAGTTGTGTTGACATATGAAGAGTCGGCTCATGTTGTGTTGCTCAGCATTTACCCCCGTGCCAGCCACGACCATGCTTGGATAATTCTAAGTAGTTACAAAAACAGCAGAACTCAGGAGAAAAGGCTCCTGCAACATTTGGCACCATTCCAGCCCACCAGCTAAATGCTTCCATCTGATATTCAAAACAGGCAGGTGGAAAATTATCCAGAGACACACCATCATGTTCTGCCTGAACAAATGCAAGAGGGACTAAAATACCACTTTGTAAGTAAGTCAATTTAAATCTAAGTGCTTTCCCGTTGATTCTTCAGGTTTTCTGGAAGATGCATAGGCTGTTTCACCATGGAAGTGACCTGTTTGTCTGAGGGTTTGGATGGGGGGGGATGTTATTTTATGTTTTCTTCGTCACTCGGTAGGATTCAAAGGGAGTCCAGCTTGCTTTGCCATGCCAGCCTGATATTTTATTCCGCCAGGCCTCCTATGCAAATAAAATCACCCAGCGGGCTTTTAAGTTCTGCTCACAACAGTGTTAGAACTAATTACCCACAAAAGCAATGACAACGCCAAGCAGAGCACGCTCAGAATGGGATGGCAGCTGACATCCAAAAAATTAACACACGTTACAAACACCGATCCCCAAGGTCAAGTCTCCTCCTGTGAGAAGATGGGGTTTGCTCTCACATAACAGGAGACACATCAGATGTAGTTCTTACATGGGATGAGCTCCACACTCAATACACTACCAACCCCACAGGTCACAAAGAGTCAGTAGTCATGGCAGTGCTTCTGACACCGCAGTGTCCATTAGAAAGATGTATTCGGCTTTATTAAAAACAAACAGGCTTTGGTACAAGGAGCCGTATTTCAATTACTTAAGCCCTAATGCCAAACTTGGTCTGTTTCAGAAGCAAGATAATGCAGCACTCACATAGTATATTATCCTTGCTTTTCAGTAGCCATAGATAAGTATCATTATGTCACCCTGAAAAAATGCACTCAATTATCCTACGTTGTTATTACTTAATCTGCGTTTCAAAAAAAGCTTTAGACTGAAAAGATATTAGATAAAGCTCAAGTATTGCAGATAAAGGCGTTGCTTCACTGAATATATGCTGTAAAAGCATGAGCTGTGGTTGCTCACATTTGAATGAGCACGGCTCCTCTCGGCGCGTTCCCATATTGGCAGAATCGCAGGCACAAGGGGCTGCTTGCACAAGGCGGCGGTCGGAGCGCTGAAAGCAAAATGCAGAGGTAGGCTGGGGAAAGAGCCTGCTTCATGTCTGAGAGAGGCTTTGTAAAGACTTCATAATGCTTGGCACGAATCTGCTCCCTGACGCGTGGAGACGGTGCCCCCGCTAAGCTCTGTCCGGGCACCACGCGTAGGACCAAGCTGTGTAACGTGACTGAAGGTGATGGTCCAGCCTGAGGCTTTCTCCAGTGGAAAAGGAGCTGCACTCAGAAGAGCCTGGCTGCCAGATTCTCTGCCTCTACACAGTCACTAGCAAGAGGTAGCAGGACTCCTACTTTGGATACCCATGTTTAGATTACAGCTGCAACCCCGTGTCAGTGCTGTGTACTTTAATGGTCCCAGAAAATGAGTCTGGCACTCTGGATTGACGACAAATTGATTGAAACCAGATGTCGTGAAAAATGCCTTTTTCCAAGTTCAATGGCACATGAATGGTCTTAGCTTGCCCTCGGATAATCTGACTGTTGTGCCTCAGTCTGCTGCAATAAACTAATTGGGAGGATAATATTTTGCCTCTGCATTGTGAACTCCTTGGGGAAAGGAGCTTTTTAATTGCATACACAGCCTGTGACCCGGTAGGCTCTAAATCTCACCGGTTGATGTGCACAGTTATAGTGGGACCTCAGCTGAACACCCTGAGCTCATGTTACTGTCTGGATTAGCAAAACTTCAGACTATTAAATCATCTGTATTCTTCAGGCATTGCTGGGAGTTTGGTTTCCCCACTGACTTAAGCTCTTTTTTGGCATAGTCAAAAGCAGACAAACAATATACCGTAGGTACAAAAGCACAGAAGTAAAAGCCGCATCGAGCTGTTGTTTGGCCAAGCCAGAAGATGCACTATGGTAATACTGGCTTTGGAGGAGAGCAGAGATGGCCAGAGCCTGCACGCTCAGGCCTCATCACTTTGCAGACCTCATCATAACAGATATATTTACACTGGCTCCACCTAATTAACACACCCTGCCAGACCCAGCCTTGCACTTTTCAGCCTGCACATGCAGAGCAAGATCCCAATTTGGTCAACTTCTACTCCACAAGGCAGATAAAAATGGCCTTGAAAGCCGTGCTTGATTCATGGACTGCCATTATACAGCCCCTGGGAGGATGATTGATTGATCCTGTTTACCTTCGGCACCACAAGGCATTTAACATCAGGTTAGGAGAAGCGCAGCTTTGTAGTTGTTATTCTAATGGGCTTCAAGACAGAGCTATTCATTTATGAGCATGATAAGGCTTTTGAGACCACTGGCTCCCCAGGCAAGGCTCTGAAAGTGTACCGCAGCACACGTGAAGTCACAGCACTAAATACGCTCTGCAGATTATTCCCAAGAAACCCTGTCTCTGATATATTTCCCTGTACAAACAGTCCAATAAATCCTACAGCGTTCAGCTTGCATCTTTTCCAACAACTGGGGGAAGAAGCCTGCAGCTAAGGTGCAGAAGAGAAAAGGTTGAGAGCAGACTCTCCTGGTGACTAATGCAGCCGAGATAAACATCTAGATGCTCGCTAAAACATACAGTATCACACGCAGATTAAAGGCTCCTTCCGAGATTTTGCAAGCAGCCAGTAACTCCTACCCAGCCATCTGCCCAGAAAGGGCCTCCAACTTGTCAACCAATCCATTTCCCGTCAGTGCCACAGGCTGGGTGATACGGATCTCTGCCGTGTTTTGTTATGAGAGCTTTGATGTACGAGGCTCCACCGAAGCAGAAGCCCCCTTTAGGGAACAAAGCTGGGGTCTAGTCAGGCTCCTCACCAGTTGTCCAGGTATTAGGTTCTTTTTCCCAGCTTCGGGGCAACCCTATCGCTAACCTTTTCCTGTGACCTTTTGTAGGGAACCTTCTGCTCGTGGCCATCTGCGTCCTCCCCCTCTTCCTTTAAAGCATTCACCTGAGCGTTTGCAGCAAGCAATTACACACACACTGGTTTGCATCAGTCACAAAAAGCTGTAAGCCTCCAATTAACCACCTCATGCCTTTTAATGATACAACGCTAAACAAGGAAGAGAATTAGAGAGAACATCCTCAGAAGTGGTTTGCAGCAGGACAGAGCAGTCTTTATTACTGTTTATATTAGGGTAGCACCTAGGAAACTCAGCTAGAGGGTGTGAAAACAAACAGAGAACTTGGGGAATTAATTTAATATGGAGAATTTATAGTCTATAGGACAAGACAGAGTAGGTGGATGAGGTGTAGCCTAATGAGGAGAGCACAATGATTTTCTAAGGATCAGAATAACCTGCCAGCATCCTCCACTCATCACTGCCAAGTTCCTGTATCTTCCCTCCTTGACACCACTTCAAGAGTGTGAATGCTGGCATAGGGCTCAAGAGCAAAGAGGAGCGTGCTTGTTTGACTCCCAGAAGACCCATGATGCAAAGAGCAAGGGGAACATGGTGTCTCTGTCTTCAAAAGATAGCTGAAGATATTGCACCTGCTCAGAAGGTTTCAGGCAAAACAGCATCTCAGAGGAATTCACCAATTCAGCAAAATCTCAACAAGGTGAGTCAATTTTGCCCAGGTTCCCATGAAACTCACACAGGGCTCCAAACATCAGAAACCTGCTGAGTTTCCTGCCTGGTCACCCATCTGGTTCCTCCACTGTTCAGGTTTCCAGGGCCCTGGGGCAGCCTGCTGCCAGATAGGCTGCTTTGCAAGAGGGGATTTCATTGCTCCCACACTCTCAGTATGGGGTGTCCCAGATGTTTAACACAAGAGCATCCACGGATGATGAGTCCCTGAAACCCAGTGGAGAAGCTCAGCTCTCCACAGATCAGCTCTTGAGACAACCCACAGTGCAAGCTGCTGCACTGTTCCCTTTTGCAGGATTTCTACCCAGTTGTGTTTTGCTCAGCTTCAGAGGGAATTCAGACTAATTTCATGAAAATTAAACTTCTTCCCAGAACAGAGTCACTTTTTTTAACCCATTCCTAGCAGCCAGGACAGCTGTAGCCACTTCCCTCTCACCTCTAGCCTCTGCACATCAGTCCTGTTTCAGCTGCCCTCAGGGTAGAGGCAGGGAGTTCTTCATCCTGTACAGCCCACCAGTAACACTGTGGGGATACACAGACCAGTCAAACCTAAGTTGCCTGGTCCAGAAGGCAGATGATACAAACTATTTTAAAGTCCTGTGAGCTCCCCATGGGAGGAGAACAAGGTAAAATCATCTCAGTAATTTTTCCATCAGCTTCTAATGGAAGTACTTGATCTGCCTGAGGAGGACACACCTGATACAGCAAGTGACTGCAAGTGTCATGGGCTGACCTCGGGACATCAGACTCACAAAGGAAACAGGGGGGAAAGGAAGAGATTCGTTTGGAAAAATCACTGCCAGGGTGATGGGTTTTTTTCTATGGTTTAATAGAAAGTATGGGGGACAGATTTTGGAAAGACTGAGATGAGGCAATACCTAAACAAAAGGGACCAGAGGATACTTAAGGGATAGAAGAGGTTTCTTGTTCTACTTCATGTAACATTGGATGTTTCATACTGCTCATAGACCAAAAGATAGCAGCAGCAGCTGCTGTGCACAGACACCTTTGCTTATCCTGTCTGGTCACCGATAGGCTCTACTGGGAGCCCAATTTTATCTATGCTATGGGAAAAGTGTTTCCAGAAGGCTGTGTTTTTCCCAAAGAAATACCTGCAATGTGTCGAGCAAGTGCTGAAGCTCCTCCTTGGGATGAAGCCAGACGTGTGTGAAAGCTGAGAGCTCCTGAGAACACCGCGGGGAAGTTCTCCTGGGAAACATCTGTGGGAGACACTGACACCAGATGTAGGGTTATGTGGGGCTTGAGCAACAAACCATCTGTCAAGGCCTGCTTATTAGGATGTTTACCCACAAAACTGGCCTTTTCATCAGAGCACCAGAAGTGGTTTCTGAAAGCAGCCCTGACCACCAAGAACACGGTCTCAGAATCAATCAACAGGAACTAGAGTAGCCGGAGGAAGCAGTTTCTAGCACAAGGAGCAGCTACATTTTGCCCAGATTCACAGCTCCCATTTGTCCATTTTGCTACCCCTACTAATTGTAGATCAGTAAATTATTTGGGGGTTTAGATTAATATCAGTGAGGATCCTTTGGCAAGACAAAGGGCCTTTTGTTTTCTTCCCTCATGCAAAAGCATTGCCTCTCTCCTATATAGCAGTGATGGTGAGTTACTATTTTCACTTCCTTTGCTGTGTTTCCTGTCCAGATCATGACGTTTGTTTTGAGAAATTAATAAATGGGAGAAACACAACAGAAAGAAAAGTCAGCTCTCCACTTACCTTTTTTTTTCAAATATGAAATTTATTGCTCGCTTCATATTTTTGTAATGGACCCACAAAGCTTTCTTAGACCAAAGATATACATGCTGTGCTCTGAAGTCATGAGGAACACCCCCACGGCTGGATGACTTCAGCAGGACAGAGGACAAAAATTAGACAATCCCACTTTAGTGGCAAAAAAGAAGGAAGGGAGGAAGGCTCAGAGTGCCCATGTCACCAGGTACGTGAGCCCAAGCAACCTACCCAGGGTGACAGGCATCTGCAACAGTCCCAGGGGAAGACACATGCTTTGAATGAGAAGTCAATGGTTCAGCAATAATAGCCTTTCTCAGGGCTTCAAGGGCAGCAAGGCTTACCACAGATCAGCACAGGAAAAAGAAAGCAGCAGGGACCACAGCAGAGATCACTATCTCCATGGCAGGGAGCGGAGGGGAAGGAAAGGGAGCTTGTCATTTAACAGTAATAATAAACATTTCTGACCAGGCTTCCTCTTCTCCCTGCAGGAGCATCTTCACCATAAGCACTGATGGGCTTCAGGTGAGATGACTCAGATCCAAACCTCCCAGGCAGAAAAATATCTTGGGGTAGCTGTGAATTGTGCAGATAAAGGGTTGCTTTGGGGTGTCCTGCACAGTGCTGAAGAGAGTGGTGTGTTACCTTCATGTGTTGCTCCACACAAGGCACGCAGAAGGCACCTGTAAAAAATGGCTATGTTGCAGATGAGAAGGGATTAGTTTTTCATTCTTCCAAGCAACTGAACATCAAGGAAAACACTATCATGAGGTGTCTGACAGGAGAAACAAGCCAGAACATCAGTTTCAGTCAGAGCTTGTGCTTTAATGCCAAGCCACAATTTCTTTCATTAAGAAGAAGAGAAAAGCAGTAAAGGAAACACTTACCAGGATGAACATGCTGCCTGCTGTGGCCTGGAGGCATGAAGGTGGCTTAGGCAATACCAGAGATTGGGATGTCCAGGTCAATAACCAACACTGCCCTTGACCTCACACCCAGGTGAGATGTCTGCTCTCATGACGCAGTTGGGTGCTGCTCCTGTGGTTAGTGCTATGGCCTTTGCAAGCTGCTCCAACAGGATTTACAGACTGCTGTCTTATCAAACCTGATGGATTTCCTCTCCCACTCCTTTCCCAGTCCTTGCCCTCCACCGGGAGATACAGAGCCTGATGCAGCATTGAGGACTGACCTTGTGTCTAGGAAGAGGAGGCCATCACCATGCTTTCACCTTCCAAGGTTCTGGTTTTCTAGCAAACTCCTACTCTTTCCTGAATTCACCTTCCCAAGAGAAGAGCAACTTCAGGAAATCCTGTCAGTCAAGAGTCCAGGGAAAAAAAACTGTAATATGATATAAGTCTAACCTGCAGAAACACTGGGAACGTCTCCTCTTACAGTGAGCCCTTCCAAAAGGAAACCAACCCACTGTAAATAATGTGTCTGGGAAAAGAAGACAAACTTTTAACCCTTCCCTTGCCTCTACTGTTTGCTCAAACTGCAGCTTTTCTTGAAGCCAGGCAAAGTCACCCTCACTATGCTTCCTAGCTCCATTCTCTAACTCTGGGTAGCCCAGAGATCCCACTGATTCCTCTGCCTAAAAGCAGGGTTCAAGTATGGTTAGCCAGGCACATGAACACGTGGTGCTCCAGGCCCTACAGGGTTGGTGCCTGCACCTGGCCCTCTCTGCCTGCATCATTCTCCAAGCTCCACCAGGATGTCCAAGAGCAGGGAGTGAAGATAGCAAGGGTCATTCTATCGCTTCCTGAGCATCACTCCAAGGACTTCACAAAGTCCTGCTATTGATAACGAGCACAAGCACGTTCACTTCTACATATCTCCAAGGGGTTTTAGCTCAGTGTCCTCAAATAAAATAAATGCTCTCTTCCTTTCAAAGCACTTCTTTCTATTACTGCTTAAAGCACAGACTCAAGATACTGCTTCTCCCAAATTCAGATTAACACTTTGAATCAAGTCTTACAATACAGGGTCTGGCTTTTAGGGGAGAGCAGGGGGTCTTTCCAACATCAACCAAGACAACTGTCACTGGGACAGTTTGTACAGGCATAGGACACTTGCAAAGACAAGCTTAGAGACCTTGATCCACTGGCATTCCTGAGCGTGTGCTTAATTCACCCCAACCGCAAAGTACCCAAAGCATGCACTGAAATGCTTCGCTGAGTAAGAATGGGCTTAATTACATCCTTAAACACCTACTGCATGAGTACTTCAGAGATTAAGATTGATTAGGTCTTTCTCCTGCCTCCACCTCATGCTTCCCCTCCTCCTCATGAAAATCTCATTTCTGAAGGCTCACAGAGTGCAAGGAGACACAGGGTACATGTTCTTCAACAGGTTGTCATTTTTCCAGCTTCCTGACCTTGACCACAGAAGACTTGAACCTTTTTTGGGGAGAAAACATTTAATTTGATTCCAAAACTGTTACATCGTGAGGTTAGAGTCCAAATTGTATGTTTTTTCCTTCAGTATTGTCATGATAATCTTAGTTCTCAGGATTTTCCAACTCCAACTCCTTTAAAAAGAACAAAAGCCAGATTTTCAGAACTTGGCTTAGTGAAATCAAGTTATTAATGTTAATACACTTTATTGATCTTAAAGGAATACAGCATAGAAACAAAGGCCATTAATTGGGAGAGAAGGTCTGTTTACATTAACAAGTCATTCAGTATAAAAGGAGCAGATCCAAACTGAGGTTGCCACAAGTACAATATACACCATTCAAGTGTTTACTTTCAGCCTGGATTTAGTCTGGTCTCCAAAGTCATTTGGAACAAACTTGTCCACATTTTTTGTCTGGGAGTTAGCCTAGGGAGCCATCACTGGTTCAGTCCCCCATGTCCCTGTCCAGGTAGGAGCACATTTGCTGCGCTTCTGGAGAGGACCATCTGGGTTAGTGTTCCAAAGGTGTCTAGCTAGCATGCACCAAAACTGCTCTGCTGTCCAAGCCAACACATGGTAAGTGGAGATGACCACTGGATTCACTTCCAGACTGCTCTCTTGCTCCAAACAAAAGCATGAATGCAGACACAGTCAGAGGAAGAGAAAAACTCTACAAGGACAACAAAGTCAGGGTGTAGTAGATGCACTCCGTCATTAGGATGGTTCATTTGGTTGGAGGCCATCAACTTTTCCTATAGTTTAGAAGGAACTTTTGGATGCAAATGGCTGCCCTACAGTGACTCCTATGGTAGACTAACAGATGGACTATGTCCACAACAGTGTCTGCATTACAGAGGAACGATGTTCCCCGTAACAAAGGACTTTGGGACTGACTGCCCATGTAAAAGGGTGGATGAAATTATTCTGGCATAGGACAAGAGTGACAAGAAACACATGTCCATAGTTTGAATAAATGAATGCTGACATCAGCCAAGCATGAACAGTGAACTTCTTTGCAAAGCAATGCAAAACTAGTCTTCAGCAGCAGTTAGGATGACAAAATACCACCAAAGGGTGAGGAAATTCAATTGCATAGACAACTCCCAGCAGCTACACCAAGAACATAGGACTATAGGAAATGTTCTGCTGGGTCAGCAGGATGATGCATCTCCTTCAGCTAACAGTGCTTCAGCAGTTGCAGGAAAAGACAATTTTCATGGGGAGCACACAAGCTTGGCCACTACTTGCAGTCCATTCACCTCACAGTCCTCCTAGCATCCACAGTCACTGACTGGGCTTGGTAGAGCACACATCCTTCCCTACCTTCTCTAACTCCTTTGAACGTACCGATATTACACCTGCCTCCCTCTTTCCCATGGCAGCAAATTCCCTGCTATGTAAAAAAACCCCCTTTCTATTATCCCTTTTAAATGGATCTCTCACTTGTTTCCATGTGTCTCCCCTCATTCCAGCATTGTGGGATTTTTTAAACCCCAGAGCAATTGTTTCTCACCACAGTTAGAGAAAGAAACATCATGCCATGCAAGGAGCCTCAACATAATTCCCTGGAGGTGCAGAGAGATTGAGGAGAAAAGAAAGTTTGAAAGAGAGACCTGAGGTTTATGAATTGTCTCCATTGGTTTGCAGGCTCTGTATCCTCACTGCACTGTGCACAGGACCTTGCAAAGAGTTGACAGTGGTTCAAGCAGCCCGATGGTGTGTATGATTGTTGGCTACTCCAGAGATACTCACTAGGTGTTGAAGTTACCTATTAAAAATGTCTTTAGATGTTTCTGCTTCCTCAAAATGTTCATGTCCTTGTTCCCTCCCATGAGAAAAATCACACGGTGAGGGACAACCATGCCTGGTGTAGTGAGTCATCTGATGAGTGCTGATCACAGCTAATAAAAGCCTTTGCTGCCCTTTGTAGCAGAAAGGGATGCAGGTCCCTCAGGGATGACTTTGCTGGCTGCCACCTGAGGAGCACCTGATCTTTCTCTGAGTCAACAGATAGATTTGGGATTAATGAAGGCATAGGACTCTGTTGTGGAGAATCTTTCATCAGTCCTTATCCAGAATGAAACCCAAGCCAGAAGAAAACTAGTCAGAGATGGAACAGATTCCCTTCAGAAGCCCCAAGACTTGCCTAGATAGTGAAAGCATCTTATCAACTGGCACTGCTGATAGACTCCTTGATCATTTAAAGAGTACTGGAAGAAATGAGATAGAGTCCCTCAGAGGACACTGTTTAGCCCAGACCAACTTACTGAGCTAGGCATTCGACTGAAACAACTCCTTTCAACCTGTCCTGGAAATACAGACGAATCAGGATCAGACCACTCCATTCATGGGCCTCTCCATTCCCACCTTCCTTCAGAGCCAGCTGTCCAAATCCTCGCACCACATCGAATTTCTCACAACAAGCATGATATCCACCACAGGGGCCCCACGCAGTTGGGCTATCTAGGCACAATGCCAGGGCCTCTCTCTGACCCCGAACACACCAGACACAACTTGCTTTGTGATGCACTGACCCACAGCTGGTGGTAGGGTTAGGGAGCAGGAGACAGACCCAAAAAGCCTGCTGGAAGGCAGACAGCCCAGCAACACTCTCGTAATGATACCACCAGTGTGCGTGATGCTACTTCCTCCACTGGGAGAGACTGGTGCTTTAGAGATCAGCAGTGACACTATATAATCTGATCCACAAAGAATCCAGCTAAAGGGGACTGCTTTTTATGTTAAGCATATACTTCTACACCATCCTGCACTCAGTTATGTATGGAGCGCAGGGTAGCTAATCCCAAACGTCCCTTCCACTGCCTTCCCCTTCTTTGAAATAGGCCCCAGAGCACTGAAATGTTCCCACTTCAAACTTCCAGTGACTACCATAAGCACTGGGGATCATTAAAACGTGCCAGACTCTGAGCTGTGGAGCTGGAAAGCCAGGTAGCTGAAAGAAGTGCCAGATATTTAACCGGTCTCCAAGATCTGCAGATGTTTTTCAACCTAACATTGCAAAAACTTCGTAACTTAGATGCATTTCCTAAATCAGAACCAGAGAAGACAATGTGTGTTGTGTACTGGGACCATATCAAGTACTTTTCCAGCACTATAATATGTTTTATTTAAAAAAAACAAAACAAAATGGGGGGTGGGGGTGTGGGAGGGGAGGTGAAGGGGATGTAGAGAGAAAAAAATAAGCCTGTTTAAAGGAATCTGAATGCTTCCCTAAATCACAGAAGAAAAGGAAAATTCCTTCCCCAAACCGAAAAGCCTGGGATGCACTTAAGATGGAGATAGCACCAACCCATTTCCCTCTCTGGTATTCAGCTATGCAGCAAGAATACTGCAGAATACAGTGGTTGCAGCTGGTAAAGCCTTTGCAGTAGGTGCCCATTTTCTTTTTTCACTCAATTATCTAAAAAGAACCTATTCAGCAGCTCACTTTTGAAAACCAGCCTCCCTTGCCCGGTACCAGACAACTTGCTACAGCACTGCAATAAAAAACTCACCATCCCAAAGCCAGCGGTCAGTTTGTCTTTTCAACAGCAGCTCCTTTCCCACTAGAGAGACAGTGCACGCCTGAAGATCCTCTCTCCTACTCTGCTACACCTCTGAGGAGATTTACAGGGATTTGCAAGTGTTTTTCTCGCTCAAAGAGAGATTATGTGTCATGATTAAGAGATATTCTAGGGAAGAAACTACTCGCTTTGACAAGCTTCTTGACATTCCCTTTGTTTGATATAACACCCATCAATTATTAAGGGGAATGCATTAAGCTGCTGCTTAGCCTTAATAATGCCATGTTTAATAACAAACATTACTTCTCTCCCCTCTCTGCAGTGGCAGACATTGTCCAGTAATTTCTTGAGGAATCATTCTATATCAACATATAAATTTGTGTGTGTATATATATATATATATAAACACACAAGCCCATCTATGTTTAAAGCAATGTGAGAGTTATGACCAGATGAGTTACAGCTTTTCCTGTATCGTGGGAGCTGGAAGTGCAAGGGCTATCTGGGTCACTGAATCCAGAACTTGCTGACCATTAGAACCTTACAGAAATAGACATTCCTGCCTTAAAAATAGGGAAAACATAACACAAGAGACATTTTATAGGCAGGAACTTACTACTCTGCAGATTATAAAGTAAAATCTGCCACTTAGAGTAAGTGTTACCATTGTCTCAGAAGCTGCTCTCAGAAACTGGTAAATTCTGGGTGGATCTCTCCTTCCTATGTTTTCAATACAAGGAAACCTGAGAAAAAAACCTGCCTTTCAGTTGGGTGTCAGCGGGAAGGACACAGAGGAACCACAAAAGCAGGTGTCTGGTCAGCAAATCTTGCTATGGAACGGACAGGCTGCAACATATCCCTGAAATTCATACCAGTCACAGCATCCTCACCAGTTGTATATCCACCACTTCATGGATACCAGAGCAGATGATCCTGCAGAAACCAGCCCAACCTCTGCGCCTGCTCCATCACACATGCCTGCCATAAACCTGCAGCCTTCCCAGAAGGCAGCTTCAGATCTGCTGCTGCAAAGGGCAGCAGTGCTGTCTACAGTTAGCTCCTTTCTCCTTTGCTGGCAGACTCACCTCCAGTCCTATGGGGAGAAACTGAGACATAGAGACCTGTGAGTGACACAATTGTCACTTCTTTCCGTAACCTTGTCAGGGTTGTGATAAGAGTCAGCTACCACACCTAAAGAGGGCACCAGGGACAGCAAGTGTATGCTCTCCATCACCCAGCACGGCTCCCAGAGCACACAGCTCTTGGGGATTCATTTACTCCATGTTTCAGAGGGACACCTGTTGAGTTACAGAGATCTATTTGGTTACAGCAACCTACCATCTGCCCCTGCGTTGTACCAACCAAAGCCTGCAAGCACCCTGACAGTGAGGAGGATTCACGTTACATTTCCATCTGCTCCGCAACGTGAGCTGCCCAGAAGCAACAATCTGAAGATGTTTCTGAGCTCCTAACTCCCACCTTGCCCTTAAAAAAATGCAAGTTATGGGAAGAACAAGAGGAGCCATGACAATCCAGTTCCCTCAAAGCACAAGAGACATCCACAGCAACATTTTAAACTTGCTCCATTTCCCTCGTGGCTAAATGCAGGGAACATTAACAGGTCACATCAGAGACAATTAAGTGGTGACAATGCCAATACAAAACCATTGACTGGGTCTGCACCAATGTAACAAACTTTTAAAAAGTATTAAAACAGACTGTTTATTACAGCATATGATGTGTTATATTAATTTACACAATGATATATATATAAAAACAGCCATTAATGATGTACAGTAAATTGGACATCAACAGGAATATTAAAACTACTGATAACTCATGCACGTGACATGCATATGGTGGTTTGTTTTTTTTTTTTTCTTTTTCTTTTTCAAAAGCAGTTTTACACAATATACTGAAGTTACTAAGCCTTGGTCAGCTGCTCCGATGATTTATTCTGAACAACACCACAGTCTGCAGTGGGACTCCCAAGAGATCGGAGCAGACTGCACTCCAGAGAAGGCAACTTAACCTCAGAGAGAGGTTGAACAGGAGCCCTTTCCTGAGGGGGGAAGGCTGGGGGAGGACAGGGATGAGTTTCAAGAAGAGAAGCAACAAGAAAAGAAAAAATAAACCAGACCAGACTACCAGGAGGAAGAAGTTTAAGATGTGCCAACAGGAGCAGAAGAAAGGAACAAGCAAAAACATGAAGAACACCCGTGCTCCCTCCCCCTAATTCCCTAAAAACTTATGACCTTAAGCTGTCAATATCCTGTATAAGACCCAGAACTGGAAAAACTAGGCAAGGAATATCCATTCCCAGAAACATCAGCCTTTTTTTCAAAGCCTTCTGACACCATGCACTGGAGGCTGTTCACCACTGAAATGGCAGTGTTAGGTTTTGTTTGTTTTCTTTTTTTAAAACAAGTATAACGGTCTTTTATTTCCACATAAAAGGCACTAGTATCCACCCAAGTTCTGAAGATAAGTGACATAATTTACCTTAAGTTTTAAATATTTGTATAAAAACAAAAAACCCCAAAAAATCATCTGTGGAAATATGTACACAAAAAGCACCTTGCTTCCGACAGCAGAAGCAGATACATTCCACCAAGTCATCTCACTAGACGGTTGTCATGAGCTTCAGGGAGCCCGACCGAAAGCGGAGGATTTTCTTCTTGAGGTTATGGGAGGCTTTGATTTTGACAAAGGCCTTTGCTGCATTTTCATGCAGCTCCGGCGCCGTGACCGCTTGGATGGGGAGCGTCTGGACAAACTGGGACCAAATGAGGCCCCCGCTCTCGTCAGAGTCGCTGGTGGTCGTGCTCTCCCCTACGAACTCCACCTCGCTCAGGCTCGACTCGCTGTCTCCAAAGCAGTTTGTTGTGTAGTTGCTCTGCTCATCCTCGCTCGTGTCCACCACGGTGGAGTGGAACAAGGACTCGCACTCTGCCGAGTACTCCGAGTCACTGGCCACGTAGGCGTAGGGGCTGACGTAGGGCAGGGGGACTTGTGAGTAGACCCCCACACCTTCCCGCCGGTTCCTCCTGGCTCTCCGTAAGGCCTCCTCGTAGGAAATCTCTGCCGACGACTTCCACCGGCGGTAGTCGGCCCGCTTGTGTTTAGGCTTGGCCACCACGACCTCTCGGCCGTGCCCGTGGGATCGGATGGCGGACTTGTGCAGGCCAGCCTGCCGACCCGGCAGGCCCGACTCCGGCTGCAAGCTGCCGCCTCTCTTCCCCCGCGAGGAGGGCTTTTTCAGTTTCTTATTTGTATCCAACTCATCGGGAAAGCGGCACTTCTTGCCAACCGGCTTGGTTTTCTCCCGCAAGGTCTGCGAACCGTTTTCCAGCCCGTTGGCAAGGTGGGGCCGGTGCTTCAGCACAGAGCTTTTCAAGATCTTGACATTTCGGGTGCCTTTGTGAAGCTTCACACTTTGCTGCTGGGCCGGTATGTACTGGGCGTTCACCAGCAACCCGTCATCCAGGCTCTGGGAGGAAGAGCCCTCGCTTTTGAAATCCAGCGCAGGCCTCTCGTCAACGGCAGGCGACGAGGAGCGAGCCGCCTGCAAGCTGCTCTTGAGGAGGATTTTTTTGGGAGGCTGGCTGACCCTGTTCTCCGGCTGCAGCACCGCAGGCTTTCCTGGGCTCTCTTTGGGAGATGCGGCAAAGAGCTGGCCGTTCTCCTTGGGGACGTCCCCCACCGCGTTGCGGTTGGCCTCTGGAGGTGCCGGTTTGACGCCCCGGGCCAGGTGCTTGCTCTGAAGCTCACTTGTCGCACCGGGTGGGAAAACCGCTGGCAAAGGTGCCTTCCTACCCTCCATCTGCTCCCCAGTTGGCTCCCTCGGCCTCTGCTTTAACGGGGAGGGTGCTGTGTGATCCAGAGGGGTGGTCCCGCCAGCAGGCAAGCACGCTTGCTTGGAGCTCTTCAGGTTCACGATGTTGCCATGAGCCACCACCCCTGCAGGCTGCCTGACACACATGCTTCCATGCCTCAAGATCCCTTTGGTGGGATCGGCGTTGAGACTTGTCCTCGGTTTGTTAGTCCTTACCGCGTGAGTCTTTTTCTGAACCAAGCTTAAGATGTAACCGTCTATCCTCTTGCTGGTGGAAGGGCACGGCGCTGGCCAGGAGCTCTGTGGGAGAAAGGTGTTGGTGGGTTTTCCCGAGTCTGTTTCAGAGCCGGCGCAAACGTCACTAACATTGCAACCAAGTCTCTCCTCTTCTCGCTGGGGGTTTTCAGTCACAGGGAGAAGAAACATGGGACTCTGCACAGCTACCGCGTGGAGTGGGCTGGGGTACCGGTAGATGTCGTTCCCGTTTTTAGACACCAGGTCACACTGGTACTTTGGATGTACATCTGCAACGACATCGAGGGAATTTGAGTGCGCTGTGGACAAAGAGCGACAGACAGAGCCTGTAGTCTGGTCCTCATGCTGGCCTTCCTTATTATAGTCCATCCAGCCTATGAGATCTGAAAGGCATTTTAGAAGAGTTTAGAGAGACTGCCAGGGCCAGTTCCGCAACGTTTTTCACGTGCCATCAAGGACTCTGGTCCCATCTACGCATACGATTCAGTGTTTACACGACAGCAGCGCTGTTTGAACAGCAGAAACCTTTGCAACCAGGGATGCCATGCAAGCGCTAATGAAAGCAGTGCTACTGTTCTGCAGGTCCCTTTGTAGCTGCATCTCTGTAGGGTTTGCCCCAGTATGCCTACCTGGTTAAAAAAGTAACAATCACAGCCCTAAGGAGAACATTTACACTGGTTTCAAACCTGTGCCTAGCTTGCTAAGAGCCTCCTATTTTACATCCAAGCCATCCAGGAGTCTATGAAGGTCTCTTATGTTTGTATGTTTGCCACAGTCACCTGTAAGACTTACTGCAGGCCTCAGTATGTGTGAATTTTATATTTTACTTTGCTAAACATAAACGTAAAAAGAGTAGACAAGAGACCAAGGAATTCTTTTAGCTTACTGACAAATTTCACTTCCAGACTTTTTCAAGCGTATCTTGTGTCAGAAAAAAAAATCTATATTCAATTTTATTGTCATTATTATTATCATTACTTCTATTACCATCATCATCATAATTATTTTATAAGAGTAATGCTAATAATAATAATGACAGATGCGCCTTTTGAGCGATAAAGCGTTAAAGAATGGAAAACAGGCTCGGCTTTCCACACAAGTACAAGGAGTGCAGGTCAATCCAGCTGACATCCTAGCCTTGGCTCTGCAAAGAGAGTTCTGTAAGAGAAATCCAGTGCGTTTCAAGATGCATGAGTCAGATTTAATGGCTAAGGCACTTATTTAGGAGGTAAGCAACCTTAGCAGCAGGTCTTCAATCCAAGCGCCTAAGATTATTATTTTCTTAAGCTTATGTTGCCCTCGTCTTCTTGAGTAGGGGTACAATCTAAATGATCCTTCCAAATCACTGTTAGTCCTGTTTTCTACCCTTGGGCTAGAAACTTCAGCCAGGGTACTCACATTTGAATGCGCAGTGCTCATCATTTATCTAAAGCTTATTTCAAAAGAAGTCACACAGACTTTGATGAAATTAGCTGATAGAGATGATGTTCCTGTGTGGGCAGGAGAGGAGGAATAGGAAAGTTGGGGGCAGGTACTTCCTCCAGATCACCTCATAGTTTCCCCACATTTCCTAAATTGTATGTCAGAGTCAGGAAGTGCTGCCAAAGAGACTTCTTTGAACCAAGTCAGTTGGTGAAATTTCATCTCTGAGAGTGAGATGGTATCATTAATGAGAGTTTTAGGGTTTCATGATGGATACAGAAAAAAAAGCACAATGCAACCTGCTGGAAATCTTTGTGTGTGTTTTCCTCTTTATTTATGGCCTATGAACATCACATATGCCTTACATCAGGGAGCATTAAATTACCTCAAGCTACTCAAAGGATAGCTTAGAGGCTTTTGCAGCATCTCAGAAGGAATGTATCCCAGGCTGTGTTTTCCCACTTAAGAGTTAGAAGAGCCTGAATTATTTTGTCCTTGATTCACAAAAAAAAAAAAAAAATCACTACAAATTAAGCTTAAATGGGGAATTGGCAGTACTATGGTTAGAAGCATCCTCCACGAACCAGAATGAACTAAGGCTCTTGAATGATTACGTCTGCAACCAATAATGCTTGATCACTAAAGTGCCACTGGAGTGTCCTTTCTGGGCAACAGAAGAGAAGAGGCCTTCCTATTTCACCACCCCACACATAAAGGCTTGCATCTTCAGCCTGCTGTTAAAGGAAATTCAAAAGCTCTCTGCCAAAAAGACAAAATACTTTCTCCCTGTTCATGATGCCTATTTGTATGTACTATGTAAAAGCAGGACACACCTCAGCATGGTCACCCGAGGGTTGAGGACCATCAGAACTGACAAAATGACTGCTATAAACCACAGCGATGTGCACCCTGACCTCCTAAAACCCGTAGCTAGCTCTTTGCTCTGTCACTTCAATGAGGACATGGCTGTTGAGGTATCTTTCCATTATTGCTATTTCTTAAAAATGCTTTTCTAAAGGAAATCATGAGAAATTAAGCCGGCCAGTGTGTTCATGTGGATAGGTACCACTGCCCTCTACTGGGTAGAGCAGCTGTGATATTCTGACATTCCGTTCCTGTGTTTAGAGTGACATATTCACACTTAAGGCTGGAGCAGTGGAGGGCAAACAGTCCTGCCTCCTGACCCATGTACGTGATAGGCACTGGAATCTTTTCAGAGCACAATACATCAAATGAAAGGAAGAAGGGTTAATGCAACCCAGATACTCCTGAGGCAGTATTTCCAAAGCCAAAGCCACCTCCTGGAGTATGATGTATTCGACCTGCTTTTACTATACCTGCAGATTTAGGGCGTCCATCTGAGATATTCAGTGTTGCCTCCAAAGGGCTGCAAAAGCAAGTGCTAGAATGGCAACTGGATAAACACTCACTGAAGACAGAGTTAGATGAATTGGAGAGCGATCCAGAAGCTCCATCACTCAGCTCATAAAACCCTATAAAAATAAGAGTTTGGATTTATATTAGTTATGTCTACACAGAGTTACCATTTGTGTCAGTAGAAAGTCCGTCAAGCTCATGTTTATGTTGGCTTGCTCTATTGCAATTAGTTACAGGATTTCATTCAGTCACCCAAAAAACAGTGCATAATTTAGTAATATCCTTATTGCTATGAAAGATTTTGTTTAGAAGTAAAGCACTTAGAAGTGAAAAAGCAGAACTTTATTTAGCATGTGAAATTTTGAACTTTTTTTTAACCTTTACAGGGATTGGGTTTTTAACTTTTACAGGGGTTCTCAGACTTCAGCAAGAAGACTCCAGGCTGTGTTTGACAGTTCATTCGTTTAGTGGTGTATTATACTTCCAGAACAAACTCTCCAGCTATTTATAACTGGACTACAAAATTTTTACCAAGTGCTGGGCCCAATGCTATCCATTATTTTCAGCAATGTTCTGGAGGTAAATAGTGGATGACATGAAAGAAGGAAAATGGTAAATAATGTACAGACACAGAAAAAACTATTTCCTGGTAACCTGGGTCTATTAAAAAAAAAAAAAAAAAAAAAAATAAAAAAAAGATTTACATTTCAGGAAAAAAAAAATAATGCAGGCATGTCTACAGAATGGGGATGAATCTTGGAAAACAATAATCCTGAAAAGGACTTAGTCAGTGTGGAAAAGCAGCTCAATCAAGCTTAATGATATGGCAAAAAAAAAAAAAAAAGCTAATGAGATTGTTGGATGTACAAAGAGACTAATGAATAGCAGTAGGGAAATGACTTCAGCAGTCTGTACAGCACTGGTAAGAAAGACACTGGAACTGTATGCCTAGTCCTCGACTCCAGCACGCTTAAAAAAAGCTAGAAAATTGGAAAGGGGCCATAAAGCTATTTAAGAGCTTGGAAAAATGCCTTGAAACAAATGACTTAATGAACTTGACCTGTTTTACTCATCAAAAAAAGTCAGGAATTATATTACATAGCACCTCCAAGAGGAGAAAAAGCTGAGTACTAGAAAAGACCTTAGTCTGTGGAAAAAAAGCATATTAAAAAAAAAGAAAAAGAATCAGTGATGGAACAAGATAATAAATTAGCAATGGTTTTATCAGTTGCAAGTTGGTGGTTTCTCCACTTTTTAGTGCCTTCAGAAGAAGCCTCTAGGAAAGACTCCCCATAGTTAAATACCACTTCCTGGCTTCAACACAGTTAGAATGGGATGAAATTCAATATACGGGGGATCAAATTATTAGATTCAACATTCCCTTCTGGCTGTAAGCTCAGTTCTGACATATTTCTTGTGCTGGTGGTGCTTCCTTTCACCATTTTTCCTGCAGCCTCCTTCCTGACAGGCAGAGGAATTAGAACTTTCTGAACTAATTTGTGGGTAGGAAAAAAACTATAAAAAAAAACCAAAGCACTAAAAATCTAATCAAGCTTGTAACACTTCTCTGAATTATACCATCTACAAACAGCAACCTTTCCAGTGGTAGATGAACTTTGCTAGTAGGCATTATTTATCAGTGTGAACATGCTATAGATACTTACTGCTGTAGTACTGAAAACTACAGCCAGTTTCATTCGAGCTACCAGGGTAGTCTCCATTCTGCTGAATATTGGCCTTACCTGAACTTGGACGACTGTCTGTCTCAAGGTGTTCATCTGTTGTTTTTTCCACGTCCAGACGGAGATCACTTATTTGCTTATCTAGCTCTTGCAACTGATTTAGCAGGCCAGCATCCCTCCTCCTCAAGCAGTTCTGGAAAACAAGATGACAACATCAGCTCCTTCAGCGAAGCAGACATGAAGGGGCTCCAAAGACAATCAGTCTTCTCCATCTGAGCGTAGTGGAAATACCTTGGCACTATTCTTTTATTAAAAAAAAAACCCAACGAAGAACAAAGCCCTGAAATACTAGGTAGACACTCTGGATAAATACTTAAGAATTACACAGGCATTTCATTCCAGCCTCTTCCAGCCAGTTCTACCTAAAGAAAATGCTCCACAATTTAGGAAGACCAACACACCACATTGGCAAAGTGCTCCTTTGCAGGACCACAGCTGTAACAACAAATCTGTATCATACAGTATGGTCAAACCAGACCTGTGCAGATGAAACGGGCTACTTGGGTGAAAGGACAGCTTTACCAGTTTAATAGAGGATGCCCACCACCACAGTGAAGCTAGTCCAAGATTACATCTGTTCACACAATGGGATGAAACAGCTCTGCCAACAAGTGCCTGTAGTGTGGGAACCGCCTTGTTCTGCTGCACATTTTGAGCTTATAGTCTCCCGTATAGACAGCAAGCTTCCCAGGGATGGCATCGCAGCCCTTTTATTAGTTTTGCCGTGCAGCAGGAAGGAAGAGTAATTCTTCCTCTTCTCCCATTATAACTGTATAAAATTGCTGTGAGATGAATTTTAAGGCTCTTTATGAAGGTAATTTGATGGCATAAAATAAGCAATAAGAAATGATTCTGTAAGGCACTCATTAACCCACGGTCAACGCAATCAGTTTCCCTGTATGTATTATAATGTTGCTTATCCATCATCTGTTCAGCTTCATACCCTTTAATTGTTCTGGCTTTGGGGAAAGTGAGGGACGCAGCAGGAGGTTTATCTCTTCTTTTTAAGTGCATCATCAGATCGACGTCCAGCGGTGCTCTGATAAGCTCATCTCAAAGAGTTTTGATGCTCATAACTGGACTAGTTCTAAACCGATTAAATCCAGGAGAACCTTTCCCTTGGGCTGGGCCAGTCCTTGGGCAAAGGGAAAGCAAACGCTGACAGTATTAGTGAGGCTATTTGAAGGTGGCATGTAACGCCACCCTTGGAGAACCAAAGGGGTGATCCCAGGTCTTCTCCCACATTTCTTGATGGGAGCTGGGGCTGGCTGGAAGCCCGGCTGGCAGAGCTGATGGGTTCAAGCAGTGACTCCCTGCGCCACCTACTGCCACCAGTTTCCCCCCACCCCCAGCCAGCACCGCATCTGCTTCCAATCTGCAATGTCAAGTGCACAAATTAAAGTGCTACCACAAATCTCCGGGGTTTGTTTTTTGTTTTTTTTGTTTGTTTGTTTTTTTTCCTTTGAGTAATGATTCCCTGATCCTTCACTATGGCTCTCCGTCAGCCAGCCCCTTCTCAGCAGCAAAATCATTTATTTTAATCTTTTAAAGAAGGAAATAATCCTAAATTAACTAAATAAAAAGACTATCAAGGAAAAAAAAAATGGGGGGGGGAAGAGGGGATTGAGGAAAAGAAGAAATCAGGCAAATAAATCACGCAATCCAACTTCTCCCTGGGTGAAAGCAAATGCTGAGCCGTGCACAAAGACCGCCCAGCACAGCTGTACGCTATTTTCATTGAAAAATGATCTGCCGCTTCATGCCGCCCTCCATCTCTTCCCACACCAGCTACAAAGCGCGTCCTTCAACAAAAGCATCCCTTATTTTAAGGGGCCTGATCCTGCCCGTGCCGGAGTGCTCGTTACCTCCTCTCCGGGTTACGACCCAAGGAGCTCGCTCCCAACTTCCATTCAAGGCAACGGCAGCGCCTCTTTTGCCTTGAATGGAAGTTGGGACCAGCCGGCCTGGCTCTGCGAACCTCCGGGGAACCGTGCAGCTCCCAGCAGAACGCCGGTAGCACCCAACCGCCACCCGTTTGTCACCGGGACGCTGTGCCGGCGCGACGGCGGCGTGGGCAGGCACCCCTCGGGGGGACCGCGGCCGTCCCTCCGCGGAGAGCCAGCCGCGGGTCACACCTCCCCCGGCGACACACGCCCGCATCCCCCGGCGACACGCTCCCGCATCCTCCGGCGACACGCTCCCGCATCCCCCGGCGACACACGCCCGCAGCGCCGCTGACACGCTCCCGCATCCCCCGGCGACATACACCCGCATCCCTCGGCGACACACGCCCGCATCCCTCGGCGACACACGCCCGCAACGGCGCTGACACGCTCCCGCATCCCCCCGGCGACGCTCGCCCGCTCACCAGCTGCCTCCGCAGGAGGAGGATGTTCTCCTCCAGGAACTTCTCCTCCAGGCTGCGCGGCGGCGGCCCCTCGCCCGGCGGCTCCCCGCGGCCGCCCTGCGCCCCGGGCCCCGCGCCCACCGGCCGCCGCAGCAGGAGGCTCTTCACCAGCAGCTCCTGCCGCTGCCTCAGGTACTCCAGCTCGCCCAGCCCGGCTAGCGTGGCCTCCAGCCGCTCCCGGGTGCGCTGCCGCTCCGCCTCCGCTTCGCCTTTCTCCCTCCAGCGCGCATCGGGCTCCCGCGGCCCCCCCCGCCGGCCCCGCGGCCGCGGCGGCGGCTACCGCGGGGCTCGCCTTCATGGCAGGGGAGGGGGCGGCCGCCGCTGACAGGCCCTGCCCGCGGGGGGCCAAGCTCCGCTCAGCCCCGCGCTGCCGCCGCCGCCGCCGCCGCAGGTCGCGAATGGGCCGCGGGGCGCCCGGCTCCCTCCCCGGCTGCCACCGCCCCGCCTCTCCCTCCCTCTCTCCCTCCTTCCCTCCCTCCTTCCCTCCTTCCTTCACTCCCTCCCCGTCCGGCAGCGGCTGCACGCCTGCTGTCGCCTTCTTCCTCCTCCTCCTCCTCCTTCTTCTCCCTCTCCTCCTCCTCCTCCCGCCCTGCGCTTCTACCGTCCCTCCGCACCGGACCTGGTGGGGAGTGGGAAGGTGAGGTAGGCGAGCGTGCTACCCACTGACCTCTCCAAAAACTCCAGCGGTGACCTCCGGAGCCCTGCACGGTGTAGTCACGGGACATCTGGTCCCGTGTGGCTTATACAGCCCAAGCAGGAGGACGTACGGTGCATCTGGGGACAAAAAAAAGCCTGTCATGAAGGCATAAGGGAGTAAGGAGAGGAGAGGGAAAGGTGGGAAGCAGAGGAGAACATGGCAGCGCTTGCAGCAGGCGTAGGCATGAGGATCAAAGCACCAGAGAAGTGTTGCTTCAAAGCCTGTTTGAGTTGACTAGCCAAAAAAGCCATCATTGAAGTGAACTTCATGTAGAGTAATTGCAGCAAGGGATCTGCAATTAGGTTTTTAGTGGGCATGCAGTGGAAAGAAACGGAGGGGGGGGAGAATGCAGATGCTTGAGGTAAAAAAGGAAAAACGTTAGTACCAAAATGGAGCAAAAGCTGACTGGCAGGCACGTGCTGAAGGGTGAGAATGGAAGAGGAAGAAGGAAGCATCGAGGGAGCCCTTCACAACATGGGGTTTGTTTGGAAAGCTGTGAGCCCACCATACAGCGGCTCTCATGGACATTATGAGCATAACGAAATGCTCTTTCCTGCGCTCCCTCTGCCCCTCAGAAGAGAATGAGTGTTTGTGGTACTGAGAGGACCCAGATGAAATTTGTCTCCCCCCTCCCCTGCTGTTTGCAGTAGATAACACACTGTGGTAGGACGTACACCTATGGTACCAGCTGTAGGTGTTGGTCCTTGTCCCGAGAGCCTGCGGCTGACAGAGATCATTATTTCACTGTCTTCTTAAACGAACATAAAGTGCTTTCTACAAAGGAGATCCATTTTCCTCCTGCAGCTTACAACCAGCCCTTGGTCCCTCTCAAATGCTGACCCAAGTGCAAGTGTGGCCACACAGAGCAGCTCAGAGGTGGCTGAAACTAAAAGCAGATCCTTTTCTTTTGGCTTTTGATCTCTTCCCAGAGCTGGTTCACCGCATACCCATGTCAGCACAGCGCATCCACGTTGATATTTTAGTTTGGATTAGGAGCGCCTCTTTGAACCAACCCCGTAGATCATTCCAGCTTACCGTGCTTCGATTCACCTTGCAGCAGGACTTGAAGAGCAAATACACGGAGTTGACTTGGGGTAAAACAAAAGCAGAAGAAGGGAGCACACCTAAAGCCCTCCAAGCACTATTGCACGGTCACTAACGGACGGTCGGTCTGCAGGATGAGACCACAACTACCCCAGTGCAACACCCTTGAAACACACACGGTGTGGCTGGCAGGTCCTCAGAACAGCCGCACTGGGCGGTAAATCCCACCTGCAGATGTATACATAGGTGTATGTGCCAGCAGAAGGGGGAAGTGAGGTGGCACAGAGATAAGCAGCCAGAGAAGGATGGGCCGCTTCTTTGGGGAGCGATGTCACTCCTGCCAGGTTCAAGAGACCATGAAATTGCAGCCACAGAGAGAACTGGGGAATATTGAAAGGACAAGGGATGCCCCAAGGGCAGAGGATTGACTGAGGTTGCTAAGCAAAAGGATCTAAACCCCAAGTCCCATACTGGACCACTGTCTCTCTTCTCATTTTGTGTATCTGGGTCCATAACAGACCCAGAGGTAGGTTCAGCCCCTACCCCACAACCTCTAGGCTGCCGCTGCTGACCTAAAAACCTGCTCCATGGCTTTCTCTCCTGGGTGCAGCTTGGCACGCAACACCCTCGGAGCATGTTTATGCTGAAAGCTGTGTTGCAATGCAGAGTTGCTTTCCCGGGCGGGTACCAGAAGCTCTCCGGATATGGAAGCAAGGAGCTCCCACGTTTTCCTTCATCCGTTCCAGCCAGATTTCGCATGTAGCTCTGTGCCTTGTATGTATTTGCACACAAAGCTTCATGCAATATTTATGCGAAGCTATTCCAAATAATTCTCTGCTGTTGTGCACCGTGCAATGTAGACGTTGCTTCAAAAATAAATTACAGCGCTAAATAAAATCTGTCCTAATGCTCAGATTTATTTATTTATTTATTTTGCCACTTATCGTTTGGTACATTTCGGTCCGATTCTTCCCTCCTGAGTTACCTTTTCCCCTCTGAAATGTGTAAGATGCTGCTTGTCTCCTGTACCCCCTTGCTGACATTTCTGTGTTCATCCTTCACAGTGCATCAGTTCCAGGGAAGAAAAGAAACAGAAGAACTGCCAGAACAGTCAACTGCCTACATCACATGGAGAGGAGAATGCAGCTTTGACTGAACCGGACACACTGTGCAGCTAGGATCAGCCACGAGGAAGGGAAGGGAAAGCTGAAGAGGAGGACCTCAGGTTTCACCCCCCAGATGAAGAAACAATAAGGTGCCAGAGAAGCCGTGGGAATTAGGAGGCTGGACATCATGGGAGACGGAGGAGTGTGAGTGAGCAGCCAGCAAGAAATGTCAAATTATGTGAGTAATAGAAGGACAGCAAGATGTGATCTAAGACAGCCTGAGTGAGGGCAGAGCCACGTTGAAGACTATTGAAGAACTAGGATGCAGTTCAGCAGAGTGTAGGCCGTGGAGACAAGGGGATGGAGAGCCCAGAAAGGTGGAGTTTGAAGGCAACAAAAAGACCAAAGAGAATGAGCGTAAAATGCAGTCCCTTAAATTTACTCCGGATGACACCATTCAGAAAACAACAAAATAAAGAGTCTGTAAGCAGCAAGAGAAAAAATCTGGCCATAGCTGGTGGAAAACAGATGAAAAAAACAGAAGAGGAGAATAAGGTGAGAAGATGGAGAAAAGTGTGACTTTGCTGGGTATTGTCCTCAAGTGAAACACGTATTTTAAGCACAGAAGGAACAAGAGACTATGATTGGTTTCTCCCCTCTCAGTTACACTGCAGTCGATCATCCCAGCAAAAAACTAGTCTGAGACAAGAGGGAGGCCCAAATCCCCAGATCAGCTCTGACTGGCCAACATTTGGAGGCCTCTATCTCAGCAAACCAAACATCTCGAAACTCTTAGTGAGGGCTAAGTAACAGGACTCTCACATGAAAAAAAAAGAAAAAAAAAAAAAGAAAGAAAACTCCACATCCAAACCTGTCTTCTGTAACTCTCCTGGCTTGTGGTAACAGCTGAAGGACTTACTCTTACACTCCTTTGTAAAGTTGCTATTCCTTCACTGGGGTCACCAGCTGAAATTCACCAAAACCAAACAATCCCAGATTCCTCATCCTAAACTGGGACATAGAAACTGCAAATCTGTGGGGAAGGAGAAGAGGCAGTGATTGAGGAGCTCTGTTGCTAGGGTGTTACGAGAGGTGTAGTTCTGTCTGGTACAGAGACAGTTAGGAAATGGCTCATCTTTTATGATTACTCTGGCTCATCTCTTAGGATTATATCATTAGGTGGTAGAAATGCTGTGTTCCCTTTGCATAGGGAATAAAGAGATGGTCTCTGCCCCACGGAGCTTGCAAGACAAGAAACAGCAGGTGGCTGCCACTGGCAATATAAAAGTAGTGGTTGGTATGATGGGCAGTGAATCCAAAACACACAGGCAAGGGGCAAGAGCTTCTGACCCCCATTTGACCATGAATTTCCTTCTGACTGGGAGCAAACCCTTACATCCCAATGCAAACATTTGTTTTTCCCTCTTCCACCCCTGCTGGTCATTAAATTCAGTTTAGATTAAATGAGGCCAATTAACACCTGTTACTTTTCCTAGGTTCATTTCTGGCCAGTCACAGCAAAATGAGTGCAGGAAATTGCGGAAATTAAGAGGAACTTTGCAATTCCCCGTTTGTAGAATGAAAGCAATTGCTTTCCTTGCTTATTGTAACACAGCCCCAGTTGGAGGCAGGGCGATACCTTACCTGGAAACATCCACTTGGGGACTATGTGTAAGACCCACAGCTGTCACTGCACCACCGATACTTTATTTTAATCTATTCTAATGTTAATTTTCTAAGCATTTCTTAATTGCGTTGGATAATATACTAAGGTATAAATCTTATCAGCAAACCAGACTGACATCAGTTTGTGTTATCATATTACCATGGTTACGTTATTATTACCAGTGAACCTTGCGCTCGTTACTAACCACAAACAATTCTGGCAAACAACATAAACTGAAGCAAAATATCGCAGCGGTGTTTCCATTTTATGTCAAACAAAACCAATTTCTCGGGGTGATAGGTAACTGCAGCCTACCTGGGATGTATTTTACTCAGACTTCTGCAGCCATCATTTGTCTCCTTGCTTTGGTACAGCGTGGAAACATTTCCATGCTATCCACAAGACGCAGAGGACAAATTTCTTAAGCATGGAATAGGATCTTTAACACAAGCTCACGATGTTCAGATGACAAGCACTGCCCCAGCCTGTCAAAACATTACCACGTTTGTATTGCTATGGCAAAAACTGCTAGTAACTGCTACATTAGGAACCACTGACAACTTGATTAGGTCCCTCAAGGGTCCAGTTTCCCCTTATTCTAATCTGGTCTGATCGTGGGCTCCCATCACAAGACACAGTCCCACATCCCCTCACTCTTAGTGCCACTGCCCATGTGCCAGGTGAAGGGGCAGACCTTTCCCATGGGGTCACTGCAATGATCTGACTCCCTCAGTCTGATGTACAAGAGGGGCACAGGCTCTGGACACGGGGAGAACAGCGATGCTGTTCTTTTCCCTGTTCTTGACTGGGCATTTCCTACATTTGGCCATTCCTCTGCTGTTGATCATCGTCCCACCAGCTGCACAGGAATCACGGCTGGAAAACAGATTGCTGCTCTGATCTGAGTTAAAAAAACCCCAAACCCCTCTTCTTTCCTTTTTTTGTTAACCTAGATATTTCAGCAATCCACTTCTAAGCGTGAGCAGTTGCACTGGCAGGACTGAGAAGACAGAGCTGTACAGGAATGAAGAGACAGGAGCAGGAAACCCTCCAGCAAATAGTTCCATCCAGAGGGAGTGCAGAAGGAAGGGTAGACCGTTTGCAAAACAAGAAGTTACCCAGGAGGCCATGGAAGAGGATACAGACGACAGCTGCTTGTGGGGAAGCAACATTAGAGCTTCTCCAGACATTCCTTTCAGACTAGAGCCATGCAAAGACATTCATTTCCTTTTTGCAGGCAGCAGCCCATCTGTGAGTCAGGAAGAGTGCTTGTGAATCACCCGCTGCTGCCTCAGATGGTGTGGTGCTCCCCAAGGCCATGAAAGACCCACTTCTGCTTAGCAAAGGAGCCAGAGCAGAGCAGAGCCTCTGGAGAGCTGCTGAGCCCCGAGCCCAGCGGGGTATCACCGTGCTGCTCCAGCAATGCCTGCTGCCTGTGTCAGGTGTCCAACTGACAAAGAAGATGTAAGTCTTGCTTCTAGACCCTAGATTAGACAAGACGTGGGAGAGAATTGGATAGAAAGGGTGGAAAGCCAGGCAAGATCAGCTCCATTTTAACCTCTGTTTTAAGGATAAGAGTGGGTCTGATAAGGACAACATGGGGAGGGGGAACACGGAGTTAAACAAACCAGCATCACTCATGATGTTCACAGCTGACAAGAAGCAGAGCTTGAAGCTACCCCCCTCATTGTTCACTATAAAGAAGCTTTACCATCAGTTTAGCAAATCGCCTAATGTATCATGTCCTAATGCTAACTGATGGGGTCTGCATTCCCTCTCCAGGCTCACAGACACTGCTCGAGCTGGACTATCCCAAGTGACTCTTTCTCACTTTTTTCTTTCACTCTCATCACCACGCAGATGATGCCAGTTGAGTTCTGCTGCAATCACTTTTTATTTATCCTTACAATATAATTATATATTATAATATTATGCCATTATATGTTATAATATCATGCCTCCATTTGCACCAGGGGAGGTTCAGGTTGGATATGAGGAAAAAATTCTTCATGGAAAGGGTTGTCAAGCCCTGGAACAGGCTGTCCAGGGCAGTGGTGGAGTCCCCATCCCTGGAAGGACTGAAAAGCCGTGTAGGTGTGGTGCTGAGGGACAGGGTTTAGTGGTGCCCTGGCGGTGCTGGCTTAATGGTTGGACCTGATGATCTTGAAGGTCTCTTCTAACCAGAATGATTCTATGGTTCTATGATTGTAAGAGAGGCAATGCTGGGACCAGCTCTGCTTTGGCAACACTGCAAAACCATGGTAACATTGCTACTATAATTAAGTATCGCAGCAGCTCTCTTGTTAAGCAGCAGTGTAGCACGGTGTCAGCCTGTGTGAACACTTACCCATACAGGGCTAACGCAGCCAGCTAGTGCAGGTATAGCAACAGTGACAGCTGCACGGCCCAAATGTTTTGTCCCAAACAGGGCTACACATTCCATGCTCTCCTTGCTAGTTGAAGCACTGTGCCTACCCCACCACAAATCTGTGAACAGCCACAGCTCAGCATTCAGCCCAGGACTGGAGCGGTTCATGCTCGAGGTAGCAAGCCCTTCCCAAATGAAAGGACATCATTTGCAGTACAATTTGCAGCCAAACTGCCTGCGACAAAGGCAGAGCTGGTTGCAGTTGCACTCTTTGGATGGCCTTGGGACCCCTCAATTGAAGCAGGGCAGGTGATGGGGGCCCAGAGATGGGTAGAGACTCTCATTGGAAGGCTCTCCAATCTAGCCTGCCTGCATGCTGTGGGAGGCTGGATAAGATCAAACCGCACCTACAACACATTTTAGTTCATACAGGCCTGACAGCAACAGCAAGGACTTCTGTTTTTCTAAATTCTAACCCTGCAGCCTTTAAAGGAGTTCATTCAGTCTCAGCTGATGCTCACTTGAACAAAGGCCCCTTTACATCAGCTCCACTGTCGGTGAAAAATGGCCCTTGAACAGGAATCGGAGGCAACGTGTGTATATCTCGTTTGCATCAAACAGCATGTTTTATGAAGTGGCTTTTAACCCCTTTTTTGGATGTGGGCTAAATAACTCAACCAAGGTCACAAGACTTCAGTGGCAGAGGCAGAAGAGATTTGTCTGTCATTTGGGCTCTCCCTCTAAACCAGGAAACGTCACGTGTGTAAAGGAAGAAGGCTCCAAAGATCTTGTGTTGGTGTTGGTCTTCTAGGTGACCACCACTGCATCATTTCACTCCCACCATCTCACCCTCCTGTTCTTTGCATTTAAGAACATCACCTAAAATTTTCAGCTTCATCTTTGCATTGACTCCCTGCCGGTTTTCCATACTAAGGAGGTTAACAGGAGTAAGTCTTAATTAGTTATAACAACAACAGGTCAAGGAACCACTGAAAAAATATCCCAACAAAAAACAACATAAATCTCTTTGCCTGAAATAATTCCCTTTCCACCGTGCTAGAGAGAACAAACACAGACCTCTTGCTGTTGCTTAATGCACGTGCCGGGAGGAGGGGAGGTGTCACTGGCTCCAGGCTTTGCATCGGTGAGTCCCATAAAACTCAGAAGGTCAGGTGTGCAGTCATGGAGCCATGACATGTAAACACTGGGATCTGAACTGGAGCAGACAGGGCTCCGGAGGGACCTGCTGTCTGTCTCTGAGCCTTCCCTTAAAACCTGAGCTGAGAAACTGCTGCACATGAAAGGCTGGCTTTGAATTCAGGTGCAAACTGACCTGCAAAGGTACCTGAATCTCTGTTGTTCTCATTGTTCCATCATTTTTGAGTATTGAGCTTCTTAATCAAAGTTGGCTTAAGAGGAAGTAGCACCTTTATAATCTTCTTTAATGAAGGCTTTGTCCTGGAAGAACACATTTTCCATCAATGCAGGCATCTGCAAACCAGCAAGAGGAAAGAATGGCATTTCAATTTTCTGAAATTATTGGCCCAAAACTTTAATCTGAATCTCACAGCTGAACTGTTGATTCAGGGCACACTGCATCTTCCCATTACCACTTGCATCACGTGTGCAGACAGGAACATTTTGTTTGGGTGTTTTTTTTTTTTTAAGAAAAACAGCCTGCAGTAGCAAGGCAGTACTGGGGAAGTTATTTCATTTCAAAGATGTTGGCTTTGCAGAGCAGAGCCTCTCTCTCATACGGCACTGCTAGTCACGGGACAGCACTGCCAGCCCTGTCCCAGGACTGATTCAGCAGCCTGTCTGTCCCTCCAGACCTGGAGAGGACACAGGGGAGGGAGGACTTCATCTGGCTTGTCTGGAGAAGTCCAGTCCAGTCCTGTGATTTTAACTTTTTCTTTAAAAGGAAAAATGGTTTCTGGTAACCATTTTGGTGCCACTGCAAGAGGCTTAAATTGTTGCCCAGAACTGTTCCCGCTTTTCAGATGATTACCTCCAAGTGGCTCTCAGATTCCAACTGTTAGTCTCATGCATAATGTATTTCATTTCAAGCCTTTCATCTGTGCATAAGTTTTCCATCTATTTCCATCCCGGTCTCAGACAGTCTTTTACCTGTAAAGTAGGAAAAGTTGCTACTCCCCCCACTTCTTTCTGGAGTCTCATTCCTCTCAAACACTGCTTACACATTCCAGTTCTCGTGCCATCAAAATGCTGTTTCGGGGGATGAGGTTCATATCCATCCTCTCGTTGCAGACTTCTGGGGACATCTTTCCAGCAGCATCTACCTTGGCTGCAAAGTTCACTGCCTGCAGCTAGTTTCTCTGTTCACTGCTCTTGGTGAGGTACCAGCTGCGTTCCTGTGATCACTTCTTAACCCACATCACCCACAGGGAGCCAGCTTAGCTCATGTTCACCCACTCCTTTTAACCAAACTGGCTTCAGGGGTTCTCAGAATAAGAAGAAACTGGTTAGGAAGAGCAGCACAGTGGCCACCAAAAGAGGCCAGCAGAAGACCTGCAGTGTGCCTCTTCAGTTGGGCCAGAGAAACAGCATCACACTTTGACAGCCAGGTATTACGGTGCTGCCTTGAGATGAGGGATGGAAACTGCAGGATACCTGAACTTCTCCAAGAACTCTGGCTGGGTGTGTTAGATGGTTAGATGTCCATAACTCTGTGGTCCATTGCATAATCACCTGACGGCCCAGGACAAGTCATTTGGATGATCTGGAATAGCAATGAGAGCAGATTTAGAGGAGGAAGCCTTCAAAGCAGGAATGCAGAGCTCAGCAGTCAAACATCCAGCAGTATCTGGATGCCACTTCTTTTCCAAATCCTTTCAGATGCAGCCTAAGGGGTTAGTATTGACTTTAAAAGCCAGGGGCCCTGATTCAACAAAAACAGCTAAGCACTTAATAACATTAAGCACATGCTCAAGTCTCTTCCTATTCAACAAAGCACTTAAACACATACTTCACCCCTCTTAGATGTCCCAGAACCAAAACACTGAGCTCTCCCAATTTCTTCAACCTTTATTTAATTCTGGAGGAGGGACAGGAATTTGAACCTTGAGCCATGTTTTCCAAAGGGTCCCTATTTGCAAGTGAGTCAGACTCCAGCTTCAGACCTACACGCCCAAATGCTGGCACATGCATGTTTGGGATTGGGATCCGAATTTTCCAGCTTGCACCTCTACGTTTGTGTTCATTAGAGAGATTGAACTGAAAGCAGGGAGCTGTTACACCGTGTTTCTGTGCAAGGTTTAAACTGATGATCCTTCCCCCAGCCCCACCTAAGTGAGATGCAAAACTGAGGCCCCACCTCAGTGTATAGTGCGCAGATGCTCAGCCTAGGAGACTGCAGGATTTGCAGAGCTCCTCCAATTTGGCTGCTCTTCCAAAAAATTAAATCCACCACAGCCCAACTCCATAGCCCAGCTCCCAGAGCCACGTGAAATCCTCAGCCTTTGGTTATTATTAAAACTGAGCGGTTACAGAGGGAAAGTGCCAAAGGAGCGAGCCCGGCGTGCTGTGGGATGGAGCCGAGGAAGGACTGACAGCCAAGAGGGAGAGCCTCGATCTGCCTCCAAGCTGTCATCTCGAGCTTTCAGCAGACCAAGGCAAGCGTCACCACATCACCCTGCTGCTCCCTCCAACGCCACCTTTTTTGCGCTATTGCTTTTAAATAAAAATAATTCTGATTTGTTTCTAACAAAAGCTGAGATCCTCCAGAGCAAAGCAGAGGCATCAGAAAAAGTAGCAAATAAATAAAGAAATCAAACCAAAACCATCTGGGCCACGTGGCCAAATCTGAGACCGCTTCCCATCCCACGCCAGTGCCAGTTGCATCCCAGTGCACGGAGCTCAACTCTTGCTTTGGCAAGGGAGCTCCGGGGCTGTTGGCAGGACAGAATAAAGCTACAAAACAAAAGGCCAGGCTTGTTCCAGGGAGACTGAAAACAAATAGACTGCCAGTTGTCTGGGCTAGCAGGGGAAGTGGTACTAGACATCTAAGGCAGCAGGAGGAGGTGAGAGCCCTCCTATCAGCATTACCAGTTGCCTGGAGGAGCAAGAAAATGAACCTGGTTAAAAAAAAAATGGCAGAATTCAAATAGTTGCATCGTAGGCCTGCCAAGCAGAGCATCACTGGAGGGTTTGCGTATTAAATGGTTGCCAGAAGGACAAGAGGAGGAAGGATCATCCAGCCAAGGGCCACAGGGCCCATAAGGAGGCTGTCAAGTTGAGCAACAAAAGGCCCAGGGAATCATCAGGCCCTTCCGTGATGCTCATGGCAGCAGGAACACCAGGAAAATCAGAGCAGCTGGAGGGACCAGTTGTCAGGCTTCCCTCTACTCCTGCTGGGGATTGATAGACATCCAGAGAAACAGCTCTCGTCCTTCCCAGGTAGCTAGGCTCAGGGGAGTCTGGCACGAAAACTAAACACAAGACCAGTAATGAGGGGAGGCAGACCTGACAACTGCCTGGTGGGCAATACCTGCCTTAAACCTGCCCTGTTAACAACTGGCATTCCACTTCACCTGCTCTGAACAACCGCACATGGGCTGGAGACACCGAGCATCCTTCCTTTGCGTGGCAGATAAAGAGGCTGCAGTAAATGCCCCATCTTACTGAGCAGGAAGCAGAGACCTGCCCCTGCTGAGGCACAGAGCTGAGAACAGAGCTGGCGTGTGCACACAAAGTGTACTAGTCACCATCTGGGGCTACTGCCACGAGATCAGGCTCCTTCACAGCACCGGATGGCACAGATAAGCAAGGATTCCTCCTGGGAAAGATCAGACTTGGAAAACTTGAATAAAAAAAAATTAAAATAATAATAAAAAATTAAAAAACCCAGCAGGTCCTTGCAGCCCAGCATCTCGGCTGGGCTCAGCCGTGTCACCGGGAAGCGGGGCTGTCAGTCGCCTCTCTGCGCCCGTGGTGCCCAGGCTGAGGGGCACGGGTTTGGCAGATGATTGCCCAGCCTTTGCAAATGGGTGACACCCCGGTGCAACGAGCTCTCAGAGTTACCCCACTGCATTGCAAGAGACAAACACGACACCCTATGCTGCTGTGATGAAGCAAGAGCTTTATCTTTCATGGACAGGTATGTGAAAGCATTAGCCACAGCATGTTTGAGTGGTGGGAAGGACCGGGTAGCAAGTGTTGGTACAATAACAAGGGTTTGGCTTCTGGGTGTCACTCACTGCCCAGGAGCCATTCCTTGTCCTCTCCTGTCCTGTTCTGATAGATAAAGGTGAGGAGAGGATGGACCTGACTCAGGAGCCACATCCGCACCATAGGCTGCTGGCTGGAGTGTGCTGGTCTGCTCAGACATTCCCCACCACTCCCCAGATCACAGGTCATTCCTGAGTGGGTGGACCAACCCTGAATCGGGGTGCGACCCCAGATTTACCACAGCAGGGATTTTGACAGCACTTCCACCTTAATGCACAAAGCCCCGATGATCAACACTAGCTTAGCCAAGAAGCAAGGGAAAAGCTCCAAAGGCTCTTACACTCTCTTGTCCTTCCCAATCACCCCCAGCAGCTTATCCAGGTGACCTTTTAACTGAAGTGACCAAACCCCATCCTTCGTTCTTGTCCCTTCATATGTACACTGACTTATTTTCTACGCTACAACTGCAGAGACCATCGGAAACCTGCAGCCCTCGGAGAGCACGCGATGGCTGCAACAGCCACCCCGGGAGATTTACGAGGGCAGCAAGCTCTTGGTTTCCCTGGTCACCCTCAGAGGATTTACAGCCCCATGCATTGAGAATGAACAAAGACCTGCTGTTCCTCATCAGAGACCTTATGATTCTGTCCGTGGGGAGGAGGCTTCAAACATAGATAACCTTTGCAAGCAGCAATAGCCATTCCTGGGTGTAACACTAGAAACAGGCAGAAAGAAAAGCATCCGCAGGGCTCTGGGAAATCTCAGCAAACGACGTTGGGAGTTAGCGTTATTTGTACGGGTGAAGAAGCAAGGTTAGTCGTGGGGCAGCGGGAGGAGGAAGGGAGGTTGGTAGCAGAGTTTGTTCATGTAAATTTGGCTTCTGGGATAATTTTCCCTTGGATGAGATACAGTTTAAAAAGTTGCTTCTGTGCAAGGCTCAAGTTCCAGCTTCTTTTATCATCAGAGCGCGCAGTGCCTTGAGGTCTGCACCAGTCATCTTGTTCTTCATTTTCAGTGGGCTACACTCTTTGACATACAGATATGAGGCACCTATGGGCAGTTTTTGGAGCACATGGGATGATAAACTTTCAAAGGCTTTGCTGAAGCCTGTGCACTTTGCCCCTCCATCTGTGCTGGGGCTCTGATCTCCCTGTGATCCAGAAGAGCAGTACCAGCTACACACTCTGAAGGACTTTGCCACACAGCTGTGACCCGTGTAGTTTACCTCTCAGCTTGTTACCCAGTCTTAAAGGACTGGCATGAGACTTGTGCTGAGCCAAAATACATGGTTCTGCTAATGGATCTGACCATGAATCCCACACAGCTGTTTACTGTACCCTTTGTACTGGAGTCATCAATGAAGGAGGAAGGAGGGTAAACAGCAATTACTATGCAGATTTCAAAGAGAAGTGCATCTGTGCCTTTGGTTTCTGCTTTGTTTGGTCTTCACAGGACAAAGTGGAAGTATTTTTTCCTTAACCCTTAAATTAGGAGGGGAACTATAAATTTGTTGTGATACTGTCATATGTATTTAAAAAAAAAAAACCAGGAAAAAAACACACACACACACACAAAAAAAAGAGAGTAACACATTTCCTGGGATTGAAGATGCTGCATCTCAGTAAGTGGCTTCCTGGAGAACTATATCCACAAAGGAACAAATTCCCACTCTAATTAGAAGGGAATCTCTGAGATATGCTTTTCCATGAAGGAAACAAAAAGGCAGAGCTGACACGTCTAATGCATATATTAACACTAAAGACATGGAAATTAATTGGATTTATTACTAGTCACAGCTGCAAAGATAGCTCATTTCTAAGTTTATTTTACAGAGAGTGGCAGGAGGAGTGGGATTTAATAGTCATCTCAGTTAAGGTAATGAGCCAAAACTAATGGTCTCTTCTTGTTTAGAGAGGCCCCAGTTCAGTGGAGCACCTAAGCATGTGTGCAGCTCTCACCATGGTTTCCAAGGGATGCTTTGCATCTGCTGGAGTGTTTGTTGATGAGCAGGATGCTTACAGATGCTTATGGTCTGGCAGGGAGAGGAAGCATTTTTCTGAATGGCAGTCAGAATCCATGGGATGATCAGCTAGGATCATCCCATGTTATCGTTTCTGTCTAGAAGAGAGGGAATGACTTCCCAGAGATAAAACAAAAGATGATGAGAAACTCAGTGTCATGAGGATTTTCCCACTGTCTTTAAATTCTCTGCGTGAAAACAACAAAATCTCTCCCTGCACTTGTAGGTGATGAAGCACAACAGAGGGGCCAGCAGGACTCACATCCTATGCACCAGGCACAGCTGGGGCAGAGGTGATGGCACAAATACTATGAAATTAGTTTCATTTCAATTATAAATCAAAACTAAGTAAATCCTGCCTGCCTACAGGGAGAATTTCAGCTGACCCAGGAAGGTGGCTGGCTCTGTCAAGAAGGCAAGTCACCGGAAGGACTGGGGATGAGCATTCTGCAGTGGCCAAGCTGCAGAAGGAACATGATTCTTTTTATTCCTCTCTCCCTCTGCTGACTGCAGAGCCTCATCCTCTCCCTAGCCAGCAGAGCACAATCTTTTTCTGCTAGGTTGGTTTTCTGCTATTTTAACAAGCCAAGCCAGCTTTCCAAGGGGTCGGATCCATTCCAAAAGAAATCCATAGTTATCTTGTGATGGCTCCAGCAGGTACACCACTGAGACAGGAAGCCAGAAGCCTAGCTGAAGCTCCATACCAGCACCAGTGTCCCTAAATCACAGCCTCTCTCATGTTTTCTAGGCTGCACCACTTGAAAAGATGCTGAAAAGTTGCCCAAAGGAACTTTCAGAGATCCCTGCTCTCCTGTAGATGAAGAAAACCAGAAGGTGTTCGATGGGGAAGCTGACCCTGGAAGTGGTGAGATGGGTGTCATTTGCAAAGCACTTACCTCGCCTATCCATGAGAGGGTTTGGAGGATTTGGGAAGCTTCCTTCCCAAAGCAGGAACCAATTTTCAGAGGCAAAGACAGGCTGCCTTAGGCAGGGAGGTGTTAGACTAACAACAAAAGGGAAAGGTGCAAAGAGGGAACAAATGGAAACTCATTTAGCACGTAATAAAGGTGCTGAGAAGAAAATTAATCAAAGCAAAGAAGGAAGTGGAGAGAAATTCTTTCATCGCCTATCCACCAAAGGTAGGTCCTGGCTAATAAACAGGAATCACTGTTTTACAGGCAAAACTTTGTCCTATCTGGAAAGATGGAAACCTGGTGGGAAGCTGATTGGGAGTGTTAAAATCATGGCTTTTAGGAAGGCTGAAGTAGGGACAAGATGGAGAACTGTTAGAAATAGGATCACGAGCATCCAGGTCATTGGACTCAGTTGTAAATTAATCGGAAAATTGATGGCTCAATCATCTAAAATAGAAAGCACAAAACAGACCAACCAGTATCTGCAGTGGTGCACAAAATCAAACTCGCAAACCATCTGAACATCTCCCTGAGCAGCTGCCAAAGGCACAGAGGGGAAACGGGCCAGATTGTCACGGGGAAACTTCAAATGGAGTGAATTCTGCAGGAAAGCTGCCTCCAGTGCCTCCGTATTTGTAAAGATGACGGTGATTATTTCCTATCTCAAAAGCACTCACATATCCAACAGGGGAGAATTGTATATTACACCTTTTTTTTCTTGGCAGATAACAGAGAATTTGATCACAGGACTGAAAACGCACAGTAGCTTAGGTAGGAAGTGACTGCCACTTGAAAACATTTGCTATGTGCAGGCAGAATAAAATCAAACCCGGTAAGGTACTACCTTGCTGCTCTCCCCAGCCTGAAAACAATCATGAGCCAAATCAGTTCAGAGAAAGAATTTAAATGGAACAAAAACCCCAACCAAGAATGATGACTGGAGAATATTAAGAACATTTCTCTATACTGACGAAAAGCTACAATCCAACAACCAAGAGACTATTAGAGTGGTTAGAACAACAACCCATCCCTCACTGAGAATACAAATATCCTTTATGAAACAAATGGGGAACAGGCAGCGAACACAAATCGGAAGGTGGGATCTATAGATCATCCCGATGGGAAACAAAAGGGCAGAAGAAGCAGGAGACAGCCAAGAGAACTGGGGCAATTGCAGCATTTTTGTCGTGTTTTTTATAAAGTACAGGGAAACTTCTTGTTTTCCATACAGGGGGGAAGAACTCTGCAGAAAAAGCAGCAGCAACATAAAAGCAATTTTTGGTGTGTGTCCTTTGCAAACAGCCAGATGGAAAGGTTACATCATACGGGGCTGATGGCATAGTTTTCACTCCAGTGATAACAAGGGTGATCATTAGACAGAGACTAGATATTTTTAAGTAAAGGGGTTTGTACACCCTGCAGCAAGGCAGAACTGTCCACACTGGGATTTTGCCCTGAAATGGCCCATTGCTGCCTTGTTGACATGAGCCACGCTGGGAATTTCCATGCAGAGGCATGGCCAAAAAAGTGTGTTAGGTAAGAGTGGGTAATGCAACACCTAAAACACTGGGAGTAGCCTGATGGTAAATCTCTCCCCTATCTCCACCAGTAGAGAGGAGCCAGTTGTACCATTGGCAAGCAGTTCTTTCCTGTTTTCAGAAAGAAGGCTGGGGCTTGTCTCCTGGATCCCAGAGATTAAATCTCACAAGGGGCCCATGCTGCTGTTGCTGGATGCTGCCCTCGGAGCAGCGAGAAGGACCATGGCATTGGGTGGGGTAGGATCTCACTGACACTCCCCTACAGCTCCTGGGCTTGGGACTCACTGTGGGATCAAGCGCTTCCCTTTCCAGCTGGACACTCCCAAACCCACTTCATCTGGGTTTGTTGACAGAGATCGTTCATTGCAAAGCCGGTTTAGAAACTCCATATAAATAATCCTCAGCCTCTTCCCTGCCATTTAGCAGAGTTGCAGCCCAGGGAAGCTCAGTGAGCACATGGCCAGGCTCTCCTCCAGGCCAAGGCGCTGCTCTGCTCTCCACCTTCCTGACTGAGCCTATGCTGACCACCTTCCCACACTGGCAGGCAGGTCCTCTTCCCAAGACGGGGCGGACTGATGCTTCATGGCACTGCTGTGTGATGGTGGCCATCCTGCTATTGACCCAGGAAGCTGTCCCCATTTCCACTGCAGCTGCAAGGAAATCAGCCCATGTAAATGTATTGCATGGGCCACTGCTGGCTCTACAGTCAATAGCTGAGCTGCCCGATTCATGGTACACGGGCAGAGGCATACACCAGTTGGTATCTTCAGCTTCCAATGTCTTAAGAAGGAAACAAATTTACAGAGAGTGGCACAGATCTGCTGTATTTGTGCAGCCGTGGTGAGACAAGTCTCTAGACGATGTCCACACACACCCACCTCCACTTTCCCAGAAAACGCCTGTTACACCACTACAGAAAAAAACCCCAAACCCCTCGATTATTAACTAGTAATGAAAACATTCTCCCAAGAGGTGGGAACAGGAAAGCCGATGAGCCCAACCCAGCTTACCAGAGCCAGAGATGCGGGGTGTGCAGTGCCAAGCAGTGATTGATGCAACGTGAGCAGTCCTGAGCCAGTAAACAGAAGAGACCTGGCCTCGTGAAAGAGCAGCCTAAATCCCATCGGTGTGTAGCTGCAGCCTGGCCCAAAGCTTTAAGACAAAAAGCAAGGAGTGAAGCTACGTACCTTGAGTTCACCACGAACCCCACCACGCTCCTGGGTACAGTATATCAGTTCTTATTAATGCAGACTATTACTTAGCAAGGGAACAAGTCCACGGAATAATATACTCCAGATTCATTACTGTCAGCTCGCTCAGAATTATGCGTATTAATGACCAGATTATATCTGTTTATATAATACAAATTACCATAGAGTGACTGCAGGCATTGAAACGTGCCTTGTCTGTTTGACACACATAAATAATGGAGGAGCTCACGCTGCATTTGGTACACATGACTAACCTTTTATCCCTGGCACCCCGGTGCAGGCTGGAGAAACGACTCTGGTTTCAAATTCCTTGCTCCAGCTGTCATTAGCCTCGCAAAGCGTTAGCGAATCGGCGGCTAATTGATGTCCTTGTTGGACATTATTTTATTAGTCAGGCCTGGTGAGCATCAAGTGGAATTTTAATGCCTTCCTGTCCTTGGGTCCGTGCGGCCATAAGTGTTAAGGCTTGTAAATAATAAACTGCACTCTAAGAGTTTTAGGAAGGGGTAAATACGTTTTCCTGGGGGTTCAGGCTGCTCCAGCTGGCCCTGGTGTTCTGACCAACATAAGCTCCTGGCAGAGGTGAGATGAGCTCTTCATGGGGTGGAAGGAACAGCCCAAATATCAGTCCTCCAGCAATGGTGGTTCATCGGGTGGTTTATCGACCAGCTCTGGAGTTGACATTGTCTTTGGGTGTGGATGGTCCTCAGGGAAGCTGGCATGGAGAATAGGGAGAAGCAGGAGTTTGCAAACAGCCTTGAGAGAAGGTTCAAATGAAGACTCAAAGATAAAGCTGCGCCGTGGTGACCGATGCTCGTTGCTGCACCAAAAATACATCATTGCATCAAGCTGTCCTCAACATGTGGTGAGGAATAAAGGATTTTCACAACCCGCTGTGAGCTTCTGGCTTGTCTGAAAACCCACGTGCCGGGTCACGGAGGGGTTGGGGCTTAATGGCTGTGTCGTTCATCGGTCAGGGCACCGAGCAACAGCCATGGGCTGGTCCTGGGAGCCTTTCAGCACCAAGACCACCTCTCGGGGACCCAGGGCAAAATCAAGTCCCGTTGTGAGTGTGGGGAGGAAAGTTTTGCTTTGACAGTCTGCATGCAGAGCATTCTGCTTTGAAAATACCAGCCTTTTGGCTTCAACTTTTTGCTTTTAAATTGGCTAAATAACCTGAAAATGAGCATAGATCTATAAAACAAGGACAGAAAATATTTTTGCTTGAGTTGAAATGAAATTTTGGGAATGTTTTCCTTTTTAATTTTTTTTTTTTTTTCCTTTTAGATTTTTAACAGCACTGGGAAGCCCATCATAAACCCAGACCTCTTCAGCTCACAGCCAGTGGATGTCCTCACTACCAGCCCCTGCTGAACTCTTGGGACTTCCCTTCCCTCCTCTACCCACCTCTCTAGGGCAGGAATTGTCTCTTCCTACGTGAGTATTCTGCATTTTTCTCAGAGCCTCTGAGGCAATAGAGCAAGGCAAAAAAAAAACCAAAAAACCCCACAAACCAACAAAAACACAAACAAAAAACCCAAACCCTTTAAAATAAAACCTTCATCAATCTCATGAGATCCTTACTCCTGCCCTGCTGACGTACTGCATGGGCTTTCCAGGAGCCGAGTACAAATGAACAGAGAACTTGGGCACACCAGGCTATTCATACATTAGGCAATAATTATAATGTATATTAACTGCCTGGGTGTTGAAAGAGTCCCAGCATGAGATTGCTTCTCTAATAGGAGACAGAAGTGATAAAAGACAGTAATAGATTGCCTTTCAGATGTGGAATTAAAAGCAGCAACTCATTAGATTATTTTTTTTTCACAGCCTCTAATCGCAAGTAGTTTCCTTTCAAGTCAGATTTCCATTTCCAAGGCTAAGCTCGGCAACACAAACAGAAATTAAAGGGGGGTAGGGGGGTGAGGGATCCTATTCTGACCTCTCTGGCATCATAGGAACAGGGAATAACTGCGCTCAGCTCAGCAGTGCTGCCCAGCCAGAGTGGGAGCCCAGAAGCCAGCCCACCTAGGCAGCCTTCTGAAGACACTATCATCAAAAGATCAGGATTTGGCAGCTTTTTTTTCTTTTTTTTTTCTTTTTTTTTTTTTTTTTTAATGCTAGCTGCAGCCACTAAATTTCCTCTTTTAAGAGATAGCCTAGAAGATAAGGCTTTTGAATTTCAGCAAACAAAAAAAATGAAGTTACTTCAAAGCAGTGGCGGAGATTCTTAAAACCTGACATTTCCAGTGACTGATCCAGTTTGTCTCTAGGAAGGAATGCTTTCCAGACAATTTTGGCTGCTGTTTTTAAAAGAAAAGTATAGAAAGCAGGAGAAGAAAAAGCTGGATTTTAGCTGAGCTGGTAAGCACAGTAAATAATATTCATTAGGTTCTCCTGGACAGTTTTAATGAGTCAGAGTTTTAAATCGTTCATTCAACATCTTTACAGGCCAAAATACAGCACGGTTTCAAACTCAAATCCTTTGGCAGGAGCTGCAGAATCCATAAAACATTTGAATGGGGGAGTACAGGGGGAGAGGAAAGGAGGTATAAAATCAGGCTCAGAATGGTGTTGCTGGTCAAATTTCATCTAACTCAGCTGCAAACTCCAGTTTCATCTGTACCGATGACACCTACAAATAAAGGAATCCAGAGCAACACCATCTTCCCACCCCCAGCACCAGGACCACGTTTCAGCTGCCAGTGCTCCCAGAGACCCCAGGCACGGGTTAACCAGGTTTCACTGCCTGCTTTTGGAGCAGCCAAGCTCTTAAGCACAGATGGCGATTTGGATCCGGCAGCACAAAAGCTGCGTTTTTTTTTTTTTTTCCACTGTGCTGTCCACCCACCTTAGATGGGAAATAAGCTCTTCAGCAGATGAGGTTTTTTTTTTCACAAAATTCATGTACAAAGGTTTAGGGCCTTTAGTGGCACGGTGCATTGTCCCTTGGTTTTGGGTGCACCTCAATGGGATATAGTCACAGCCACCTACCAGTAAGTCCACCCCCTTGCCCAGATCTGCTAGATTGAGGCTGATTTTGGTGGTTTATCCTGCCCGTATCATGCTCTGATGTCAGTTAAAGGGAGTTTTCAGGGTGGCAACTCTGCAATATCAGCTGTGCCAGCACAGAGGGCAAAGGCTTGGTGTCCTGGGGGGAGGAGACTTGATGACTGGGCTACGCTGTTCCCCAGAAAGGGATTGCTCCTGCAAACCCCATTGCACCACCCAGCAGGGAGGGAGCGGGGAGAGGGTGGCATCTGGCAGCTTCAAGGGATGGAGAAATCACTGCAGAGCATTAAGGGCAGTGCCCATTGGCCCTGGGGGCTGCTCAGAAGCATCTCACTGCTTGGCCCTGTCCCCAGGGACACACACCTGGACAGGGCTCCTTGGGGAAAACACTCCATGGAGGAGATTGAAGGAAAGTCTTCAGCATTTTGGGAACTGGAAGGGACTGGGTGTGCTGCAGAGGCACCAGCTCACCCTAAAGCAGGAGCCTGAAGCTGAGATGGCTTTTGTCATTTTGGTATGAAAGAGCTCAGGCTGAGCACAGTCGGGGCCCAGGTCTCACCTCCAGCAGCATCACTCCGGAGTGCATCCCCTACCATCTGCAGGCACAAGACCGTGCCGTTTGTTCAGAGGTGATGAGAAGCAGGGGAGATGCTCCTCTGGCCATTGGTTTGATGAACAGGGTGTCGCGGATAAGAGCCATCTAGGAGAGCCCTGCGAGGGGAAGGAAGAGAACATACAGGATTTCCCGTTTATCAGCTGTAACCACCTCCTCCATCTCCGCTGTCAGACAAGAAAGAGTTTGCAGGAAGTCGCTGTGGCCTGGGCAGGGAAGGGGTTTCGTCCCCATCACACTGCACTGTGGCACATTGGGATGTGCCCGGATCAGGCTTGCAGCCCTGTGCATTTGATCACAGCCCTGAGGATTACCCAACGTGCTCTCCAGCTCCATAGCAAACCTGCAGTCGAAACCAAAAGCCCACAAGCACAGAGCCTCTCACCACACTCCAGCTCAGCCCTGCTCCCCACCTCGCTTCCCGGAGACAAAAGGCTCAAGTCTTGTTGCTGTTTACTTCACAGAAACAGGATCAGGACCTAAAAGTAGCCATTGACCCCCACCTCCAAAAAAAGTCCCCATGGATTAATTTTTGTCGCTAAACACTCTCCCCCTGCTCCCCCTTCCTCCCAGTATCCTGTTGCATGGCACAAAAAAAATGCACAGCTGAAAATGAAGCATCCCCCGGAGAAAACAAGGAAACCAAGGCAGGAGCGAGCCCTTCCCTTTACTGCCCCGTGTGCTAAACCCATCGGAGATGAGCAGCGCAGACCGAGAGCAACCCCACGATTTCCCACTCTCTTGCTTCTTTACGATTACCCGTCCCTGCTACAGGCAGGCAATAAAACCCTGCAGCCACTCCAGCAAAATTAGATCAATTCCACAGCTACACACCCGCGTTTAAACTTGATCAAATAACTCCTCACCCTAAGGAACCTGGGGAATAGCTCTTTACGGGGCCAGCACGAAAGGAGACGGAATCGAATTAGAGATTCGCTCAAATTAAAAGGTTCCAGTTTAAAAGAGGCAGGGCCGTGTGAGGAGGAGCTGAGGACCGTGTTTCTTAACAAGCTCAGTGCCAGGAATATCTTTAATAACAGATCTGGGGGAGGAACCATGGAAGCCAGCAGCACCCGAGGCATTTCCCTCTGCACCACAATAAAATGACCAGCACGTGTCCACCCGTGCACAGGTGGCTGTTAATGCTCCGTCTGAGCCCCCAGATTAAATTCTGGGGACCAGAATTAAAATGTGCCTTCGGTCTTACGGACAGGCCTGATGATGCCGAGGCAATAGCACAGGGGAGAAAGTGCCCTAAAATAAGGGAAGATAATGAATAGTTATGAAAGAAAACGAGTAATTGTATAGTAGGATAAAAGCCCTGGTAACTCGGCTGTGCCTCTGCCTGCTCCTGATTTGCAAACACACTCAGCAAGAGAAATGCTGCCTTCTTCGGAGTGTGGATAAGGATTAAAAAAAGGGAAGGTTTTTCCCCAGTCTCTGGGGCAACCTCAAGGCTGCCACTTACATCCCGAACAGGACTTCTTATCAATAGCTCAGGATACAGAAGGTGCCTGTTGTAATGAACCCTGAGAGCGTTAGAAACGCGCGTGTAACACTTACACACATCACACCCCCAAAAATTCCTTCTCAGAATGAGATTTCTCTAACTTTTTCTGGATGGATGAGCAGAAAAGTTAGTTTATAGCAACTATCCTTTTTTTTTTTTAAGCAAAAATCCTTCCATCGCAAGCAAAACATAAATTTTGAATAAAACAGTTAGTTTGAGCCCATGGTGTTGCAGCTCTGAGCTCGCAGCCTGTGCTGGGGGCCAATACCTCTCCCTGCCCCAGTTGGGGAGTGGGCACCCCAGCAGCCTGCTGGCCCCTCTCCTGGGTGAGAACCCTCACACTCAACATCCCTCTTTGGATGCTGAGAGCAGGTGACGCCGTGTCACGCAGAAAGAGGAGGAGGGAAACAGCCCCTGAGGAAAAAAAAAAAAATCCCAAACCACTTGTTTCTAACCTGTGCGGGAAGCAGGCTCCAGTTTTAGAGCTTTAGAACATTTCTCCTCGGCCCCAAGGCTGCCCAGCAGATGCTTCTCAGCACCCAGCATCCCAAGTGGGGCCCTTTGCCCTAGGTCCCTACTGGGGATGGGGTGGGGGGGGGGGGGGGGGGCTGCAGATGCTCACAGCTTTATTACAGTCATTACAGGCATCTTCAGCTCCATCGCTGCGGCCTCAGTTCTGCAGCTCTCCAGGCTTTTTTGCAGTCAATTGGATCAAAACTCGCTGCCCGATGTTGCAGGAGCTGCAGCCCGGCTGTTTGCCATCTCCTGAGAGGACACGGGCGCTCTGTGCAAGAGGGAGGTGAGATTTATGGGAACAGTTGCGGGAGGGAGGACAGGGAGGGCTTTGGGGCTCAAGAAAAATCTGCAACTGTTTGGGGTTTTTTTTTTAGCACGGCCGGCTCCTTCGTGGGCAGCCGGCTGCCAGCAGCACCGGCGAGCTCTTCGCTCTCCTGCCAGGCCACGCAGGGGCTGGGTGCGAGGATCCTGGGCACCGGAGAAGAGCAACAGGCTGCAGGAAAGCAACTTGGCAGCAAGACTGGGCAAGAGCCTGGCCAGGCAGACTGACAGGTAGGGAAACAGAAGAAAAATAAAGAGAAAAGCAATTTGTGCCCCTAGATCTCCACTTGGAGATCAGTCCTTCTATTCTTTTTTCCCCTTAATTTTCTTAGTTGAATTCAGTAACCTTCTCTCTTTTCTCAGCAGAGTCTGGCTTATTTTTCCTTCCCAGAGAAGTTGTGGATTGTCCGTGTCAGCAGAAGCCTGCAGGAAGACTGCAATATACAACACACATACACACAACACATATATATATGTATACATGCTTTTATACATATATTTTTATATAGCTGAGAAGGGATCTGATGAATGCTGATCAACAGCTAAAGAGTAGGGGTCAAGAGGATGGGGCCAGGCTTTTGTCAGTGGTGCACGGTGACAGGACGAGGGTCAAGAGGCACAAACTGGAACACAGGAGGGAAAACGGCTTTCCTGTGAGGGTGGCAGAGCCAGGCCCAGGCTGCCCAGGGAGGTTGTGGAGTCTCCTTCTCTGGAGAGATACCTGGACACTGCGATGCTGGGCCCCTGCTCTGGATAACCCTGCTGGAGCAGCAGGGTTGAATGAGATGATCTCCAGAGGTCCCTTCCAACTTCAACCATCCTGTGATTCTTTGATCTCTATCCTAGGAACAGGGAAGTTCTGCCATGGGTAGAGATGGGTGAATTAAGCTAATTAAAAGCTGAGAGAGACGCTGAACCATGCTAAACCCCAGTATTTTAAAATGTTAAACCTGGGATAATATAGGAATAAAGGGCTCACAGAACCCTTCAAAACTAAGTGGCTTAGGTGCCACCATGCCCTTAAAAATGAAGTGCTCTGACCCAGGACCATATTGACACCATGTCCCATCAGCCGCTGGCCACAAAGAACATCCTGTGTCACTTGGTGCCATCAAAAACTGTCACAGCACTTAGTCACTGTATTTAGCACAGCCCTAAAGCATCGCCTGCCGGTCTCAGATCACATCACACCAGCTCCATTAACAAAACACAGCAAGTCTTGGACTCTGAGGAATGTGGGGAGAAAAACACTGGAAGAACATAGGCCCCTGGACCAGCAATGCCAAAAACATACGAGAAGCACAAGCAATCCCATCCTTACACAGGAATTTTCTTATCCCAGCCTTATATACTTTTTTTCAGTTGTTATTTCTGGGGTGATACCCTATTTCTTGTTTGGTTTATGATATATGAGACCTGGAAGGCCACCAAGGAACAAGTGTTGTAATGTCTTTAGGATCTGCCAGGACGGAGGCTGAGCACACAGGATGAATCCCACAGGGTGGCTGGGTCTCCCAAATTCCAATATCCAACCACAGCATCGAGGAACAACTTTCCTGACTGATGCTCCACTTTCCCAGAGCGACCATTCACTAAGTCCTTGAGCTGAAGGGGATTTTTTTACTGAAGACATTTTTGTCCTCAGCAAAGCACTGTTCAGGGCTGCCTGGTGGGTAACAGCCAGTTCCCATGAGCTGGAATAGCCAATTCCCATCTGCCAAAATTGCTGCACTCCGAACCAAACATCTTAAAAAAACTTTTGGCTGCTGCACAGCGAGCGCCCTTGATCCCCACTTGGGGTCGGTCCCTCAGAAAGCAACTTCTGACAAGTTTTGGTTTTAAATTAGAATGTGGCTGCATAAAATGTTATAGAGAAACTGCTGCTAACCCACGCTTTTTACAAGCTGTGCTGCAGGGAAAAGGCCCTTGTTTTAAAGCACGAGGAGGAATCAAGAGGGTAAGAAAGGCAACAGCTTCCATGGCACTCTCCTGATGATCTCAAGGCAGCTGAGCCTGGGGAAAATCATTAGAATCACAGAATGGCTTCAGCTGGAAGGGACCTTAAAGGTCATCTAGTTCCAACCCCCCTTCACTGAGCAGGGACACCTTCCTCTAGACGAGGTGCTCAAAGCCCCATCCAACCTGGCTTTGAACACTTCCGGGGATGAGGCATCCACAACTTCTCTGGGCAACCTGTTCCACTGTCCCACCACCCTCACAGTGAAGAATGTCTTCCTAAAACCTAATATAAATCTACCCTCTTTCAATTTGAAATCGTTATGTCTTGTCCTGTCACTACACTCCCTGATAAAGTGTCCCTCCCCAGCTCTCCTGTAGCCATCCTTTATGCCAGAAAAGGCAGCTCAGCTCCATCATTCCTGCCTTCACCTGCCCAAAACCACCACTGTGCTCCCACTACAGCCATGCAGCCCCCACCTTCCCTCCTGCAAAGGATCCACAACACATTGACTTCACGATCACTCTCTACAACTCCCTGAAGGGAGGGTGCAGGCAGGTGGGGGTCAGGCTCTTCTCCCAGGCAACCCATGACAGGATAGAGGGCATGGCCTGAAGCTGCACCAGGGGAGGTTTCTTTTGGATATCAGGAAGCCCTTCCTGACAGAGAGGGTGATCAGACGTTGGAATGGGCTGCCCAGGGAGGTGGGGGAGTCACCATCCCTGGGTGTGTTTAAAGAAAGGCTGGATGTGGCACTGAGTGCCATGGTCTAGCTGGTGTGACAGTGTTGGGTCATAGGCTGGACTTGATGATCTCAGAGGGCTTTTCCAGCCTCAGTAGTTCTGTGATTCTGTGAATTCCACACAAGTACAGCTCCAAAAACTCAACCGAGCGACAAGTGGAGGCTCACGATGAATCACACGGTCACCCCCGGCTGTGCACCCAGCGCTTTCCCTCTCTCTCGCCAGCCTGCGTTTGCCAAGAGCAAATTGAAGAGTTCCAAAGAAAAAGAATGGAAATTGTTTGTTCCCATTCTGCAAAGGATCTGGGGTGGGGGTTTAGGGACCTCCATGCAGGTACGGCTGCACTTTCAGAGATACCAGCCTGACTGAAGGTAGACTTTGCCAGGAGTTAACTGCTGGCCAAAGCTTCAGAGGAGCAGTCCAAGTGCATTTTCTTTATCCATTCCACAAATGTGTCATCAGAGGTTCTGCAAAATTTCTCCCAGCGTTTTTCTTTTCTGTATTTATAGCCTCATAACCATTTAAAAGCTCTTCTTTTGGAGGAGCAGGGGTCTCTTTCTTTGTTCGGAAGCAAGCAGTGGATTGGCAGAGGACAAGGTGAGGACAACCCCTTTCAAACGATCCCCCGTGAACTAAGCAAAGTGCCTGAATCTACAGCATGACGGAGGCAGAAACCTGTCTTTGCTGGCTCTCTTTGGAGAAATAAACACAATAAATATGGTTTCTACAGCAGCTCACATGCTTAAGGAAAGGCAGGCAATGGTTCAGAGGTTTCCCTGCTCCTGAAGGTGGGAAATCTGTTTGGTTATACTCGCCCCCTTCCCGAGCTGTTGCCATATCCCAAGGAGAGTGTGATATTCCCATGTTTCATGGGAGCAGCATAATGTGACTGGGAGACCTAGGAACCAAGGGCCAGCACAAAAGCAGTAAATACCAACCACAGCGCCGAGCCAATTAGCGAAACGAGAAAACCAATTCAGCTTTGGGTTTTCACTTAATGGCAGCAATGCCTCGGCTGGAAAGTTCGCAGGCGTTGGCAGCTCTCTAAATTCACCTCATGTAAACTCAGCAGAAACATGAAAAATACGTTCCTGCTCCAGGCAGAGCTGCTGAGAAGCTGCAAAGTGGCTGAAAGAGGAGTCTGCAGACAGATTAATATGGGGATCAATGGAATAGCAGGAGCAGCCAAATGAACTCGGCTGGACACGCGAGAGGATCAATAGGGATACGTGAGCAGTCCCAAGGCTGCCCAGTTAGCTAGAGCTCTGGAAACAGCAGGTCAAAAGCAGCACTTAGAAAATGCAGCTGGAATAAAGGTGATCTCTGGGTGAGGAGGAACTCAACACAAAAATCAGAGCACCCAAATCACCGTGGTACTTGCAGGGCACTTGCATGGCAGAAAGCAGAGAAAGCACCGTGATATCCTACCAAGAAATGTACACAGAAACATGCACAAGGCGTTTTGTGCTACTAGCTCTCACCCTTGACGGAGGTATGTCTTCCAAGTTGGGACTTCAGTTCAATTCCTGTGCTTCTACACATGGAATTCAACATCTGATGCCCCAAGCAGCAGCTCTGCTTTGCCATTTTTAACACATAGCCAAATAGAATGTTTTGAATCAGCTTTTACACAAAGTTTCTGTATCATTGCTTTTTGGCTGCAAGAGCCACGGCTCTCCTGAAATCCTCTTCACAAAAAGAGTCACTAGATACAGGCTCTGCTGCTGCATGAAGCTCCTGAAGCTTGTGAGAAGTCTCTCCTCTCACTGGAAGCATCAAGACCAGCTAGCAAAACATTAATTATTTCGATTTATATAGATATTTTGTCATTGCAGCCAGTTTTAATCAGTAAAAGGAAATGTAATCCTGCTGACTTCAATGCACCTTGCTGAAGAACGGGCTTTGAAACTCTCTGATGATGTTCTCCATGCACCCATCACCCTAGAAAAGGATGTCTGAGATTTAAAGGAGGCTGTGCTGCACCACTTACCTGCAGCCACAGTCTGCTGAGGACAGAGCAGCCCAATCTGACCTGAAGGGATTCAGGAGCACAAAACCCCAAGCCAGCCTGAGGAAAGGCTCCAGATGGTCTGAGCACCTCAGCACCAGGCAAAGTGCCCAGGGAGCACCAGCACAGGAGGGCAGAGGCCACAGTGAGTGGCAGTAAAACAGGCTGAGCTGGTCACCTAACCACAGCCTTGTGAAAACCAGTATTTATTGCTCCACAGGTCTCCAGGCTGGCAGGTAATGGTGACACAGCACTGGCATCAGCTGGCAATAAAGCACACTCTGCAGGAGACCCTTAATTCTCTGGCAAGCAGGGAATTTTTCTTATCAGGGAATCTACTCTGATTAAAGCTCACCTAGTAGTCCTCTCTGACTTGTTTTCACAACCAGTTGCCCTCTCATCTGCAGCTGGGAAAGGAGCAGGGCCGTGTGGACTCACCTTTCCCACGCTGGCTCTCCCAGGCTGCGAGCGTTGGCAGCAGCTTGCCTGTCTTTGGCCTCTCTGAGCTGAAATCAATAGAGAGGCTTCACTTTTCAACCCCCCTCTTCCTTTCAGAAACTCAGAGCCACAGCCCAGCCGAGAGCTGGCGTCACCCCCAGATAGCATCAGCTCCCGGAACCACGGCGGTACCTCTCGATGGGATGCCGGCGGTTCAGCCGGAAGCTGCTCCGCTGACCTGATCCATCACGTCTCCAATATCTTTGATCAGGAGCTCTGAAATTTAAAATACTATTTTAAAAGAGTTGTTTTGAAATGGAAAAGGATATTCCCACCGGGGCTCGGAGTCAGGCTGGTCACCAGCCCTGCCGTGCAGGGTGAAATGCAGCAGCACAGACCCACGGTCTGGGGAGCAATGGGAGAGCCATGGGTGCACTGGGCAGGAAATAGGATGGTTTGCTCCATCCTCTGACAAAACATAAACCCAGGGATTTTCAATCTTTCCCCATTACCTCCGGTGGTGCCTGAAGGATGCAGGGAAGCACCAGACGATGCCGGCAGGGAGACAGGAGCAGGAGGTCCTTTTGCAGCCATTTCTCAGCTCAGCTGGAGAGGACGGTGGTGAGGCTGTGGCACGTTCATCCTCCCGACATGAGCCATGAGGGGTGAGGAGGGAAGGGAGCACACCTCCCTCCTCAGCCCCCTGCACAGAGCACTCCTGCCCACTGCCACCATCTGCAGCAAATCCCTTGGCCGGGGACAGGAGCAGAGCATAGGGAGCATCAGGAGAAATTATTTCACCTCTGCAGCAAGCATCAGGAATTTGCATGTGGAGTGTCTTTGCAGCAACAACTCCTCTGAAGAAGTGTTTACTTGCTGAGTTAAGCTCTCTGACTTAATGAAAGACAGCCTAAAAGCTGGCTATTTCTAACTGAAGAACCCAAATCCCTGATTTCTGCATACACTCTCTGCCCTGAGACACAGCAAGCAATACATCTACGCACGCTGGCAAGCCGTCTGAGAGCTGAAATACTATATCCATCCGTTTGTCTGAGGGAGGAAGATTTATCAGATTAAAGATCAGCAAGATTTAAGGGCTGGTAGAGGATTTATCACAGCGGGCTTTGCACTCTTCTGCTTTACGTACTCAACTGGGATTTACTCAGAGTTGTCACTATTTGGGCTCTGAGGAGGAAGTACGTGGAGTCCTACGTTTCTCATTCAGCGAGACATCCGAGCCTGTGCCTAAATATACCCAAGAGAAGGGTCTCATTGAAGCCAGCACAAGTATTCATATGCTTCAGTGTAGGCATGTGGTTTAAATATCTTGTGAATCTGAGGCTTGGGCGCAGTAATCCAAAATACTTTCACATTTCTAAGCTTGTCCCTGGCCCTGCTCCTTTCAGAGCTTCTTTCAAGTTGCTCAAAACCTTTGCACATTAAAATTTTCCATTTTGTGTGGGCACTGGGTCAGTTTTACTAGCAGCTGCAGCAGCCCAAACAATTCAAATACTCCCCAGGGACAAAGTCACAGAAAAACAGCATTCAGTCAGGTACCTGGTCTGCATCAGAGCATATGCATTGCCTTTACCCTTATTTATCCCTTGCTGTAGGAGCTCAGCTTTGCACCCTTTAAGCTACCCAATTTCTGAGCACTGTTTTCTTCAGATGTTTCAGTTGCCGCGCAGAAGGTAATTACAACAGCTGAAAATTCCCATCACAGCAAACACCCTTTGAAGAAACACCCAGCTACCCAAATCAACCTTTCTCCCAACGGAGATACCCGGAAAGATGCAGAAATAGCTGTAAAAATGACAGAAGAAGCAGAACTGCTGTCCTGCATCCATCTCATTCTGTGCTGTATTTCTGGTGGTGGCCACCAGCAGATGCCTGAAGTGCAGGAAGAATCAAATTTGTGACAACTGTCCCACATTTGCTGAAAATGATCTGATTCTCCAGCATACTACCTCGTGTGAGAACTGGCCTTCTGAGCCATCTCGTAGCCCCTGAAATGTCCTTGCAGACAGGAACTGGGAAGGAGCATTTTAATGCCAGTAAAAGCTTTGCAAGAGGACTGTGCTTCCCCGCGATGCAGCATCCTGCCTAGAAACCAAGATCAGTTTTTCCTCTGCTTCTAACAGCAGCATTCCCAGGCTGCATTTCCAAAAGGTTTTTGGTTTTACAGCTGCCGTGACAGCAATTTTGTCAGCTTTGTGAGGTTCCCTCGTATCCTGTTTGAGCCGGCTTATCTCTGTTTAGAAGTGATGTTCCTACGCGGCGTTCTTCAGGAACAGATGTTCTGGCTGATCCCACATAGCAGCATTCAGCGTGTTACAGGGCCCCATTTTGAAACAATTAGCCTGTCCCTGTTGAAAGAAACCGAATGCTTGGCTACTTGCTCACTTCTGAAACAAACAAATAACAAAAAAAAAAAGAAATCAGAAGTAACCTATGATTTCTATTTTTTTCCAAGTATGCTAAGATGGTCTAAATTTACTCACCAGAACAGCAGCATGTCCTCGTTCAGCTGCTGGTCCCAAGATTTATCATCTGGAGAAACAAATCTCCAGGCAAAGCTGGTGGCAAAGAGCTTCCCCAGCCCCACAGGTAAAAAAAAAGAAAAGACTTTATTTACACAAATTAAAAGCTACTGAGTTAGCAAGGAGTGTTCTGAGCAGTGGCATTTGTAGCTTTGGGATCGCAGACTGCTGTCAACACATGAAATGTATTGTGGACTACAAGGCAGTCTAATTACCGTGTCTTTAATGGAAGATGCTCTGGAGAACACTGCAAACACTCACCTGAGGGCCAGGTGGTTGTGTCTCCAGTGGTCTGCAGACAACAGCTTGGGGCTGTTGCATCCGTTCAGGGCACTCACGCAGACCCAGTACATCACGAGGTGTGCTGAGTGGCTGTAGTGCTGTAAAAGTCAATGGAGCTACGTGCAGATTTATATCAGCTACCAATGTGATCCTCTATATTAAGAAGCAAAAATACCACAAAAAAAAAAAAAAAAAAAAAAAAAGGGATTTGCAGGATGGTCTAGTAAAATTATCTCCCTTTGATCTCATCGAGGTTCCTCCAGCCCCGGCTCACTCAGAGAAAGAGATCTTGTGGTCATACAGATCCAGACCAAACCAAGGGAGCACCCAGCACAGAGCCCATCTGCTGCCAACTCACATCCCCTACTTGTCCCTGTCTGTTTTGCACCTTCCTCGGTATGGTTTATAACCCTGGATCTTCTTGTCTTCCTTTCTCCCCTGTAGCTCCCCTTCTCCTCGGGGTGCACACACGCAGTGATGCGGGTGGTGGAGCACAGCCCAAGCTGGCAGCCCCGTGGCTGACATTTCCTGGACAGCACAGGGTGCAGGAACAAGGAAGACGGTGACAACCGAGTTTCCCGCATGGAGCAGCTGCCAGGCCACGTGTCCCTGCTGACACACAGCCTGGCGAGGACAGGTCCAGGCTGCCAGGACCAGGCTGAGCAGGAACAGCATCTCCAGGAGCAGGCTGAGAGCCCAGGCAGAAGCAGCATCTCCAGTAACAGCTCAATAGCAACAGACAGAGATAGGAGATGAGCTGAGGGTCAGGACAGAGCTTGCAACAACCATCAGCTTCAATTAACTGCCTGAAATAAAGTTCCTTCTCACATCAGCTGACACTCAAGGCAATTGCATTTTTGACCATCAAAGCAAAACCAAAAAGCTTTGCTCTCTGCAATTGGTCATAGACCTTAGCTGGGAATTAATCCTGCCATTCAAAATTTTATCAAGAGAAATACTTTTCCAGGCTTCTGGAAGGACCACACAGCACAGACATGCCAGAGACGTTCCCAGGTACTATACACATGTATCAGATGTGAAACTCTTTCCATAAGTACATTTTACTCTCAAGCAGACAGACCTTAAAACAGGAGTAGTTGAACTGAAGGGTGAGAGTGGAACAGTGAAATGTTTGCAGGGACCCAACCAGGTCACTGCTAACTCCAAATACAAGGTTAGTAGCCAACACTCCTCAATCAAAGGTTAGAAGATGAGGTCTGCTCACTCGGAGGCCAACAGCGCTATTGGAAAATGACCCTTGGGATGGGTTGATCTCTACCACCCCCTGATCCCTGCCATCCAGGGATGCTGAAGGGAAAGACTTTACCCCAAAAAAGGTGTTTCTGAGAGCAAAGATGACTCATGTGCTAGAAGGCCTGTTCCAAAACCGATAACAAGGTGCAGAGAGGCTAGCAGAGACCTGAACATCTTCATGATCCATCAAGTTGAATCCCACTCTCAGCAGGGACATGGCAATAGGACCTCTTTATAGGGTTATCTTTCGCATACACAGAAATACTTGTTTCATAATGAAAGACAAAGCATGGAGACAGCTCTTAACCCCCCTGGAATACACCTACAAGGTTCGTCAACGATAAAAGCGATTTTGGCTCCCCACCACTCCCCCAGACTGGCCTTTCTGCCTCTGGGTTCTCGCACATACCTGGGAGCACAGCACTCAGGGACTGAATTACCATGGTTATAATTCTTGGCCGTGTACTTTTAACTACAGTGAGGCACTGGCAGAGCTCAGCACACTAATTCACCTCCATGTAAACATGATTATTTTAAATGAACTCCAGACGAGGTTTAACTGTAAAAACATCTCCAGTTTTTGCAGCATTTTTAAGTGTTCTGCTTGGAGTCGTTTTCTTTATGGCAAGAACTTACCCTTTCTTCAGTTTACAAAGAATATTTTCAGAATTAGTCCCGACACACCCCCCCACCCCCACCCCCAACTATAAAACAACACTTGAATGAAGTCAGAAAATTAAGCTAGAGTGGGATTTCACAGTCAGGATTTTCTCTTTCTTAACCAGCCGTTCCTTTCCCTAAAAGCAGGAGCGCTTTCTGATTTCAAAGCCGAGCTGAAGAAGTGAAAACAGTAAGAGGCATTCACTTGGCTGCATTGCTTTCAGTGTTTCTGGCGTAGGGTTCCCTTTATAGCTTGCAAGAAGTGGCAGAAGAACATTGTGTATACATTAATAATGGTTGTACTTTCTCTGAACAGACGTGCTTCCAGGAGGCGGCAGATTAAAGAACTGGTGTTACTTCAGACAGAGAAGAAAAACATCTTGCCAGTTGTGTTTATTTGTAAGGACCCATGATTTATGCTTTCCCATTTGTAGAGGGGTTGAGAGAAATGGATCACATGGGCTCTGTTTAGATAATCCCTGAGGAAATTCAGAGTACATCAAGCAGAGAGAGATAGGGTTTGTTCTTGAGGATGAGAGAGGCTGGGAAGTGGTAGGGAGATGGGAGATTTCCTCAAGATCCTGGAATGAAGTTCAAGGCTCTGATTTTCTGAAAAGAATTGAGTGTGGGTTGTGAGAATGAAGCAATTAAGATAACAACAAAAATAGTCCAGGTAGGTAGGGATGAGCAGTTCACTGCTGCTATTTATTGGCTCAGTGCAGAGAAAAAAACCACAACTATTCCTCCCTCAAGGATCTTTACCTGTCAAACAGCACAACAAGAAGATGCAAAACTGTTGCTACAAGCATGAGAGGACCAGCCACCCTACAATCCCCACTATGCCTCTTTGTTTTCCATAAGGATGCTTCTTTGTGGTGTGATCCCCATCTCATCCCTCTGCACTCTCCTGGTTTTAGGACCTGCAGAAACCAGCCATTATTATCCCTATAAAGGTCTGTAAGAACCTAAAGAAAACCAGGGGCATTCCCTGCCCTGAATGACAGCCTTATCGAAATGAGGGGAGGTAAGAAAATACATATTGCAAAGACGGCTTTAGTTAATTATCTGGAGAAAGAAAACAAAGCAAACCAATCAGCTGCTCAAAGTTTGGCATCGAAAGAGGCAATGGCAGAGCAGCCTCAGCACAGAAAGGGAAATCCTTCTCAGTCTTGAGCTGCAAAGCTTATGGGCCAGAGGAGTCTCTTCCTCTACAGCACCTGGCACCGCACTGCCTAGAAAGCTGCGATAAACAATCGGCATTAACAGATGTAAGAGGCATTTAAGCAGATGCTGAGTTTCACAGCAAGCACCGCGTTTGATCCGTGGCTCGGTGCCTGCTGCTCTGCCATAGGTGCCAATTAAGGGAACGCAGCGGGGAAGGAGCCGCGACTCCGCGGCACGGCAAGGGAAGATGGTATTTATGTGACAGATGCAGGACGCTGAACGCCCTTCTCCAAGGGCACATCACACAGGAGGAGCACAATTTCCAGGACTGTCAGAATAAAATGAAAGGGAGGGGAAAAAAAGTGACAGGATGCCACTCACCCAACAAAATCCCCAGTCACTGCAATAAACATCTCCCAGAACCTATTAAAAATAAGCTCTAAGTCATCGTTTCAGTGGTGATTTTTACGTGGTGATCAAGCAGTCAGCTGTCCAGGCTGTGGGGTGAATACAACCATACATAGAATTAAGGAACAGGCACCAACTAGAAGAGGTTTTGGTTTTTTTTTTCATCTGACAGTAAGAAATTGGTGTGCTGAGACTGTACAGTGGGGAACGATCCCACCACTATGACCCCAGCATGTCCCTGCACAGAAGTTCTGCCTGCAGACAGTTCAAGGACCTTCTATTTCTTTCCCAGCTATTTTCTGTGAACTGCCCTAGACCTGCAATGGCAACTGCACGGGCAAATCCTCACTGGCTTTTAGGTCAAGCCATTTCATGTATCCTGTCAAGGTACTCAGCAGCTACAGTGCAAGACCCATCAGCCTGGCAGACCTGCAGGCCTTGGGGTGAAGTCTGATCAGAACAACGTTGCTTCTCTGCCCCAAATAAGCTCTACAGAGAGGTCAAAAAGGTCATCTTCCCAAAATAGCCCTTTCTTGGACTGTAAATATTGAGGAATTAACTCCTCCATAAGCAAAGAATCTCACAGGCTTCCAATTCCAGTTTTGTTTTGACTTTTATCTTACCTTCTCATTTCTAACTTAAATATGAAGGAATAAGGAAGAAAAATAACCCCTAAACTGTAATAGTCCACTTTCTGCACTCACCTCTGAAGGCAGAGGACGAGAGCAAAAAGCAAAAGCAGGTTTCACCTCCTACCCAAAATATAACACAAGCTCTAAATGTGGTTGCAGGACTGTGGGTTTATGTTTTTGCCAGAGGCCCAGGGAATCTTTATGGCTTCTGCTCAGCTGGTCACATCACCATGGTGAGATTTAGAATTTATTTTTTGTGTTGAGATTTTCCAGAAAAAGCTTTTGTTGCAGTTCCCTTACCTGGCTCAAGAATGTCACAACATCAAGATTTGGCCACATTTGCAGGGTCAAAGAAGCAAAATCACATCCAAGTCCTGAAAGCTTGGGGGAGGCATCAAGACATTATCCTAATAATTAATATTTTAGAGACAACTTATGAAAGATAAGTATCTAAATCAGGAGTGCAGCAAGAGAAGGGGAGGGGAAAAGAAAAAAAAAAGAGAGAGCTCCATAGGAACAGGCCTGCCAAGCAGTACAAATATCACAAAGACTATACAATAGCTTTCAGTCCTGCACACAAAACGCTGTTGGACACCGACAGAAAGGATGAACTTCTCATGTCCTATCAATTCCGTAGGATGCAATCGTCTTGCTTTTCCATCTCCAGCTCTTGTGTCGAGTGTTAACAGTGAGCTGTTAAACAGCTGCAGGGTTCCAGCTCTGAAATGGCTGCATTTCAGACTGGGATCCAGCAAATTTTCTCACATGTGTAATTTTAAACATCTGAGTAGTTAATTCATAGGGAGGAGGTTGGCATGTACATCTTTACCCAGTTAGGAGAGAAATGTTATGCTGGAGCAATTTGTAAAGCACCTTGGACAGTTAGCAGATGTTTTTTAGCAGCTAATTTTGACAACTTCCATCTCTGAGCTATGAAGGTGAACAGGAATAACAGAAAACTGACTTTATCCAATTTCCCACAATACAGGTAAGATGAAGCATGCACATGGAATTTTCCACTTCCTATACTGAAAACCAAGATAACTCAGCAGAACAGGGGATGGGTGATGCTGGATCAGACAAATTACCTCCCAGCTTCTGGCTGGGGTCCTATCCCAAGAGTGTATGCTGGCCTGGGAGCAAGGATCCCTGCCTGTGCCAGGAATTGCAGGATGTCCCTCCAGATCCTCCCATTCTCTTTATTGCTGCCAACCTCACCACACAGCATTCTCTTTTTTTTCTTCAGGGAGGGGGAGAGGAGGAAGAAGAATCTCCTGGACTTTGAGCACCTCGCTTCCAAACTGCCAGATTTTACTTATCAAAGCCAGAAAAAGATTCTCTGCAAATATAAACACTTCTGACATTTCAGTTTTGCACTTTCCTACACTGCAAGTCCAATCCATGAACAAATACCCCCATTCTAGTGCTTTCCTAACATAAGACACAAGGCAAGCTTCACCAGGAATTCAGCTGAATCAAAATACAAAGCCTTTGGTTTCCACACTACAATCCTGAAACCCAGTAACACCACCTCTTCTCCCCCACTGCTCTGCTGCTGAGAATTAACTGAAAAATATAGCTGTATAGAGGTGATTTTTTAATACTTTCCCTGGATGGAATTCTATTTGATGCTGTTAAGCTTTGATGACATACCCCAATGACTTCCTTGGAAGAAATCCATTTAGCAAGCTTGCAAATCATGCTGTTTCAGTTCTGTGAGTGCCCATGAGAAATGTGCATTTTCAATCATAAAAGCTGTAGAAACAAAATGGAACTTGGAGAGGCAGACAGACAAATTCCTTATCACGGCTTGGCTGTGTTCACAGAACATGTGCTTACCATTTCTAACTCCGGAAAACTATTTACAGGAATCTGAAATACAAGACTGAATCCAAAAGTAAGAAATAGATAATTTTCTAGAAGAGATTTTTTTTTTTTCTTTTCCATTTCAAAAGAAAAATGGAGACTCTGATTAAAACCAAAGCAACAGCCTCCCCTCTCTCCACAGCCTTCAGCTTTTCCTAGGAATATAAATAATTGTAATACAATCTATGCCCAGGGTGACAGATTTACAGAGGTCCTGTTTCGTTTGTGTGGCAGGATACTTCATTTTGGGGAAGGAAAAGCAAATAGTTTGCACTTTCTTCACCTCTCCAAAATTCCCTTGGAATGGGAACAGCAGAGGCTGCAGTGGGGATGAACAGTTAGCAGATCCCAGTGCTGTAGTGTAATCCTCACCAGCAGCAGATCTTTGAAGCACAGCACCAGGAAACCAGAAGCTTCAAAAAAGATCAATCAGTGATGTTGAGTTGGGAAAGAATGTGACTTGACAGGGAATTTTTAGAACTGATTGAAAATGGTCTTCACTGGACATTTTCTGACTTATTTTCCTAAAAACACAACTCAGTTCTTCAGTGTTCAGTCAATGACAACGATAACACCTTTGACTTAAATGTGTTTGTTTCCAAGAAGAGAAAAATAAGAGAAATAGAGCAAAATGTGAGATGCTCAGCACTGCAGACAGTAAAACTCAACACTGTTGTTTTCCTGGTATGATGAGGTAACTGCCTCTCGCACCAGCCAGGGCTATCACAACCTTTCCTGTGCACCCTCCTTGCCTGTGTTTCCATCTGCTGTCTCCTGCCTCCTCCTTCCTTTGTCAGCTCTCTGCATGCTCTTGACTCCCTTACTGTACTTTGCCTAGCAAAGCACGGTCCTGATCCAGGCCTACAGCTCTAAGCACACGAACAGTACAGGTCATTTGCTATTTACATTGCAACAAAGGGGACCTAAATTATACATAAACATCCTAAAAAAAAAACCTGGCAGATTGACAGAGCACTTGGAACAGTTTCATGAAGGTTTTCTCTTGCAGGAAAGATGGTTTAAGAAGCTCTTGCCCTCCTTGGTGCACTTTGTTACCCTCTCAGTTGTTGTAGTGCAACAACTTGATGCCCTGATGAGCATCCTGCTGCAGAGTGAAAGAACATCTCCACTTTCCCAAAAAGGCTGTTGTTTTATAAAGCACTGATCATGTCAACAGTTTGATTTGTAGCACAGTTCCACAGACAGCAGCATCAGCACAACCTTGCAGATATTCTCCTCTGCTCCTGGTGGCTCATCACAGTGAAAGAACATCTAGAAGCAGCTGTAATGCTGGAGACCATGTTTGTGACATCATGTGCTGAAAACCAGCTCTCAGTAACTCTGGCTCGTTTGTACCTTCTATTTTATTCAAACTGATGGTGCCTTTTGCATGAAGCTTGCTGTGCTTTACCCCTCACCCAAATCCTTCCAAGTCTGTTGAGACAAACAAGAAATCAACTCTGTAAGGTGCTAAAGAGACTCCTTTCCAATATCCTCTGGATATTTCTCATCTTAAACAGTTGAAGCTCTCTCTTTTCCCATTTACCCTTACAGATCCTGCAACAAATCAACTGAACACGGTGGTCAATGAGATCAAAATGAAAGCAAGAGGAGCTTCTCATCTTTCTCTGTTACAGAGAGATGAAATCAGTGCAGGCTGCACAAAATAAGAGTAATGGGAACTGTTCACGGTTATGAGTATCTGCAACAAAAAAGTGTCTCTCATTAAGCGACACTGTGAAGCTGTGCAGATGAAATTATATGCTCCTGTGTCACAACAGGTTACAAGTCAACCAAAAAGGAGTATTTTCCCCTAGCTTTTGAGAGATGCCTTCACGCCCCATGTCTTTGAAAGTATCTCCTGTTTCTCACAGATATCCCACAAACGCTCAGACTGGATGAAGAACAGAGCACACACTGTGCTTGTCCTGCTTGGAGAAGAGCTCCTCTCCTAGTTTTCCCACTGGAACGTGTCAGAATTCCTCTTTTATATTTTGCTTGGATGCTGCTTGGGGCAGATGACCCTCACCCCCAGCCACTGTGGGATCAACAACATTGTCCTGATTGAGGTGATAAAAAAATTGATCCGTCCCTGCAAGGATGACTAGAGATTATTGGGCTTCTGGAAGGTTGAGACTGCACTAACTAGCTCTGTCTCATGAGAACAAGAAACTTTTATTTACATATGTAAACAAATAACTTTACCTATACAATCTATCCTGCAGATGTGTTTCTAGATGAGAAAAAAATCTTTAGGGAAACAAACATCAAAATGCAGAAAAATTCTTGTAAATCCAAAAAGAATAACAATGCAAACTCTTAATGTTCTCTGTTGCATACCATTTTGAATTGCTGTCTTGTGATAGCAGTCTTCTAAGGATGAACAAGCTCTGAAGGTACCTAAAAACACTATTTTCTTGCAAACTTTCATTTCAAATATATTTCCCTTTGGCTCACATTTTGGTAGTACTGACATTATATCAAGCCAAGCGTTTTTTTCTATTAGTGAGACAGACTTTTGTCATGGGTTTTAATACCAATCACCTCCACATTCATCTGTAAGTACAATAAACATTTAAATGGCCTTTATCGACATAAACTCACCACCATTCTGAAAGAACTGCATTTTTATTTGCTTAAAAATATCTGACAGGTTCACAAACAGAATCATTGCCTAAATTTATAATCGTAACAAAATTATAAGAACAATAGTAGAAAATAAGCAGCACTGGAAGACTGGTATTTTGATAAAACACCCAGGCTATCACAATTTGCTAACAAAATCTTCACACAGCTAGTGTCATTAAAAGCCATAAGCTTTAAAATGTATCTGTCCCTGAAGAATCTGGATCACCACTTACACTACTCCCACTCTGTGTCTGGTTCTCTGTGGAAGGCAGCTTCACTGACACCTTTGCTGCAGCAACACGTGAATTTAAATGCAGGGCAGCATCCTCATCTAAAAAAAAAAATATTAAAAAAGAAGAACAAAAGGTATTATTTGCTGTCTATGACAACTAAATTGTACTGAAGTCATCTGCATATTGCATCACTCCATGGAAATACAAAGGCACAGACACCCTTACTGTCCGGTCTCGAGGCTGTTTTAGCCATTGGAGTTCTCTTCCATCAGGTAACACAGGGATGAATTTCTGTGCACAGAGAGACTGGGTTGTATTTACAGACACCTACACCATACAGACACGTACAAATAAAATCTCCAGTAGACCCAGAATGATTTCAAGTATGCATACTGGTGTTTTCCACAGATATGAAATGAGTTCCGTAGATACTTAGAGTATTTCTAAATTCCCTGTATATGTGCATGCCAGTTTGTACGAAACCCTGAGAAAACATTCAGGTTGTTCAAGACGACATACCATAAAAAGGAAAACAATCCAAATTAAAGCCATTGGCTAAAAGTCCTACAGAAAAAAACATCCTATCAATGCTTCAGCTGCCCAAAACACCAGTGAGAAGTTTTAGTTCTTCCCTATCTCTGACCCATTTCCCTGACTCATTAAAGGTCCTTCTTGCTACTCCTTTGTGGTTTATCTTCCTTCTTTCATCTTCTGACAGACTCCAGAGAAAATGCAAACAGCCTCCCCCCTGGAGATGTGGCTTGCAGGACTTTACAAGCCACGCTCATCTTCCAGCAAGCCTGAGATGACACCTTGCCACTTCCCATTCTTGCAGTCCTCCAAAGTGGGGGATCTGCTGGGAGAGGGACAAGCCCCCACACAGCCCAGCCACCCCCACACCAGCATCCCCTGCAAGTGAGGAGAAGAGGTCCCACAGAGCTTCCAGCAGCACTGGCTGCTCAGCAGCTGTGAAAGATCACTACAGTGCTGAAAAGCCCTCCTGTCTGGGAACCAAGGGGTAGAAAACAACCTGCAGCCAGGCACCAAAAAGATGGGAAGGGAGAGGGGCCAGGGGCAAGAGTTACTCTATTTAGGGATCGTAAGGAGACAAGGTGAATCAATTCCTAGAGCAGGGGGAGCAAGATGTGAAATCGGACAGCAAACACAGAATAGAGGAGGACAGGAGAAATGACATGGAATGAATTCACCAAATTACAGAAAGAGCATTTGAGATTCCAGTTGTTCTTGGGACATTTATTTTCAGTGCAGCAGCTACAAGCAAAACAAACATCTATGAGTCTGTGTATAACAGCAAAGGCTCTCTTGGAGTTTGTTCTTATTCCAGTGAGTTGTAACAATCTTCCCTTCCTCTGTGACAGACTAGGTAATTAAAACACTATTTTCCCAATAAAACCAAGAAGTTAGGCTTTCTTTCACCCCAGGTAATTATCTACTATGTCACTGCAGCAGTAATCTGCTTTCATCTGACTTGTGGCAAAGCACGCTTCAAATGGCTAATTAAACCAACAAAACCCCACTACTAAAATAAAACTTCATCTGCTGTTTTTCACGCTACAACAGCAGCCAACAGCCGAGGAAGTTAAACATGAACAAGGCCAAAGACTGTAAAGCCAGTACATGGAGCAACCTGCGCCAGCCAAGCCTCCTGTCCCTCGGGAAGATGGGATGCTGGAGAGGGAGCGAGAGCACAAGAACATTTCTTGTGTCCCCAAGGAATCAACACGTCAGCTGCTCACCACAGCCACGCACGCACTGTGCAAGAAGCAGTATCTGTAGTTCGACGAGGTAACCCTCACTAGTTGGGACAGCCTTTGCCACCCCCAGCCCAAAGCCCTCTGCTAAGCACAGCTGACAGCTGGGTTGCCAAGAACCTCAACAAACCTAGCACGCGAGCAGTACTAAGACGTGAGAAGTCCTACATCTCCTGGCCATTACTCATGAGCACGTTTCTGGTAACACCGCAAAGATGTGCAAATAACATACGTGGTTTGTTTTGACAGAAGTCCTTCCATGAGCTTAGTCTGCAGCCATGTTTGCATGATAGAAAAAATAGGTTATTCAGAAGGGGCACCGAAGAAAAGTGTTTATTTGGTTAGATGTGAAGCTGACACACAGCGAAGACGTGAATGTGTAATGCCCAAGGAAGCTCTAAATCATCCGAGACGCTAAAGCAAGTCTCCAACACTCTGTGTAGCTTGATGCTTTCAAAGCTTGACTTTGTTAATAATTTCCATAGTCATGTCACATTCCATGATGTCATTGTTTCAACAGCTGTTTTCAGGTTTGTAAAAAAAAAAAAAAAGGAAGAAAAAAGAAAATTAAGGTGGGGTGAGGGGGTGGTGGTGGAAGCAGCCTATTCCCTCATCCCAAGGCTCCGCAGTAACGTCCCAAATATTTGATTCTGGGGTGCTGAAAGAAAATATCATATTAGCCTACGTTCTTCCTAACACATACTGCAATATTTCTTACAGACGTACTATAATTCAGTTTTATGATAGATATAAAATGTTAAAAGGACAGAAAAATTAAAGTACTTCCAGCTACTTGCTCAACAGAAAAGTTGCCAGGTCCCAAGTTATCTAAATATCCTTAAAGATAAGCTTAAAAAATACCCAGAGTCAACATTTCCCTTTTCTTAAAGACAGAAATCTGAAGTCTTCGACGTTGTTAGATGTACACACAAAATTCAGAACCTGGCTTTTTAGCATTTCAACTCTATAAAAAAAAATACAGAGATCAAATTTCACCCATGTGGGAGATTCTTCTCCATGACTGCAACCTTTTGCTAGTCCTGAAACTACATCAGCCCAATGATACAACTCCTAAGTTACTCTCACGTGCGCTTTATCCTTATCACCTCATGAGATCTAAGAGTGCATAAAACACATTCATATACACAGGGGTATGTGAATTCAGACACAAATACAAGCACACAGGGTCAAATGCTTGTACTCCTGCTCACGTATATGTATTGACTGGTGTCTGTATCTGCCTTTTCATAGAGCTTCTATACTTCCTGGTCAGCTCCTTCTTTAACATTATATTCCATTTTCTTTCTTCCCCTCAGCAAAGAACAGCTCACAACCAATACTAAGATGGTTTCCTCTTAAACACGGAGCTCTTCACCGACAGAAATATGCAAATTGCAATGGTGCTTATAATTTCCTCATCTGCCATAAAAACGGGATGGAAAATTCTTCCCTGCAGAAAGCAGTGCTGGGCAGGAAGGTAAGTAATCTTCCCAGATTTTTTCTCCCCTCTTTAGAGGCTCTGGAAGTACTCAGCACAATTTGGTAATCATGTACTTAGAGGTATTTATAAAAATTTTCCTTGTTAAAAACCAATAAATGGAACATACGACCCGAGGTGACCTCCAGTTCTCCAAATTCATTGTCACTGTCTAATAGAATACACTCATATAAACTGTGAAAACTGACACTCGTAGCAAGCGTGTAAGGGTCCTTGACAGGTAGAAACTCAACAGTGACTGAAAACATCTTGGTGACCCACTGATGGAAAAGGTCAGATTTCAGATTAGAAATTTTTTCCTGTTCTTGGCAATCTATACAAATTCATGTACAGTACTAAATTTCTAGGTCTTTGTTTAACAGAAACATAAAAATTAATGGTGTGTCAACCATCCGGTGACCTGGGAAGGGAGTTTTTCTCTGAGAGGTACCGTCACACAGAGAGTATGCTATATACAAGTGTATCGTGACTGTATGCCAAATGGAAAAGGAATTAAAGACACTGAAGGGAGGTTTGGTTACTAATACCATATGGCAACAATAAGAACAAAGAAAAATGTTTAAATCTTTCTTTAAAAATTTTTCTATTTGGCAAAATAAAAAGACTAAACAAGTCTGACTTTTAAGCCAAATGAAAACCACGTGCTTTAACTCCTTCAAGCCAGGGTGCATACATTAAATAAAACTTCCAGTTTAAATCTATCCAAAGGAAAATGAGACTCCTATCCTGCATGTGAACAGAGATATCTTCAAGACAACAAAGGGAGGTTTGAAAGCTCGAGACCCAAGTTCTTGTTTTGGTATAAAACCAGAAGCAAAATGACTGTAATTACCTACATATTGCTTCCTAAGCTTTAAAACCAACCATCACTCCCCAGCAGTCCTCCCTCTACTCTCCAACGTAACAACTGAAGCAGTGAACTCCTAGAGCAAGAATAAACTTCCAAGCATATGTAAAAACAACTCCAGTGCAACGCTCTCGTTCCTTTAATATCTCAGGCTGATAGGAATGGCTTGTTTCTTCTTCTGCCAGATTCCAGCTGCTTCACGTTGTTTATCACCGACTTCAAAGTTTAAACCACTGTCCTGTCCCAACAAATAACTTCCTCCAGATGGCATTATCTCAAGTGTTCAGAGCACTGGGGATAGCACAGCACCTGCAGATCTCTAACTGAGCATCTTCAAATCTTCAATTAAATTGCCCTTTTTTTTCCCCCCTTCCTGTGTCATCCCCCCATTTTGCTTTTTCCCCTACAGAACAAAAAAAAGGGGTTTACATCTGGGATATAGTTAGTTAGACTGGGATATAGACTGTTAGCAGGGAAACAGAGTTGTCAGAAAGTCTTTACAGTAATGACTGTAAAGTAGAAGAACACCTAAAAGGCCAAAGATAACAGAACCACTATAAGGAGAAACATTTCAACTGCTTCTCTTACCTGTAAGTAAAGATGTGAGTGAGATAGGTATTTGTGTGTCTGATCCATGTCTCCATGGATATCTGTATGGTACCAAAGAAAAATCCACTCGTTTTCACATGTGGCTGTACAGGCAAATTATCAAGTAGAGCAACCTAAGAAGCAGCATTTTCAGCAAAATCAAAATTATTCCAGACTTGCTGGGCTAACAGAGTGATAAGAAACATCCATATTCTGATCTAAGCAGTTCTGAAGGCTACACTGATAGGAGAAAATAGACTGCAATGTCAGTCATGTTACTAATCATAATTATATACAGTATTTCCATGTTTAGCTATACCCTGCATATCAGCTCCATAATTCAGTGCTTCTGGAATTTCATAGTTTCTGCAGTTGAAAGTGGGTATGGGGTATGGTAAGAAACCAGTCACGTGGCCTCGAGATGGTAAAGAACATAATATTTGCAAGAATAAGCAGGACCATCAATAGTTTCTCAGATAATCCAGTTGTTTGGACATAATTATTCTCAATTCATTAGAAATTATAACTTCTCCACTTTTCTAGCCCTGGCCACCTTGAATCCCCTTTTATGTTATTGTGGAGAAGGCATCCTTTCTCAGCTATGCAAGAAATGAAGGAAAAATCCTTAAGCTCATGTGCTTTTTAGGGCAGGGACTCTCTTCTCATTGTGCAAATGCTTTGTTAAGTGTAGGGTCCCTGGTGTCACAGTTCAGGGTCAAGGCAGCCCCTCAGACCTCTAACAGACACTCTCTGTTAACCCCCCCTCCCTCCCCAGAGGGGAAGAGAAAGGGAATAAGGGAGAGAGACTTAGCAATTAGAAAAGGAAACTACAACAGCTTGAATGGAAATGAAAATGATAATAAAAATGGAATATATACAAATATATACAAACCCAGTACGGAACCCAACCTCCTGGATGGTAATTACATCTCCATCACACTGATGCTGTATCGGGAAAGTCCCAGACTGGGCCCAGCAGCAGGCAGGAGCTGTGTTCAGGAGCTGGATTCTGGTACTGGGTTCAGGAACACACAGGTCAGGACTCAAGGAAGAACGGACAGAGTGCTCCTCAGATGCTCCTCAGAAGAAACCAGAAGAAGACCTGAGCCAAGCCATGCAAAGCTGGCAAAGCAGGCCAAGAGGGCAAAGAGAGGGACAAGACCCTCCTGATCCCTCAGCTTTATACCAAATATGCCATATCTGGGCTGGAATCCCTCGTTGGTCAGTTTGGGGTCACCTGTCCTGGCCACTTCTCCCTGCAGGTGCAGCCTTTCCCTTTCTGCACCCCCAAGTTGCAGCACAAGATCCAGAAGTGACCTTGGTCTGCACACAACCCTTGGTTCTAACTCTAAACTCTTGGGGTGTTATCACTGCCTGTGCAAACGGCTGCTGACTGCAGACAGTGCAAGGAGTTAGAAGACCTGAGCTGAAAAGTAAAATCACTGAACAGAATTAATTCTGTTCTCACTCAAACCAGGACAGCTGGACACAGGTCAGGCCATCCCCAGAAATACAGGAAGCAAGACCAAGATGCTCTGCAAATGCCTGCAGCTCTGTTTTCATAACTCAAAACCAGACTGCCCCTAACTTAGCTGGTTTCATGACAAACAGAAAAGACTCTGGACAAACGTGGGCCAAATTTCTAGGGCTGAGTTACATGAAAGGGATAGATTTACAATTAAAACACTTCAGTTGTTTTACAGAAATGGACTGACATTGGTAGGAATTGAGCCAAAAAATGTCTGGATTTAAAAGCATGAGTCTACTGCTTGAGCTGAAAAAACAACGTTTCATTCTCAAAGGCTTCAGCCAACTCATAAACCTCCATCAGTGGGCCACAGACATCATCAGAGACAGAAAACGATATAGTACGAGTTCAGTTCAAGTTTTGACCTAAACTTGGCAAATTCCACCATCCCATGGTGTAACACACTCACAGAAAATAAACATGCATACACACACCAGCGTTTCTTTTTTTTGTTTGTTTGTTTAAACCATAATGTATATCCTAGCTATAAATATTTCAGAAAAGAAAACAAATCCAGATCCCAAGTCAGTAAAGGAGGGTGGGACACAGGCTAAGCAGCTAACAAATTTTTCAAAGCAGAATATTTGAAAATGATTTTTCCTCCTCTCGAGTCTGAGTTCAAGGTTCAGTAGTTTTCCAAAACATGTTATATTCCCACCAATAGCAACACTAAACAGAACAAAAACTAGAAATACATAAAATCAACTAGAACCAGATTTCTCAAAATCCTAACACAGAGATGGGTAGGGAAGGGCAGACAGAAAGAAGCTCCAAAACCATCTAGGAATGAGATTGCAGCATTTCCTAAATAAATATTCCCTTCTGGTGCCTAAAATCTACTCTGTTCCTTTAGATCTGGCATATATTGCTCTGTAGAATATCTCACTGCTTAACAAGTTTGTTCCCTGGCCACAACTCTTGCTGTTGCTTCCCAGCAAATCACTTCCAAAAGACGTGCAGTGATCTTTCCAAATAGCTACAATAATTATTAATACTAAGAAGAAATATTAACAAGTCAGCTTGGTTTCCCCGTACAGATGCCTGTGATTTTTGGATGTGCAACTGGATAGGAACAAACAATCTTTTCTTAACTTTTAAGCACTGCTGTTTCTCGTCTGCAACCAGTTTCTTGAGGAGAACTGAGATGAGGAGTCTGTGGTGGTTCACCTTGAAGCAGCAGCTTTTATTTCGAAGTAAAAAAGGAAAAGGACTTGGTTCGTTACTGGCCCAGAGTCTTTGAAAACTGACAGGAAAATGTGTAACTTGTGAAAGGGCTGGGGGAGGAGAAACTTCTAAATCCACAGGAGACAACCTAGGTAAACAGCCGGCGGAATCGGGAGAATCTGACAAGTGATAATAAAAAACCTGCACAGCTAATTATGTAATTAATATTTTATTTATTCAGTGGAACTAAATATCACCTATATCCCGATCTTTTTTTCTCATTTTCTGCAAAACCTAACAGGCAAGTGGACAGGAAGGTAATTTTTAAATTATGCTTGTATAATATATTCAGCTCTGTTATTCACACATTCATGTTTGGGGATTCAAAGGACATTTTAATGCCAGTACCTGAAGCAAAAAAAAAAAGAATTTGAATGATCGATAGTGGGAATTCACACTAAATTCTCAGATAAAGTTATGCAGACATCCCTCAGCATGCAGAATCATTCACTGCAATCCTAGCAGTAGGACTGACTCCACTGAGACCTTGTATCTTAACAATATTAATTGCAACAATACTGCCTCCAGCTTATCTACCTTGTAGCACAGTGCTAGACATAATAGCATTCAGAGCCTACATGGGGGAGTGGCAAGTAAAAAAATAAATGAAAGCATCTTTTTAATCCTTAAAAGTTACCTGGCCTCCTTTTGTTTAAAAATACTTTAAAAATAATTTACACAAGTAATTAAAGTTGAACGAACAAATTCAATGAGTTTTCAGCATAAATTAGGGTTTGAAAACAAACATCTTCCCAGTTCATGCTTAATATGCAGAGGAGTGTGCCAGTGAGGGGATCCCTTAAGCAAACGATGTTCTTTTGATAGTTACCAGCCTGGTTGGGACATATGTATTGGGTTACTCCAGAGTCTGCTCCTGACTTCAGATCAGCTTGGCCCAGGTAGTTAAATGACCAACAGTTACTCCAAATACGCTGCTGTGTGTGCAGTGGCTTCGATACGTGGTTGTCCCTATCACTTGGGATGCACCTATGACAATCTCTACTTATCAGACAGGTTCAGTGTGTTGCAGTTCAAGACGGAGCGTGTTCTCTGCATATGCTTACTAAGCAGCACACACAATCCAGCCCCATTAACTCCTTCACCACACAACTATTAAAATAAATTGCTAGGAATGTAAGGGGATAACTTTCAGTGAATCAGTGGAAGAAACCACAAGCTACTTTCTATCACTTGAAAGTGTGATGGGAGCCCTTGAAGAGCTTTCCCTCCAACAGACAAGAGGATTTCCTGGGCAAGGAGGTTGCATCTCCTCCAGCCATGGCAGCAATCTGCACTCAGACTTGAATAAAAGCTGGGGGATGAGCATCAGGAAGAGGAGAAGAGAAAGGAGAGAGAAGAGAAAGGAGAGAGAAGAGAAAGGAGAGAGAAGAGAAAGGAGAGAGAAGAGAAAGGAGAGAGAAGAGAAAGGAGAGAGAAGAGAAAGGAGAGAGAAGAGAAAGGAGAGAGAAGAGAAAACTTGCTGTACCCATGGCTCTTCAGGCAGTGCTGCAGGGCAGAATTTTCTCATTGCAAGTCACTCTCCAATGCATTCTTATATAAATTAAATTATATATACTCAGCATAAAAAAAGTGTGTTCAAATAAATGTTGTTCTAGATGCAGCTGTATTTTTCTATTCTGAATACTTAAATATTCACATCACCCTATGCATTTGTTTTGATGATTTTCACTTAGGAAATCATGGCATTCTCCATAAGGAAACAGTTTGCCAAGACTCCTGTTACTATGCTACCAATACAAGGATCTGGCATATTACAGTGCTTATACCTACAGCACAATCACTCAAGTTTTGTAATCACAACTTTTAAAAAGGAGATTATGAGCATTTTCCCCAGGAAAAAATACACAAAACAAGACTGAACAAAACCAGCCCTACACAGTTAGCCTTTTCCAGTGGTACGTTATATTTCTAGCACAGTGATATTTATAACACATATGCCAACAAACTAGTTAAAAAAAGACCTACTTTCAAGCCATTTGCTAAACAACAGATAGATGGTCACTAAAAGGTCTTGCCATTTGTTCATATCCATCAACTTTGGAAAAAAATGTATGAGGGCTAAGCAATTCTAGGAAGTTTAGAGAGACAAACAATTTTTCTATTAGCTCAAAGAATATTGTTGACATCTACATAAGTACGTGTATCTTAAAATAAGGGGAATACTAAATGTCTTTACTGGAAGATCTGCTGGGAGACAGCCATTACCTAAATGTCCAGGCTATATTCTGCCAGAGAACAGCTAAACCTTCTCTTGAAATGAGTACCCAGTGACAAGTAATGCTGCCTCTACAATTTAATGCCCAGAACCAGAGGCATGGAAAAGTCTGAGAGTAAAGATGGTTTTATCCTGTGCTATTTTAAAATTAGTTAAAATCTAAAGTGTTTAAACTTTGTGCAATAGAGATAAGCATTCCTCCTTGCAAAAAAAAACCCAAAATCCAAACAAACCAGCAAAAGAAACCCCAAACCAACCAACCAAAGAAACCCCCAAACCCAACAAATCAGTCCAAGCACCCTGACCTTTTACATAGGAAAGAATAAAACCAAAATTCCTTTGCAATACTTGGGTGACTCCGAGCTCTAAATCAGTAGAATAAAGGAACTGAAGAACTGCATTGCTCTACATCTACTACATATCCAGCACACTACACCACCTTCTCAACTCTCTCTTAGGCACACGGCTACTGACTTTAATACGTTGCCCACCTCCGTTTGTGCTAACCACTATAAATAGCAGGGAAAACACTGCAGATTGCTCCCAGCAACTCTGTGCCTCTTCAAGGTTTCTCAACTAATCAACAGTTCCCCAGCAGCCCCAGTAAAACCAACAACTGCTGTTAGCAACCCAGGGGCGGCACTACAGGAACCTTCAAGCCACGGTCATACAGTGCCTCCTGAGATAACTGACCATGCTCGTTTACATCAGGGTCTCATTTGGGCAGATGTTCTTCAACTCTGAAGCTGCACACACACAGGCTGAAAACTTGAACACTGGCTGCATTAGCTGATGGTGACAGTTCCTTCTGCTACCTCCTGCCGAGTTATTTTACAAAGCATTGCAGCTCTTGGACATTCACTCTTCCCAGCTGAAAAAGCTAGTGCCAAACCTGATTTGCACTCAGTTCATCAGCAGCTTTCTTCATTGCTTTGGGCCACAAGCATGATTAATACAGCTTGTAAGCAACCTGAATAAAAATGATTTCTCAGTTGTTTGGTTTTACATATTCCTGGTCAAAATCCAGGGAAATCTGCACTACCAAGGAGTGTGTACGGAATTCCAGTCAGCATGTGTGGGTGCAGGTTCCTTGCAGAGGTGTGGGCTACTGCATGCTGGTGGGACACTACCTGTGCAGGTACCTGGGTCTGTTCACCACTCTAGAGCACGCACAGCAACTCCTGAATGTATACAGGATTCATAGCAAAAGCAATTATGGGAAAGCTCCTTAAGAAAGCAGCTTTTGCAAACCCTTCATAGACCCGACTGACACAAACCCAATTATTTAGCACAATCCTCATCTGCCACGATGACCCCCAGCGTGTACCAGAAGGAAAAGCACAAAAAAAAAAAAAAGGCACACAAAAAAATCTTATGTGTCTCATGGAATTGAATGGTTGGCTCCCCAGTATTTTACCTGAGGCAAATTAATTCCTATTATATACACACACATGCACTCCCAAGTTCAGGAACACTTACTCTCCAAGTATTAGATAACTCAATCTGCTTTCTAGCAGTTTCTGAGCACACTCACAGTAAGATCAGAAACTGTAAAAACATTATCCATTGTTTTCTTTCTCCCCCTCTCTTAAATATCAAGAAAGAACTGAGTGCACAGTACACTTAAAATTCCATACATATACAAGTTGGGGGATATATTTCTGCTCATCATTACTCTGTCACTGAGAGTTACACAGCCTAGTCAAGAGCAGAAAAGAACAAATGCTCAAAGATTATCTTTATACAGGACAATATTTGAGTGCCACTGCTATTCCATGTAACGCTGGGGTTTTTTTACATCTTGGAGAGAGAAAATGCACGTGTTGCAAGGTCTCTTGGAACAAGATTGTCTCCTGCCATGTAGGAAGCCTGGCAGAAAGGGGCCTGGATCATGCCTGGGGCCTCTCAGTGATTCTGCAGTGCAAACTGTAATGTAGTTTTACTGCCCAGGTGACAAGAACGAGTTCTCCAATCCTTCCCTGTCCCATCAGAGGAGAAATAAACAGGTTAATGCAGACTCATTGCCCATTGCTCTGTATTTTTAGCTAGCTACTTGGAAAGCGAGTCCTGTAGTATCCAGGGTGTAGCATTGTTCACACAACCTATGTTTATCACACACAGAATGTTTCCTGGAAATGTATTCTAAATCTGATAAGAAAAATGCTCATTAAGAATCATTTGCTTGTTTAATTTTCACTTATCGAGCTTTAATGTACCATAAAAGTAAGTAATAACAACAGTGCCTTAAATAAATATTGCTTGTTTTGTACTCATTAATGTTTTAGAAGAACACAAAACTACCTCTAGATACAGGAAGCTGCTGGAAAATAAAAAGTAACCGATCATATAAACTAAAATGAGAGCTTTAAAGAATTTTTTGTTGCACACAGAGTTCAACAAAAATGTATTCTGTTCACTGTACACACGACACCAATGGGAATAAGAGCCAGTTCAAGTTCTAAGTTACCATTACTTGGGTAATAGTTTCAAGCTGCAAGGCACAGCTGTATGGGCCCAGCCAGACAGGCTATCACAGCAATGCTTTGATAGCATGGGGCCCTTAAGTGTCAGGATATAGAAAAGGCAGCAGTTGTTGGCTGTGAAAACAGTCTGATACAAACCAGATGGAGACTTACTTGATGGGCAACACAAAGGAAAACAATTGGCTCATTCAACAAAGTCAGGCCACTGCCTCAGAGAATTAACAGAAGACAATAACAGTCAACCAGAGTTGATGCAAACAAGAAACAGCCATGTGGTTACGGTTTAAGGAATTGTTTCTCCTCAGACTAAACATAAAGTTTTGATTTCTAATTCTTATATTCATTAATTTCAGTCTCGTTTACAAGCCCCCTCTTCCTCCAAAGTCTTCCGCATAATTCACTTCTGCAGCACCAGCCTTCACACACCTACTTAAACAAGAAAAAAATTACATGACAAGAGCAGCTATATTAATCTAATGTTTCCTGAAGAATGCCAAGACCACAGACAACCTTCTGAACCGTGTCAGAACATTACAGATCCGCAGCACACAGTGTTATTAGACACATTTGCATGCATACGGCAGTGTATTTACTGATTCCATTCGAGCTGAAATGCATAAAGCCCAGTAGGTCACATGCTGGGTTAGCAGAGTACAGATGTCTTCCAGTTTTGGAATAGTTCTTTGGAAGAGTTCTTCTGGCTTCTTACTTAATTTTTTTTTTTTTCAGAAGTAAACTTCAGATCAACTATGTTACCACGTAACAGTTTTGTTTGTCAGGCTACAGTTAAAAATCTATTAAAACAGCTATTACCAAACTTTTTCTGAAGCAATCAAAAATTAGAAAATTGGCTATTTCAGTTGTGACTCAAAAAAAAAAAATCCCCAACCCATTCATTTTTAGAAGCTTGTAGAAGATTATAGTCCAAAATCTTAATTGCTCTTGCTGTTTTATTACAGGAAATATGGAAGTGACATGTGCAAAGGTATTTTGATTACAAATTACTTACAGAGATTGCACAATAAGTCAGACCTCTAAGGGCCTTCTGCAATTTCACTCTCAGACTAAAAACATCTGAACTTTCTTTTCATATGCTCCAAAACGTTCCCTCTGGCAGGCTCTGCACTGCAGTGCTCAACACGAGTGCGAACAGTTGGATGGCACACTCTGAAAGACACTCACATACTCGGATAACCAAGCAAGCGTGTCTACAAAACGCGGTGACATCCAGATGTCCTGGCTGCCTTATGAAATCGCATCATCCGGGGACCCGCTCGCTTTAGCACATCACCACATATCTCCTGAGCTCCACTGCTTCTGGAGATTGCTTGGTGGCTGGTTTGGAGATTTTTGAGCTAGTGGTATTGCGTGATGTAAATATCTCCTAAACACATCACTCAGACCTATGATGGGTACACATGAAGCCTACTCTTCTTGAAAAGCGCTTCACTTTCCATGCGGACTTGCAAAAAGCAGCTGGGTTAAAGAACTGAATGTATAGTTCTCATTTAACAGTCCACACTGGACAGACAGCAAGGGAGTTTGTCCTTAAAGGAAGTAAAAAAACCCCACCCTGTTGAATTAATGAAGAATAAAGTCAAGCCCTAATTGTGAGCATGGGTTTACTTCAAAAGTAAAACTAAACCAGCCTCGGCTGCATTCAAGACAACCACCACATACTGGAGGTAGAAAAGCAAGGTTTGACTCTGTGCTTATGACTTCTTGTCGTAAGCACAGAGCCAGCACTCCAGCAAAGCCGTTGTGTGCTGCTCTCTGTCTCAGCTCAAACATCTCTCCGGCAGAATCATGAGGCTCATTTCCAAAAGCGGGGCCAAATTCTCGAAACCTCCGACGAAGGGCTGGGTTGTCTCATCACAGCAGAGAAGATTTTTGCCTGCAGTGCTGCTATTATTCGTTTTTCACATCATATATATTGAGGTCAGAACACATTTTTTTTTGACACACAGCTGCAACTTCAGGTTGAGTCTCTTTGGTAGGGCCACTTCTAGAAGATTATGAATCTCAGGAACAGATCGGCCTTTATCAAGCCTTAACCTCAGAAACACTGGCTGGCGTAGCCTTGCGTTTCAAAAGCGGATGAGAGAGGGGCAAAAACCTCTTTAAATCCCACGTCAGCCTGTACAGGCAAAACCCAAAAGCTCTTGTGAAAATGGCTGTGGACATGGTTCAGCAGAGAACGCCTCCACAAAGGACAGCAAGCAAAGGCCAGCTGGAGCAGGGGGAGGCACGAGTGCCCAGCTTCCCTTAAAGCGAGGGCTTCAACAGGAAACTGCTCCCCCCTTTCTCTTCTCTCTCTTTTTTTTTTTTAATCAGGAAGGAAGCTTCATCTTCAGAAACAAGCATTCCCTGTGTAATCTCCCTGCTTGCCTGTCTCTAGGAGCAGATCCAATTACTGAAATAAGCTAAATGCACTTAAAAAAAAAAGTTAATGGTGTATTTACACTGTAACTCAGCCTAGTAAATATTTCTCATTTATAATTTTGATTTATGACACGGGGCACAATGGCAGCTGCTAAGTAAATAAAACAATTTTCTCAAGATTTGTAATTATGGTTTTAGGATTATAAAAGCAAACTAAAATTAAAAAAAAATAAATAAAACAAAACTAACCCCAAAATTAAGCAACTGCCAGCAAATTCCACGCTTTTTTTACTTCTGCTGAAGATACAATGGTCTGACAAGGAAAGAAACTGCAGCTGTTATACCATCTTTAAGCAAACAGCTCTGCCCAAGTCTTGCAGTATGCAGAGTGCATAAAACAGGGCCACGATATGCAACCCTGAGGTTATTGCTTTACCACAACAACCTGAGCGAGGACGGAGGCCAGCAGATCATCCCATATTAAGCGTAACCTGCTGCAGTTGCATAGTTTTGAGCCAAGACCTAAATGCAATTATACCAGACCCAGTGAATGTGAGATACATGTTTTCATCATTGATTTATTATTTCGTATTGAAACTACAGGCCTTTCTGACATTAAAAAAGAGTTAATAGGAAGTCAAAGTCGTGCCATATACACAAAGAGAAACAGTTACCTCCCCGAAGCCAAAGCACTGAAGGGGAAAAAAAAAAAATTGCCTTTTACAGAACTGCTACATATTTTGTGTCACACTCAACAACTTTCACCCAGGTTGTTTGGAATTGTGCTTAAAACCAGTTCTTCCTTCTTCCTTCTTTAAAAGCAAAATGTACGTTTTAGATTAGAGAAGAATGACAACACAGCTACAAAGGTTCTAAATTTAAATGGAGTTTTTCTAGGTGGAGGGTGTTGGGTTTTTTTTCCCCTCGACTGACAGCATTCATGATAAAAACCAGAACACAGTAGTCCGCAGACAAACTTCAACCCAACTCCATCATTTACTACTGTACCTTGTAAATGCAGTCACCAAAAGCACGTTTGTAACTGGCATTTCAGAGATGAGGATTTGTTGTGTTTCACTTTCAAAGACAGTTTTATGGAAGATGAAAAGTGTTTTGACCCAGTTTTACATTAGCACGTATTATTCTACACTATTACACAATGCAGTCCCACGTGCAACCTCAGCAGTGAGCAACAGGTCACGCACGACAACTTTAATCTGTACTCACTGCTCCTCACCCTGTTTGGAAGGAAAAAGCTACTTTGGCAGCCTGCATTCCTCAAAATCAGCATATTATCAAAGAGCAGCATTACCGTTATTTATATAGTATTCTTCATTAGGAAGACATCCTAGAAAACATTTACTCCGTGCTGTTGCCTTATTTGAGAGTTTCCTGAGCCCTTAGTCTTAAGAAATGAATGACATAGGCACTGGAGACCTATATTTGTATGTAATTATAAGGCAGTCTTTATATCACTGCATTGAGAAGGTGGTGCTGGCAAAACCTGGCCTCTCTTCAGTGCATGAAGTAGAAGACCTGTTTAATCTTAAAGCATCTACGAAAATAATCAAATGTACCTAATAACAACACTTTTCATGAGAGTGAAAACTGCCTGTAAGTCAAGCCCTTTCATAATGTAACAAGCAGTAAAATTAAAAAACATAACATTACAATTTGACTACAGACACCAATCATCTAAATTTCCATCTGTAGTGGCCAGGTAGGTTTTATTAATGACTTTACAGCTCTGCCTTGCCTCTGCTAGCAGTGCAACAACATACAAAGCACTGAAAAAGAAAAAAAATTAATGTCTGGGAATGACAACTTTCGTAAATCCCCCATCTCCTTTACCAAAGAAGTACAGGGGCAGACAGTCAGAATCTGTGGGTTATCCATCACTCACACTGAGCTACCCTCCACTTAGCACATACACTCTACTCCTAGTAATTTCTCTTCTACCCAGCCACTCGCCACACAAATAGCTGGCTCCTTCCAGCATTTATTCAGTGCTTTAAAACACTGAATTGAAAGCTCTTTAAGAACAGGTAAAGCTGAAGGGAGTCCATCTGCCTCTGCCCAAGGATCACCAAAACCAACACAGCAGGGAAAGCAGAAGCTGCTCCTTCTGTTGAGTTGCTCTCAGACATGCACAAGCCACTGAATTATAAAGGGCAACATCTGCCATCCTTGCCATATAGAAAGATAAAAACTCAGCACATATTGAAGACAGAAAGCCTACATTTATCCTATCGCAGTGCTATATATGTTTCTCCAAGTTGAAATATGTGTCTGTAGTACTCCTTGTCTTCACCTGTCACCATACAGTATCCGTGCAATGTGTTGCCAGCACCCAAAGGCATCAAAGACTTCCCGGTCTGATACTGATGCCTTTTATAAAAGAAATGCAACTTTCACACTGAAAAAAGAAACGTGAGATAAGAGGCCTACTTAAATGACTGTTAATCCAAGTAAGGCTGGTCATCCTAGAAGATCCTACAGTGCATCTGCCAACTGAACTAACACGGAGTTGGCAGCAGCTCTACCTGAGACACTTGGAATGGTTCCTGACTCCAGCTTAGCTGGCTGGCATCGATATACCAGGCTAAAAACAATAGTGACTGAGGAGCAGAAAACATGTTATTCAAGAAAGTGTCTTTGCAGGCTGTGATGTCTGGCAGAGGCTCTAGCATACTCCTGGAAGTAGTAACCCCAACCAATAAATCCTCTGCTGAATAAGAAAAGGCAATGCTATTTCTTACAACCCATCTCGTTATATTGACACACTGAGGCACATCATTTAGAACAATGAGGAATCTCAATTTAAATTCATTTGCCATCAGCCGCTAACAAATAGGCCTGTGAATTAAAGTAGTACAAGACCATAAAAATCAAATGCCTCTTTAAAATATTATGGCAGAAGATGATTTATAAAGGCACTTCAGACTCAATTATATGTATATAAATGAGTAGCAGGTTCAGGAGAGACTATTCCGATGATTTTCCATGACCTACCACAACACACAGCCCATAGAAGAGCTAAGCACGCTTACTTTCTAGATGCACATCAGTTCTTTCTTATGAAACCATGGGCTCAGAGCTGTGGAACCACTAATTTGTGAGAAACTTCTCCCTCCAGAGAAGAACTAACTGGAAACAGCCCTCGGGCTGATGTAAGCATTAAGTACACGGGGAGTCTCTGTCCTTAGGTGGCTTGTCCAAGCCCATTAATTTTTTGTGTGTGTCCCCCATTTATATAAGCAATGTTTGCATGAAAGGGGAAAGCAGGTCAGCCTAGTCAGCTTGCTACCATCTGCTTTTATTCAGAGTTACTCAAGATCAGTGCCAGTGGGATCAGTGCCCATTAAGAGGGTTTATTGTGTGTGTTTATTTTTTGCTCTTTACAATGAAGGCAACAGCAATTACTGTAAGTTTGTAAAAGTGCACACAAATCATAATACACAATACAAAGCTGCTTCAGTCGGATCCTAGCGTGTTTACGAATCCTACACAGGCTGTGAGAAAGGCTGCTTTGGCACAACGACTTGGACGGAGCGGTGAGGAGCGTGTTGGTGTCCAGGAGATCTGAGACTATTTCATACTTGCTGTCAAGACCGTATCCTGTTTGCAACGCGCAGCGACTCCGGCTGATTCGCCACCCCGCGAGAATCTCACACAAGAGAAAAAGCATCATCTAGCTTGGCCCCCAGACAGGCTGGCAATAGGTGGATTTATACAACTGGAAACTGGAACTGGTAAAAGATCAAAGGTAGACTGTCACTGTGGAAACAGCAGTTCAGGGCTCTAGCTAGTACCTTCCAGCTCTTCAGAGTGCACACGCAGCAGCAAGAGATACTCTCTTCTTGCTTAGAATTCTGCCTGGAATGTCTTGCCACTAGAGACACAAGCTGTGCAAAATCCCACCAAAGGAAACCAAACCAAAATCAAACAACAATCAAAAAAACTCCACCAAACTGGCAAAAAAGGGAAAATACGGAGAAATCCACATTGCAGGGATGAGGCAGTGGTGTTGCTTGCAGCTGAGCAGGGCTGCCTGGCAGTTTGGATTCCTTTGGTTCCAGCAGGTAGACACATATGTTTGAAAAGCAAATGCAATTTCAAATGGAAATTTTAAATTTAAAAAAAAAAAATCTAATAAATTTGGAAGTAAAATTCTTTACATTATCAAGATATCCTTAAGAACAGAAGATCTTCAGAACCTTCTGGTGTCTGGTGTCTGTGTGATGTGATACAGACAGCTGATGCTCAGCAAGCACCCATACTGCGTACCACATGGTATCTGGAAGCAAAAAGGATGTATAAACTCCAAAAGGTACACTGGATGCTTTACGCAGCAGTCTCACAGGTTTTCAGCTTACCACTATGAAAAAAGGGACTGGGCCCTCATTATTTGCACACTACAATCCTCAAGTATGACTGAAATGCCAGGCTTAATGCCCTAAACTTTATAAAATGCACTTTGAGGATGCCACAGGTCACTGGATTAAATCACCTGCAATCCTTTAAAATCTTGGCATGAAGAGCAAATCAGATGAGATTTATGGATATTTACCTTGAGCTCCAGTAAATCTGGAAAAGACAAGGAAAAATCCAGGTATTTGAAAGTCTCCATAAGAAGTAATCCTTTAAGTAGTGATCATGTCAGTTTGACTAAGTTTTTCCTTCCCTTTCCAAAGAAAAAATCCAACTGGTGCTGGAATCTCAGTGAAAATCCCTGCTGCTACACACAGATTGGAGGAGGAGCTTGGTACAGGAATACACCCTGAACCTCAGCAAAGTAAGTGTCCTTCAGACACAAAGATCTGATCAGAAGGGAGAAAGAGGCCAACCGTGAACTGCTTTCACCTGCTCAAGTAATGGGGCTACAGATGCCAGTCTCACCTCCCACACTTAGAACTTCTGACCAGGAACATTCCTTAAGCCCACACTAGAAGACTTCCTGCTTTATTCTTTTTACTGTATGAAAAGTGCAAAATACCTTCCCTCCAAAGATTAAGCACACACACATCACCCAGCACAGCACAGAAGTTGATTCTCAGGTGGACTGTACAAGGGAAATTTGCAGATGTACAAGACTGTGCAGCTTTCACCATAGGTGTAAAGCATCCTTTGTATAGGCACCAAGGGAAGACTAAAGGGGGAAGTTTTCTGCCTCTGCACATACCTCCCACAGTAAAAGCCTCTACACGAGGTCAGAGAAATGTCCGGACAATACGGCAGCAGAAAGAGTGCTGTATCCCTCTATGCCATTTAAGAAGGCTTGCAGTAAGAGGAGAACTCTCAGCCTCTTAGGAGTTGAAGAAAATTGCCATGTGAATGAAAACCTAATGCATGTAGGCCCATAAGAAAAGGGACAGTGTGGAGCTGGACTCCAGAGGAGAATGACTTCTGCCTGCCTGTCAGCAGGAAATCCTCAGACTGCAAGGCAATATGAACGTGCTTGGTACCATTTTCTTTAAGTATAAAATGGGTTTTTTGGTTCTTTATTCTTCCATCTGATTACCTGGATTTTAATTCATTTAAAAAAAAAAAAAAAATCAAATTATATTCAAGGAGTCTAAAAAGAACATACTGGAGAGATTCATGCATTACCTGCTAGTAGCTCCTGTCGTTCACACCTTTTGTGCCAGTAAAAGGGGAAGAACTGACAGGTTTAGGAGGAAGGGATGCAAGGATGTGCACAGTCCCCCGAAACCCACAGCCGTTCCTGGTGCTCAGTTTCCCAGGACCATAACTTGAAGCAGAACAACACACCCACAGCAGGAGGACATCATTGTCTACAGTAACAATTCTACACAAGCCTTTGCCTTAAGCTATGAAAAAATCAAATTTCTGGTCTAACTTTTTGTCTGAAGAATAACTCAGTGGGAAAAGAAGCAACCGCAGATATAAAAGGCACTTCTTAACAGATAAATAATATTTACAAAAGCCAAGAAATTCAAAACCCCTGTTCCAAATGTACTGTAACACAGCTGAATGTTGACTTACAGTAATTCAAACTAGAAACTCTCAAGTGTGGCTACTGAGGGTTTTATTTTATGTGGGGATATCATGCAAAATGCACATTTATTACTCAGATGCATATTTTCTAATGCATGGGCTGTCATGTACCTGTTAGGGACACAAGTGCAGAAAAAAAGCAAATGAAAACTCTTTGAGAACAGGTGTTCTAAACCACTTGCAGCACCTAAAAGCTAATGACTACTTACAGAAAAAGGCAGTTTCTGTGGGAAATGCAGCTTTGCATTCCCTGACTTGCCTGAATGGAAAAATATATTAACCAATTTGTGTCCACGAGCCATATGATAGCACAGGGAGACACCTGTATAGGAAAACCAGAGTCAAAATAGACCAGAAGGAAGAAGCACTTGAAAACATACATAAATCTCCAACAGGACGTTTGCTTGAAAAATGCCCCAGTTATAGCTAAGTGATTTAATTCCTTCAGTTTCCAAAACCCTCTGTCAGAAATGAGTCAAACCCAAGGAGCAAGTAGGCTACACAAACTCTTTCTGCATCTTGGGTTGTGGTGGTACCCTTAATGGGAAAGAATAGCTCTGTTTTGCTTCACTAGCTGCTCTGTTTGGGGTGGTATAGACAGCCTTTAGCAAAAGCCTTCAGGGAAATTCAGCCCAAAAAAAAGAAACAGCAGGATATTAAGGAGAAAGTAAACTTTCAGTAGAATAGTTGTTGAGAGTTTGACCAAAATAGTTTTCCAGTTCCAAGAAAAAAAAAAAAGTAAAGACCTTTACCCTTATTCTAATCTTCTTCCTTCCTTGGAGCATCTGTTAGAGATTTGCCTCATGCCACAATAGTTTTAAGAAAAAATAACCCAAAACCTAACCCAGAGCAATTCCTGGCTGAAGAAGAGAGGCAAAGAAGTATTTAGTTATAGCCATATTTTCAGCATTTCAGTTTTCAATACAGCATAATGTTAACAGAGAAGTTGTCAATTTTCAATACCAAACAGGGACTCTGGAAGCTTTACTTTTCAAACAGATTGCTTTAAGAGCTTCTGGCCCTCTTAATCATTTATTGCACTGATCATCTCCTCCCACAAGCAATTGTGCAATCTCTCTGTGGCAACAAAGCCAATTGCTTAGTGTCCTAATATTACTTTCCCATGTACTTATGGTTTCCTGAATATAATTCACTAGCTGAAGATAAAAAGGAATTAACTACCATGCAGTTGTGCTCTCTAGGTCACACTTTGAGAATCCGTGCCGTAGAAAAACAATTAAGTGAAGATACATCTACCTCTTGGTTCTGAGCTGCTCATATTAAAGTTTAAAAATGCTCTGCAGTCAAACATGGCCACCTGTTCTTTCATTTCCATTTAAACATTCAGAATCATGTTAATCTAAGTCTGAAACTGCTTGTATTCTGGAAATACGAGCATTCACCAACCACAGCAACTATTATCACATTCAATTTATGAAGATCTGTGAAAGAATGGGACAAAGATTAAAGGGTATTATAAAGCCAAAAATATATATGCATGTACGTTATATACTACAAATATATGTTTTCAAACCACTGTCTCCACTGTGTCTAGAGAAGGCATATTTCAATTAATAATACGTTCAGCCTTTATTTTCAGTTGTAACTTTCTGGAGACGTTACGCTTTCAGGCATGATATTCTAACAGTCCTACTGAACTTCAGCTTTCATTAGAAGACATCAATCAACTTTCTTTCAGTAGAAACACATGTTCACTGTAGACCACAAAAATTTTTTAAACAACAAAAGAAAGCTCTACCGTGTGTATGTATTTATGACCACAGACAAAAGATGAATCAAATCTTGTCACGTATTTATCGATTAAATGAAAAAAAGGCCTTTTTTTTTTGTGACCTCTAACTCTACGTCCAAAATGATTTCCCTTCTCTCCCAACACTGTGATTTCACACTTCATTTCAGGGCTGTAAATTTTCTAAGCTCTAATGCCAATACAACTTACCCTTTAAACTCTGAAAAAAATACCTAAATGGTCCTGCTTCTGAAATGCTTCTCATTTTCAGGCACGTACTGATTGCCCCTTGCTATCTCAGCAAAGGCAACCATTAGACATGAAGTTTTTATAAAACAGGGTGCTTTGAACTTACAGTAACAGATGTGCTTCGTTTTGAAATGTTATATTTACTGAAACCCATGTACACTTACGTTGCACGTGCTCCTTTTTCTTTCAAATGATTCTTACTAATTTTAACCCTCCAATTTTTGCCTGATTAAGTTCACTGTGGTAAAGCTTATAGAGACAAGACCTTCTGGTTAAAACTGACAGTTGTTTCTATTTGAAAACCCTCTAGATTTTTATTGGCTCATTAAATATGTATATTTTAAATGAGACTGAAATTATCCTGGTATATAAATCTTTTTTTTTTGTTCCTCTCAAGGAAAATTGACTACTGCCATCTCCTGGTCAAATATTTTCATCTGACACACAGACATAGTTGAATTGTGCCCAAATACCTTGTATTCCAGTATAGGTAATTTTTTTTTTTTTTTTCTATAAGATAAATATTCCAGAAAGCAACAGATTTGATAAAAATATATTTTACTCCATTTTTATCCCTCACTAACACCCTACTCAAATGATACAGGCTGGAAGTGCTGCCTTGTTAATACTTTGGGATAAAGTTGAGGTGTGAAAGCATGAAGGATAGTGTTAGGAACGCTATCCTCCCCTCTCCTTCTTTGCTCTGATGCTTAATAGCAAGTGTTGGGAAGAAGAAGAAAAGGGAGATCCCTACAACTGCTATTCAAGAAAACTGCTTTTAAAGTTGGGAACAGGTCAACTGACCTTGCAAGGCAAACCTGCCACATCATTCCTTTTCTGTGATACCGAGGTCATTCTCAACTTACTGAAAATCCACTTTCCTTAGGCAATTTGGATTTTCTGAACATCAGAGGAAAAACACAGTTCTCACTATCAGAAAAAGTCACTGCAATATTTTCCACTAATATGAAATGGGAGTTGACCTCCAATTTTTAATAAACTCAGTCTTTAACAACCCCAGCTCCCTGAGGAGAGGCTGAAGGAGCTGGGGTTGTTTAGTCTGGAGGAGACTCAGGGGGCACCTTGTCACTCTCTACAACTCCCTGCAGGGAGGGTGTAGTCAGGTGGGGGTCAGGCTCTTCTCCCAGGCAACCAGTGACAGAATGAGAGGGCATGGCCTGAAGCTCCACCAGGGAGGTTTCAGTCCGATATCAGGAAGCCCTTCCTGACAGAGAGGGTGATCAGACGTTGGAATGGGCTGCCCAGGGAGGTGGTGGAGTCACCGTCCCTGGGTGTGTTTAAAGAAAGGCTGGATGTGGCACTTGGTGCTGTGGTATAGCTGATATGACAGTGTTGGGTCATAGGCTGGACTTGAGGATCTCAGAGGGCTTTTCCAGCCCCAGTAATTCTGAGAAGTTTATTTACTTGCATGCTTTAAAATGCACATTGAAAAATGTCCCTACAACAAAACAGACTCACGTGCACTAAGGTGTGCCACTGCAGTTCTGTAAGCTTTTCCACTAACTGTCCACAGAAGTTCACTTTTACATTATTCATAACTTTCTTCATATGTAAACCATGAGTTTGAAATTAGGTTCCAAGTCCCATAGCCAATAAAACTGGCCTAGGGCTTTTACTTACAAATATTTGAAGCAAAACAATTTCAACAGAATTATAATTCGATTAGATGTTTTTTTAAAAAAATTAAATGGAAGAAGTTCAAAGAATTATTTAAAAACAGGCTTGAAGGAAGAATTTCTCTATTCTAGGGTGGAGCAATTATAATGGCATGTATTATAGACATCCGTGTTTTTGGATTCCTGTTCCTAGCACATAAGATTAAAACTGCTACACATCTCACTTTACCACCTCCACAAACATTATCTGCTAAAACAATTATATATGGCTGTAATAAGCACAGTTTATGTTACTCCAAGACTGACTTGAACTACAATAAACAATCATGCAACACCCTTAATACTTTTAAGAAAAACTATTAGGTAATCTCCAAAAATAGCATAGTTATGCTTAGATAATACATAGTGTCCTTCACAACAGAAAATCATTACCTGTTACACTCTAGCTTGAAGCCCATCCCAAACCAGGCCATCTTAACACTGAAAATCTCTGCTGTTTTTGTTTGATTGTTTGTTTGTTTTTTCCCCACATTTGCATGTTCTTAACTTTGCATTATCTTTCATTTCTTCCCTAGTACCCCTGCATTTTTTCATGCAGATGAACCACTGCCATCTATCACATTATGAATATTTTGTTTGTCAAACAGCATTATATAAAGCAATTAAGATTCAGTTGACTGCATAATATGCACATTGTAATGCTCATGGCAAATAAAAATTTAAATAAATACTTAATTGCAAGGATTCTGATGACTTACATATAGCTGTATTTCCAGTGCAGCCCAGCAATATTATAATTATGCACATGGTAAATGTTTGGAAATTCAGGGAATTTGGTAGTAATGAAAACCAAATTTAAAAAAAAAAATCAGAACTTTATTATGCATCATTATAAAACAACATTTAAAAGTTATGGGCTTAACAGAAAGAACCATATTTGCTTATTGACACTGATTTACCTTCTTGTTGCATCTCTTCTGACTTCCTTCTCACATGAATAACTCGGGGTCTCACAGTCTCCACTTGTGCAGCTCCTTGGCTTTCCTCCTATATATCAGACATTAAAATCATATTACAAATCTGCCTTTTGATGTAAAAGCACAGTAAAATTCTGTTGCTCTTCAAGATACATCCAAGGAGGTTTTTAAAGATTCATTAAAGGATTTGCACTTGTTCTCCTTCCTGTCGACTTCAAAAGAATTCAGATCTGAATTAGCCTATTACAACGTTACTTCCTCTAGACAAACATCCTGGGAGCAGCAGATATGGCACAGTGACATTTAGACCTGAAGACACAAAAGATGCTCAATTTCTACTCAAAGCACCAGGTAGAAAGAACATAAGAATTCTCTGGCTTTCTTCAATCCCCAGGACTTCTCCCTCGGTATTACCCTCCTCAGTAAAAAGAGACAGTTGAAAGGGAAAATGAAACATTTCAGCACGCAGGTTGGAAAACCCATGCCAAGTTGGAAATTTATTTCCTTAACCACTTTTTTAAACTCATTTTCTGCATTTCCTGAAATGCTCTTCTGGACCTGGGTCTGCAACAAAACAGTTTCTGAGAAGCAACAAATGTTCTGCATGTTAAAAAGGAAGACGTCACATTTGTGTAGTACACTTGTTATCTTGTGTGTTAAATGGAACAGGAATTGTGGCCCAAGGGCATTCCACTACCTACAGACACGAAACATCAGATGGGCAAAACAGAGTCATGGAGTCCTGGAAGACATAAGCATTCTCTAAGACAGACAGGTTTGATTTCATCAGTTCTTCTGCTGATTCCATAGATGGATATAAGTTTTTTAATGAAGATTCTTAAAGGAGGAACGCAAGAAAGATCATAAATGTTTGCATATCACACAGCATTTGGAGTCTATGGACAGGATTGCTGTAAGACTTCTGCCCTGAGAAGCAATGTCACAGGTATTCTCTTGAAGACCTGATGACAAAGTACCAGTGGTATTTTGCTCCCCAGGTGCTAAAAGGAAAGTATGCTTCGGTTCCATATGAGAAATCCTCCGCTACTGTGGAGGCCATGAGTGAAACAAACAGTCAAATATATGTCTGGCAAACTAAGCATGGTGCCAACTATGCCATCAGAGCTTCCTATTCCTTTCAGCTAACAACTGTCTCCTACAATCACAGGAATCTCCAGAAATATGATATTGCTTCTCACGTACTTAATGATCATTTAAGCCAGTGTGGCAAATATCAGGCGGAACAAAAAAGTTAAGCCATTCATTCAGTGTGTTTTCCTTGACTGCAGCAGGGACTCGTTTACACTGCCCAGTAAACAGAGCAGAGAGGTCTACGCTATCAGATAGCAAGCCATCTCTAACAAGCACCAACACAACATCACCAGCATAAGCTGACAAAAGTGAATATATATGCATCTGAGATCAAGCGAGCATCCCCACATGGCATTATCTGCATGGATAGACCGGTCAGGATTGGCACTAACTCGGGCACCTCGGCACACCATGACATTGACCAACTCTGTCATCTAAAAAGCTGACAAGATGAGATGATTTTCTGAAAGGAGGAAGGTCTCATGGAAATGTGATTGAAAAGCCACCACTGTTACAGAACAATATAGTCATGAGTTCATTTGAAGTGAGGATTTTTGTTTTGGAATTTAATAAGACAAGCCAAAAACCAGTTTAAGCTGAACTGAGGTGCAAACACAAGTTGAGAGACAGCACAGATTCATAACCTACAATTATGCATTCCTGAAGGTTAAAAAAACCCATGTCTTTTGAGATACTAAAAAGGAAAGCTAATGAGAATACCAAAGTGACAATCCCATTTAAAAAATGTTGATTGTATAAAAACATTCGTAGTTATAGAAGAACATTATGAAAATATTTTGCAACTAACTGATTTTTCTCAGATTCTAACAATGCATTTGGGACTTCAAATGATTTAGATTTACCATATTTGAAACGTTTAGCCACACAAATATTACTTCAGTGTTCATGTCCCTCCCATGATCAAAATGATTCATCTAGAATATGAAGAGCCCAGCTTCCTCCTAGTCATTATCTTGCTTAGAGCTAAGAGCACAGGGGCAAAGTGATCACAAATAACAGTCAGTTCCTGAATTGTTGCACAGAAGCAATCAAGCTAAAGATGCATTTAGTCTGGCATTCTGTCTCTCAGTGGCTAAAAGCATATCTAAATCTCAAAAACATCTGATACCGGAGACAGAGGAGCAGACAAGAAATTTGGATAGATAAGAAAATTCCTGTACGACTTAAGCCATTTGTTTTGGACTGAGTAACCACACGGACTTCACTCTTCATGATTAAAAGGCATTTGCTCCTGCACTACAGGAAATGATAATGATTTTTCTGTTGGTCAAAATCTTATCTGTAGACTGTTGCCAGGGAGCAAACAAGTGGTACATACATGGCAGCTCCACATCACTGCTCACAACCTTCCTGAAATGAGGATCCTGTTCAGGCAGATTAATCCTGGATGAAGAGGATTCTGTACAGAAACCACCCAAGCTTTTCCAGAACAAACTGTTAACATCAGTTAAATCAGAACAAGGCTCTACCAAACCCAAGGCCCAGCTGGACACCCATCTTAAATACAGTGCATTTCCCCTCAGGTCTCTCAGCAAACACCATGAAAAGCCTAGTTTTGCTCCTCAATAGATTCCTAGCCTTGCTTTGTACGTAGCTGATACAGTTTCATTTCAATGAAGGCAAACACTGCCTAGAGATGAAAAACAAGATGTGGAACAACTGATGTGAGAGTATGTGACTAACTGGGGAGGAAATCTTTTAAGAATTTTAAAGTAATTATCCCCTTAAACACTGCATAGAATGAATCATTCTGAAAGCCTGAGTATCTCTTGCTCTATTAGCTGATATTATGTTAACAGAAAATCTGTTTCCTACAGGCAGGTGACAAAGCAGATGCAGCCGTAGATTTGAACACAGATGCCATCTCTAATTGAAACTAGGAGAAAGGTTCAGCATTTTCACATGGTAGATAGATGCTGTCAAAAAAAGCTTTCAAATCATCTGGTACAGAGTTGGTGTGGTTTTTGGGTCTGTTTTTCCATTGTTTTTGGTTTTTTTATAGAAGAATGTACAGATCTAGTAGAGGACCTTATGGAGCATGGCTTTGCCCCATCCAGGATAGATCTTTGCTGTGGATATCGCTTACAAGAATGGTCATGTAGAAAAGCTAAAAAGTTAGCCCGTGAGAAACAGTCATTTAGAGTCTTGTATCAGGAGCACCCACATACAGGAAGAGATTTATTTTGTTTAGGGGAAAAAGAAACCCAAAACAAACAAAACCACACACACCAAGTTCGGGGGCTTGTTTGGTTTGGAGGAGGGTGAGTTTTATATGCCAGAGGTCAAAAAAACCCCACGCTATGAGTTCAGATGCAAGAAAGTTTCTAAGGATAAGATAATATATAACTACCTGTATTTTAAAGATAATATATAACTATCTGTCTATTTTCTCTGAAAGACACTATGTCAGATCACCTTACATTTTTTGGGTAATCCTACATATGGTACATTATCATTTTCCTGTAGCCAGGCAAAGAAAAAGCAATCCTAACCCTATAAGGTAATTCTCCAGAGTACAAGATGTGGGTATCACTGTGCTCTTTATGGTGCTAAAAGAAGGTTTTACCCTCTCCATCCCTTTTATTTTTGGCCAGTGAAACTATAACAAGTATATGAGCTTCACCCCAACAGACCGTGTGGTTTAACAGAGTCCAGTCTTGCCTGTGAAGAAGCATTCCAAGTAATAGTACGTTCCAAAGCTCTCTAAGAGAAAAAGGTATAACATTTAAAATCCTCTTTGAAGATGCAACACATCACTTCAAATGACATATTTAAGAACTGCTCAGACACCAATGGCACGAGACACATTGAGGCTCAAAAACATAAACCCAAAGACAGGTCAAAAGAAGATACTTTATGTCATTTTTAATATAGGACATCAGGGAAGGACAGAATGCACCCATGCACGTAGCAATCACGGTAAGTGTAATTTACTGTCAAACACACTGAAGCTTAATGTATTAAAGAGTAGCCTGCCACCTTATTTTTAGCTTTTGCCACTTGCTATTTGAATTTATCTTTACTTAACCAGTAAACCATCTTCTCTAGGCAACAGCACATCCTAATAAAGTAGCAATGCATTCACTCTGTAGGCTTCATGCAGAGATCAATAGGATCTTTCTCTGCCTTCAAGTATTCTGAGTTATATCTTCATTACTGCCTTTCCTACTCTGTCCCTATTAGGACAAATGAAACTTCTGAAATGCTGAATCAGGGGGTTACAATTCGTGAGGCCAAACTTGTATTGTTGCTTCCTCTCCCATGTATCTATCATGTTATTCTTCCGCATCTGAAGCACTGTGGCCCTAAAACATTGCAATGTCTCTCCTGAACTGAGTACATACAGTATTGGATCCTGTGAGATGCCTGAGGCTGTGAGGAAGTGCAGAAAAGGCAAATGAGGAGGTCTGAGCCCAACAAAAAGCACATTGTAATGATTCCACCACTGTAAACACAATCATTTTTATTACATGTATTTTTTAACTTCAGTTTCTCAGCTGAATGTGTCACTTTAAATGCACCAGTTCTGTGATGTTTGTCACTACAGTGAAACAGTAAAACATATTTTCCTAAGTTTAATTTTGCACTTTCTGCCTAGTCATGGGAAAGATCCTTTTGAGTTTACCTGGGACAGATCCTCTAAGAGGGATGGCACTCTGCAGCTTGGTTGGGCTCCTTGCAGGACAGGATTTGCAACTGGTTGCGGTTCCAGTTCAGCCATAAGCATCGGACTATGACTTGTATCTGCATCTCCAAGGATTTCTGCTGAGAGAAAAATAAAGAGAAAAAAAAAATTCCTTGATGAGCTGGAACAATAATTTCCTGGTCAACTCATGTGGCAGGATGTGGAGCCTTTCAAGATTCAACAATAGGACACGCAAGGTTAAAGAGAATTATTTCTTCCTTACATGGCTCATTGCATCTCCTTTAAATTGTTCTTGTAGGGAAAAAGAAATAAGAAATGCATATCTGTGGAAATTGAATAAAACAAAATCCAATCATTTTTATCATCTGTAGATTTCTAACAAGGCAAGCATTTATGATAGTTTCAACGCTGTATAGTGCATCACACCATTATATGCTTAATGAGCTTTAGCACACATATTGGAAGGAGACTGAAGAGGCTTCTTCATGAAAATGTTTCACTGATGTGTGAATTAAAAGAAACCTGCAGATGGCCTTTTTTAAAGGGATAATTTGCTATATAATCCAGTAGTTATCGTGCTTTTGCAGCCTGCAAGTATGTAAAGCATCTATATGAAAAATGTACTGACAGCTTAAGAACTAACATACAGAGCCAAAGAATTAATTTTAAGCCTAACTAACTATAAAAATTGCTTAATTAACTGTAATTATTGTTCACTTCAAGACTACATGTGCCACATTTCATTTGCGTGTTGGTTTCCGTATCCATGACTTTAAGCACTGAAAACAAGGATTTATAAATGCATGGCTGATCATCAAGATGCTGTTCTATACCCACCTAAGCAACACCTGCTCCATCCTACAAACAGACATCACATTTCCATAATACGAGTACCAACTGGTCACAACACTGAACATACCCATAGACACACAGTCCCCAGAATTCTTACAGATGTATTTGTGACTCCTTCTGGGAGAGAAACTGAGTATCTGCTGCAAGGTTATATGTACAGAAATAAACACCCTGAAATATGTGAACTTTTACACCCACTGGTGTAACAATTATTTTACACCTAAAATTAATTATCAAATAAAAGGATGGACGTGCACTGAAATGGTTGTGGCCATCAGGAAACAGCTCAGTCCTGATTTGCAATAGACTGAAGGCCAGGCAATCTCACATACCAGTGGACAGATGAAAGAAGTATTGGAAGAAAAGTGGAAACTAGAAACAATCACAGGCCATCTCTTCCCCCAAGCCCCCAGAGAACAGACTGCTTCCTATTCAGTGTTGACTTCATCATCCATAGGACTTGGAAACAAGATTCTCTGCTCCTCCCTGACATGAAAGCACTCCTGTCTTGAAAGCAGATCCTAGCTTTTATAAAATGTTGTTTCCTTAGCAATGTCAGTGAATGCTGTGCTGTGTGTTCAAAGGTGGGGAGGGAGGGAAGCTAAATTAGAAATCATCAGAATGCAACAGAACTCCATCTGGGATTATTACAGATTATGTAAAAGCACAGGCCATTCTCCTGTAGTAGGTAGTCCAGAGCACTTGCCTCCTCAAAAAAAAAATTACAGCAGGAACAATATTTTAAGATTTAGAGAGATGAGCATGATGCATTATTACAGTAACACACTGATTCTAGATTATCATCACAGGAAGGAGCTGGTTTTGAAAAGTGTTACATATTTCCAGGACAAAGGGCATCCTAAATTAAATAACTGAAAAATACAGAGAGGAGATACAAACATGTTATGCCAGATAAAGCTATGGACAGTTGCAGTAAAAAGGAGATATCTCAGAACAGTTATAAACTCCTAGTTAGAAGATCTTAGTTAGAAGAAGATCTTTTAGTTAGAAGATTGCACATCTTCTAGCTCTCTCTGTGGTCCTGAGCACTGCTAAAAACTTACTGCAGATTGATCTCCATCACTAATTTATTCTTACATCACAGTGCTCTGAATGCTGACTGTCCTCTGACAACACAGTGTTAAACAAGTGACTGGAAGAAATCTTTTACTTGGAAGTAGTTTGTTGAATGTTATTTGGAGATTGGTTACATTAGGCTCCCTGGTATAAGTCTGATAATGTAGAATTTACCAGAAGGTATTTTCAAGGCTCACAGTGGTGTAGCTGGTACAAAATGTTAAGCAACAGCTAACTTAAAAAGCTTACTCTCTGTGTAACCAGTTCAAATGGAAATCAGTTCAAAAGTAAACAATTACTCATTTCTCTGAAATTGTTTGCCACATATTGAACATGCTCGTTTTCAATCCACTTCCTACTGGTTAAGGGCTCAGAATGTGAGATATGCTTCTCTTGTCAAATTCATAAATATGAAAATTAAAAGGATAGGAATCCAGCTGTTTGATCACTTTACACAACTTCTGGTGAATGAGTGCAACCACGTTTATGTTGTAATAGCTTAATAATCATTAATCACATTTAAAACCACAGTCAACAAAAATGAAGAGTTTCTACATTCTTGCAGCAGTTTAATTAAGCAAGTATAGAAGCACATTTCCAAATAACAGTACAGAAACTGGGATAAAAAATAATGAAGAGGAAGGATGGGCCACTGGTTACAGCACTACTTTCAACTGAAAAGAAAGAAATCCACTTCCCCGCTTTACCACAGCAGCTTATCCCTGTGCTACTTTGTATAAAGTATTACGTGTATGCCTCAGGTACCCATCTGGGAAAAAACTGTATTTCCACATTGTTAGAGGAATATATGAAGCTAAAATATATTACCTATTGAGACACTGCAGCATCACTTTGGGGGAGCGATAAAAAGAATGAAGAGAAGTGATGTGTAAGGGGACAGAGAGAAGTAGCTTCAACTGCCAGTGTCTATACCTGTCCTATGGAAACCAACTTCAGGAAGGGTTGAAGTGTTCTGAGAACTGAACTTGACTTAAAAGAATAAAACACCTACTTCACAAGTCAGCTTTTGCATAGGCAAGTGGGTACTTGCCATGATTTTTGTTCAAATTGTATCATATCATAGATGAAGAAGGGTGAAGACAAGTCTTGAATTAAATCCAGTTCTCAGAGCAGGAATGCTAAGAATTTCATTGCAGCAATTGCCTGTACATTTTTCATTTTGCATTTTGAACATATTCTCTGAAACGATTTCAGATACTGTCACAGAAAACCCTCAGAATCCACATAAATATCAGAGAAGTGATAATTAATTGTACCTTCAATTTGGGCAAGCTGCCCTGGTGATGGAGACCGGAACCCCCCGTGCGGTCTGTTCTCAGAAGTCCGAGCAGTTGGATGGTCCATATAAACTGAATGTCCCATTAGGATTCTCTCTGCTGCTCTGGGCAGCCTTGGTCTTTGACCTTCACTGAGCTCCCCAGCACTATGGTCAGAATCCTACAGAGAACAGCAGGTATGAAAAACCCGATGTATATCTTCCAAAACCAGGGACTGTTACCTAATTACATTAATTCTTAAATCATAAACTTAAGTCTATACTACTAGCACTGAATAAAGAAAACAAACTGAAATACCATCTAACTGGGTTTGAAAGTAAGATCTGCATCTACCAGTACTGGACAGGAAAGAATCACTTACAGCAAAACAACATTATATATTTTGTTATCCCAATATGGTCAAAACTTAAGTTATATTTTTAGCACATGAAGCCTTTATTATTACACATATGGCCGCTGTTGACTGCCTGATCTTGTAACATTGGAAGAGTCTAAAGCTCCTGTTTCTCTGTTTTATAGTATGTCAGATAAAAAGTTTGATTTTTAAGCAGGTTTGGGTGGCACTTAAAATAGGGATGGTTCTCTGGATTCTGACTTTGAAAGCTGCAGAAAAAATCCCTGCTTGCTTCTATGCAGGGAAACAGGCTGAATACACAAACACATGTGCACAGCATCATTCTAAGGCAATGCCAGCAACATCTAGCAGAATATTCTTTCTTTTATAAATGAGAAGTTATGCTTGCACACACCTTGCCAGAATCGGGGGGAAGTTTATTAAGTGTCTTATGTGGACAGACTGAGCAGTTTGTGACTATGGGAAAGGGGAAAAGCAAATTAGAGATGCATTTGTAATTGGCAGTGCTGATGAGAAAATGTCACTACAATTACAGTCAGACTCAGAGCTGACACTGTAGAAAGCTTTTCACTAAGTCCATCCACCAGAGCTCATTAAGCAAAATAAAGACAACAAAGGAACAGTTAAGGAGGTGAGTGAGGTTAGTAATTATTTAGACTAAACTAACCAAGACAGAAGGAAGAAACTGCCTATGCATCAGTAAAATCACAAAAAAAAGATCTGCTTTAAATAAAGGTGTTCATGAACCATATTGCAGCATTCAAAGTTCACTTCCTTTGAACATTCCTCCAGCTGTATCAGTTAGAATAGATGCCCAGTCCATACTATTTTCCACATAGAAAATACTTAGATATGTGATAAAAAAATGACTTTGTGATGCAGATAGTTGTATTTTTCTGTTAGTCTATTTCTTATGCCAACAGAACACAAATACATTGAAGTTTTGTTCCAAGACCAGAATCAACAAGCATGTGCAAAAATGTATATAAACACTTGCTGAGTTAGTCTTCATACCTCCCTAAAACACTCATGTGGCTGTTAAGTGCAATCAACTTGTACTCTTAAACATAGCACCTATATTGCTGAAGTGACAGAAAACTTCACTGGTATTCAACATGACAGGACAAATCTGGTACACACCTTGAAAACCAGATGTGAGTGATACTATGTACAGTGAACTTGTTTGTAACAACATTTAACCTTCAGTGTTTTTAAAGTTTTACACAAGAATGTAGCCAACAGAATTGGGATCACTTCCAGCAGGGTAAGAAGGGTATGAACTTGTTCTATAGCCAACAGGAAGGATAAGCTTGAAATATTTTATCTACTTTGGAGCTACTGTATTGGAAGGAAAAGGACTGTAAGTTACCTCTAAATGGTACATTTCTTCTTGTGCAGCAACGGGTGCTTGATTTACTTTGGCTAAAAGAGTCAGGACAGGATCCCCATGATAGCCTTTAGCTGGTCTTCTCACCACTTGCCCTTCACTGGGAGGATCAAAATCCTGAAACAAAGAAATAAAATCCACATAATATATGAACCAACACCATTTGGTTTTCTTGTAGGAACTTGAAGCTTCCTTACTTCAGTTCACAGTTAAGTTCTTTGCTTTTATAGTAAGTTGTTAGTTTCCACACTTTGAATTCGTGTCATGAAAATCTAGGCATTTAAAAAATAAGGAAACCGATGACACGCTGCTTTCTGCTTTTACCCACAGACAGGCAGAGTCTTTATTTGATACCTAAGACTGCAATACTTAGAGAAAAACAAGGTCCTTTAGGCCTTCAAAGCTCAGGGAAACAGTTAAATCCTCACACTTCATGGCTGCTAGCAACGATCTGGCTTCAAAGCTGCTCACCAGCAAGGGTTTAGATACTTCAGAGAGCCCAGTTTGAGGATGGAGGACTACTGGAAGGAGTTATGATCCAGCTGACAAAGAGAGGGCAGAACATCTTGGCGACCAAGCTTTCTATCTTGATGAAGAAAACTTTGATTTAGGTTCACCTAATAACAGTCTTAAGTGCCAAGTTTAAGAGATGAAGTGTGGCAGACAGAGGCAGTATCTAAAGGGAAGCCCACAAAATGAACTTTTAAAATCTTGATCAAGAGGAAGGGCATTCTCCTCAGGTGCCTACACTCAGGGTTACACAGTGCACCCAGGTCAAATCATTCCTTGAATCCCACACCTCTGTGTGCCTATTGATGGTCTGAGTCAGGATCAGAGGGGAAAGGAACACAGAGAATGTTGTGGGCAGAGAGCACCTGACCAACAGAAAGTAGGAGGAGGCCTTCTACAAAATGTTATCAGGGGTCTGATGGTTGCAGATCTTCATCCTCACAGAAGACTTCAACTATCTGGATATTTTCCAGCAGAGCCATACAGAACTGTGGAGACAGTCCGGCAGTTTTTAGAAATCCCTCTGGAGTTCCCTTCCAACCAACACCGTTACAATTTCACTACCATTTTTTTACTCTTCCATAAAGAAAACAGTTTGGTTTAAGCACAGCATTACTCCACCTGATACTATCATTTATACGGCAGCACATGCTGTATCAAGAGGCACTACACAAAGTCAGAGATGGAAAGTCCAGGCATTTTAGGAAAATAAGTGTGTTAAAACAAAAAGGGAGTAAAGAATACCTTTGACTTGGGAGGCTTCCAGGACAATGGACTAAAGAAGACATCAGATAAGAAACTATATGGAAGTTTTAAGCAGCTTTAACTAATTCCAGTCTCAGCTAACCTACTTTAATAATTTAAGCACACAGGCAATTAAAAGATGGCTCAAAGCTGAAACAGCTCAGAGCATAACAATGTTCTATTCTGTTTAAGATGTCTTAAAACTAAAAGCAAGAAATGAAAATGTGTAGTAGCTATCTCTCACCTACAGAAGTGTATAAATCATTCAACTTTCTAATATAAATTAGCTTGTATAATGTTTTTTTTCTTTGAGCTCTGAAATTCGAACGTTCCTTGTAAGTGCATAAATTTAAAAGGTTTAGAAATGAAAATGCTTAAAGCACATCCAATTTATCAAGGTGCTCACAGCAGAATAGCACACTAACTCTTGTGAAACATTTCCTTACCATTTCATTGGCATCTCGTAAAGTACTGGTTAAGCTTTCAGCAAGGTTGGGAAGAGACAGTCCTCCTTCTGCTAAGGCTGAAAAATATTTTAAGTTACAAATACAACAACAATAACAAAAAAGCAAGTTATATGAAAGAAAGCCAAGGCCACATTCTTTAATAATTGCAACATAGTGCTTTAGTAACGTTGGAAATTCCTGCTGCCGGATGTGTATTATAAAGACATTTTCAGCTTCCAAGAAAAATCGCTCTTACCTTTTGCTTTCAATAAAAACTTAGTATTTAGTACCACATGACACTTGTGCAAGACAGTCCCAATTATTTTTCAAGTTAATCTTATGACAAAGGAGCAGACTGAATGTTTTCTCGCTAGTAAGAGGAAGCATTTTGTTCAGACAAGAAAAAGAGCAATGAGGTCTCTTAAATCCAAACCCATGGTTTACATTTAGCCCATATTTGGGGCTAAACTGTCACAGTTCCTCTATCACCCAATGACCCCTCCCCAGACAAGAAGGAGAACTGGGAAGAGGAGACTCACACATTGAAATAAAAATGGATTTAATGAAATAGCAAAAGTACTATCAATGCCAGCATAAAGTAAATGAAGTTATCCCAGGAAATGTATGGTGGTCACAATAAAAGGGAAGGCAAGTCCTCTGGGGCAGGAAGAGGAGCACGGTCAGGAGGAGCCCAAGCAGAAGCCTCTCTGTCCTCAGCAAACTTCCCCCTTTATGATGTTTCTGGTCTGGGACACACCAGCAGCCAGCTTGGTTCAGCTGCCCTGGCTGACTCCAAACCACTAATGGCCTGTAGACCATGGCTGGCCTGGGACTCTGTCCCAGCGAAACCAGGATGCCCAAAATTGAAAGGTAAGGACCAATGCTTGCAATTTTATCAGATGATGTATGAGATGTAGCCAGTAGACTGAAAGAGAAATATATAAAGAAAAATAATTAATCCAAATGCTAATTTCCACAAATTTGTCTAGTTGGTTACCTCTTGCAGCCAGCATCTGTCCATAGCTGAAGACTACCTCCCCTTCTGAGATGGGTCTGTCTGCAGTTTCTGTTTCTGTGAGGGTAAGGCTGCTTTCCTGTGTGGACTGCTCAGAACTAGCTGTAGGTGCAGGTGATGGCTCACCAGGATCACCAGGAAGCGAATCGAGGGGCCTCGCTGACAGCTGCTGGGATGGTAAAATCAAGGCCTCTGGTTCCTCATCGTTAGCCACGGACATCTCACTATAATGTAAGAATATGCATTATGAATACACTAAAAAGCACTGAACAATATAAACTAAAGTCTTAAATCAGTAACTGAAAAGAAATAAATTTGCAAGTATTTTTCAAATGAAAGAGTACAGCATTTTACAGAATAGTCCAAGAAACACCAAGGTTAAATAACATTAACTAATTCATTTCTGGTTATAACTAAAAATTAGGACATGTATTCCCACTGAGGTAACAGAAAAAAAAACCGCTAATAATACAATATTTCATTGTCACTACATTGATTACTGGCAGGCATAACAATATGAGTTTACTAAGTACAGCGTTCAGCAGCATGATGAATAAGGGCTGATAAATCCTGAAAAAGGTCCTGATTTTACATTTTTCTCCAAAATATAAGCCAAGCAATTGGAAAAAAAAATTAATCCTGGCTTATCTCAATGACTCCTGATATATATATTAAGCATTTATTTCCACTAGCTTTTTGAGAATCTTTGAGAAAGAACATATATATATTTTTGTTTTTAAGAAATGAGAAAATCATGCAGCCTGTTCAACTCACACAGCCTTGGGATGGAATGGTTCCTCAGTTAGAGGACTGGGTTTCTCTTCTTCCAGAGGAAGTTCTGCATCATCCCACGGGTTTGGATGCTTTGGACTTTCCATTTTTGCCTCTTCAAAGACACATTCTGAGGCAAGGGGGCTTGGTGTGGTTATTCTAGGAGGTGTATCAACAGGGGTAACCACAGGTGGGCCAACACCACTGGTGGCAGCTGGCATCTCAATGCCTGCATGTTGAAACCAAAGTTCTGATCAGAGAAGCAAGCAGGAAGTAAATCTCAGAGAGATAGTCAGTTCTACTAAACATGTATGGGTTTTGGGATACTTTTTGATAGTTATGGAGACAAGACTAGATTAAGACTAGTTTCTTTAAAGCACAGTGTTGGCATCTGAAGGAGCTAGAATGAGGCCTCAGTTCTTTGCTTCCCCCAAAAAGGCAGACTGCTTTGCATTTTAAAAACTAAGCTGCTTTACTTGGAGAGTTTAAATTTGGCTTAATTAACATTAGAAACACAGGAAGGAGCAAAAGCTATTTTTTAGATGTGAAAAAGCATGGAGGGGCTGGGAGGGGTGGAAATCACAGAGACCATAGAAATGCATGTTAAGTTTGAAAATAGAACTGTTACCGAATAAAAGATGTTTGATTTTGATACGAATTAGCCCATCATTTTTGTACTACATGAGTTCCCACTTGAATTATAGCCTCAAGAATATTTATCCTGAGAGATAACGTGTCTTTGAAGAAGAAAATTAAAGGCAGTAGATTAAAGCATATTTGCTACTTCTAAACTTCAATTACTATTTTCACTACCTGTTTCTTTAATTTTTTCATGTTCACGAACATTTCCACTTAATTCTGTAAGAGATAGAGAAGACTCTGGAGTTTTGACTGGAGGCAACTCTTTTTCTGAAGGTGGTGTTTGTGGTGGTGTGGCCTGGGGTGTTGGCAATGGAGTAGGCACAAGAGACTCCTGAGGGAGGGAAAAAAAAGAAAAATAAAATATTGTAACCACAGTTATTATCTCAATGCAAAATTGCTATCTTCCAAGCATCCCCAGAGATAGCTGAGGGAGGGAGAGAAAGGCAGGTTATCACAGAACAGGAACAGTTGTTGCTTAGATACATGCTTTGTGGATCTAACTCCTCCATCTGAAGATAAATTTGCACCAGGCTAAACGGTACGCCGGGAAAAAATAAATTAAAACCCAGTGAATTATGCATTAGAATGATTACATTTGGAAACCATTATATGTACAATAGAACAGAACAGACCATTTCAGCTGGGAGGGACCTGCAACGATCATCCAGTCCAACTGCCTGATCAGTTCAGGGCTGATCAAAACTTAAAGCATGTTGTTAAGGACACTGCCCACTTAAACACTGATGGGTTGGGGCATCAACAGACTCTCTAAGAAGCCTGTTCCAGTGTTTGACCACCCTTTCAGTAAAGAAATGCTTCCTAATGTCCAGTCTAACTATGAATTATATGGATTATATACATTTTAATAAATCATTTGGTACAATGTTAAGCAATAAAGTATTTCGTGACATGGAAAAAATTGAGTCAGTATGATAATTTTATGGTAACAGAATCAGCTAAAGAAAAGATTATAAACAAAACCACAACTAAGACAGTAAAGCACTAAAATAAGCAGAAATGTAACTATGATGTTCCTTAAAAAATGACAACCATGCAAATAAATCTGACAAGCAAGTATGATGGTTGTCATTTAGCCTGCTATGGAGGAATATGATGTATCTTTCCAGGTTTTTTCCAGCCCTGTTCTCTGACATTTCATAAAGAAAACAAGATAATGGGACTAAAGGAAGGCTTTCAGGCTAGTTTCTGAAGAATAAATCCTCAGCCTGATGATTTTTATTAAAAACTTTTATGGGGAGCGTAACATGCTAACACATTTGGGAGTTCACACACAACCATGGGACTGTGAACACCAAAGAACTCAGTAAGTGGGCAGCTGAAGTTCTAGATAAGAAACTTCACAGTAAGAAGGGGTAGGTCTGAACTACATATTCAAGAAATGGAAATGGAGAAGATAGATGGAAATGGAAAAAGGAGAAGAAAAATAAAATTGGGACTGTACAAGTTATCCAAAGGATAACTATTAGCCACAAATGTGGAAAGACCTTAAAAAAATCCCTATAAATAGCTACCTGACCATCCAATAAAGGTGGGAGAGTAACGCTACCATAGCACAAAGCACTGAGCAAACATGGCACTATCTCACATGCTACACTATTATTATTAAAAATCTCTGTGTTACCCATGGTCAAGACCAGTCTAAATTGGAAAACATAGCAGTGCTGCCCATCAGCAAGAGTTGACAAATGGTACAGATGATTGCTTTGTTTAGCCTAATCAAAGGCCAAAAAGGATAAAGCTTGCCTCTTGAAGTGCGTAAATTAATACAGTAAGGAGAAAACAGCCAGTTCAGCCTGAGGATGTTTCAGTTTAAGCTGGTACAGAAACATGAAGGTTTAAGAGGGCCATTAGTAAATGTAGAATGGTTATTAGAAGAGGTTTCTAAGTATCAGCAGAACAAGCTGGAAAGCACAGTCCTCTTTAACGTCATACCCTCCTTAATCTGTAAAGGAGCAGGGAAGAGTTCTTTAGATGCAGAATGGCTGTATTTAAGCATACAGCAGTGAAATGATTACTTTTGACTACAGGGTAATCTGTTGGTCACTTATAGGAGGCACTAGGTGGTATTTGAGTCTGTATGCACTACAGCAGAATAGAATAATTGATCTCACTCTCAACAAAGCTTTGAACTGTTACATTTCTAAGCACAGCAATTTCCACATTCATCCCAAAGACATTTTACAACGCTAGATTGCAACACAGCCATGTTGTTATCAAAATAAGAGCCAGCTGTCATTTGATTGTTAAATGGACCAGAGAAAATTATCCTTCATTACAGGAAGCTCTCCTAATCATTTACTGAAAATTACTGAACTCAAAACTTAGAAAGAATTAATATTCATTTTTAAAGTATTAAAGAATGGCTGCAAGTCCATAAGACCCAAACCTCTCAGCTCCTATTTTCTCTTATATGAAAAAGTTAATTTCTTTGTATTCCACATCTTTGTGAGAAAGCAGCACAGCTATCTTTGCTGAAAATAACACCAGCTATCTTCTGACACCATGAAATTAAGTACCGCATCTTCCCCTTAGAATTCAGTTTTGTGCTCAGCCTTAAAGCAGATAAATAAATACAGTGTGTTGCATGAAGCACAAAGGAGTTACTTTTTTTTTTCCTTTTCAATTTTTTTTAAAGCAGAACACATTTTCTCTTGTTGCTTCCTGAGGTATAATAAGGAATAATCAAAAAATGTAAATCATACACATTCAGTTCATCAGTCGTCTTCTGTCATCTTTGTCTTGTACTTAGTTGACCCATCACGCCACGAATAAATTATTCCTTAGCGCTCCAGGAGGAAAACTGATATAAACCAGACTCTTACCATGGTCATCACCGTACTTGGAAGAACACTGGTAGCAGGAGCTGCTTTCTGAGCCTGCTTGTTACCCAGCATAGTCACAATTGTTTCCCTGAGAGCTTCGTTTACAAAATGACTTATCATCTCTGAGTCCACAGGCACTCCAGCATTGACAAAGAGTTGAAATCCTCTACCACCAGCAACTTCAACTGAAAATGGGGGAACAAAGCACACATCTGGGTCTCGCGTCTTAAAATGCATGTACTGTACTGCAGACATTCAAATTATTGTCCGTGAACTTTGAAACATTCCTTTGCAAAAAGGGTTGTTTTTTTTTTTAATTTTACACATAAAGAAACAATAGAGAAGCAAATCGGGATCTTAAGAGATGGCAACAGTGAAGGGCAGTGACATCACAGGAGAAATGCATTTGTCTCCCATTCTCACATGTTTATAAGAGGGGTAATTTTTGACATATCTATTAAGAAAAGAAGGGCAAACTAATATTACAGGCTTAGCAAAAAGCCAAGTTTTATTTAGAAGGCAAATAACAGAAGCTGATTTGTACAGTGGAATGTTTTATGTGTTCCTTTGCTTTTTTTTTTAGATAATTTGTTTCAGTGGTCGTAACATGCTTGCTCTGTCTCAACATAAATTACAGCATGTGCTTTTGTGTTTTATAGTTTCACTGGTTCAGTATCATCCACTCTTAGGTTCAGGCAGCAGCTACCTACAGATCTTGTTAAAATTAGCCAAAAATCGAGAGAATCCATTCACTGAGAGCAACTCCTACTTACCAATGTCAGAAGTTTCATTCTCACTGTCTTCACTCTCTGAGGTGCTAACACTGGGCACTGTCTCTTTCTGCACTGGGTACATCCTACTGATAATTTTTGCCATTATTTCTTGTTCCACCCTAGCAGAATAAAACCCGTTTAACTATCACCAAACAACCAAGACACCTAAAGTATACAGAAAAGCATTCTTGACATAAAACACCAGGCAGCTCAAGGGAAAAGGGAGAAGGGAAGGAAGGGGAGGAGAATAATGGGAAGGTGTTCTCATGGAGTCATTCCTTCTTCCACATACATTGTGTCGCCACTTTGTTACATTGCAACTCACCAGTTTATCAATTTGTTTTCTATAGTTTCTCGCCTTTGAATGAGTTCATCCAAAACATCAGAGGACTGCTGAGGAGTAGAAGCCACTGGAGGAAACAAAGGACCATTGTATTTCAGCGAGGCAACTTTAAACTGTCCATTAAGCTCCAGAAGAGGCTCAGTGAATTCTGGAATTTCATCTCTCTCCTCTTCCTGATCCTAATAAGTAAGCAGTAAATTAAGTTATGGTGCGTTTCTGGAAGGCAATGTCATTGAGGTAACCCTCAGACTTTTTTTATGTAAGAAACATTTGTAGACGTGTCACAGCACACAAACCACACTCTCCCTTCTTAGTATGTTGCAGTTAATTGATACAATTCTAAACTTAGCAAATCATAAATCTGTAGAGGTATAAAGCTATAGGAACTGCTAAGCAAAACATGATTTGGCTCATATTTCCTGCCTGTGCTGCACAGGGCAGGGAGCCAATGGTAATGCTAATACTTGAGAAACTTACTTGTGACATAAGTCAGGTTTCTTTAATATATACTCCTGAAGTGCTCCTCCTTTAAACAAAAAAGTTCAGGAAATTTTCTACAGTGACTTGGTATGTTAAGTTTTGTGGTTTGGGGTTTGTTTCTTTTTCCTTGTTTTCTTTTGTGGGTTTTTTTTGGTTTTGTTTCTGGTTTTGTTTGTTTCTTTTTAGAAATTAAACTTTTACTTTAAAGTCTCCTGTCTGAAAAGACACATTCCCAAAAGCTAATGAGCACGTAGTTGCTCAAAGCATTAATAAGTTGCCAGCACTGAAGACTAGATAATTATAGTTTACACATGTTACATGTACATTTACACTTACGTTAACTTGAGCTGCTAAAAGGTAAAAGATATTTCTGGGTAATCAATTCACAAGATCCTCATAGACACTTTGAATTTAACCTTATTGTGCTATTTCTAAAATGTTATAAAAGTTACTCAGTGTGCCTTATAATGTTTGACTGTTTCCAAAGATGCCACACTCCTTTACCCCTCTTGGCACATATGCAATATCAAGTCCCAAAAAGCAGTCACCAGCCCATCATATCATAATGTAACACTTCAGAAATGTCTCGTGATGGTTGAGAACCTGCATCCTTCACTTACAATATTAAAAACAAATGTCTCTAATAGTAATATGATTCTCTAAGAAGAAAATTTGGCATGCCAGAAAGAGATGAAGAGCTGAGGCCTAAATTACCAGTGAGAAGTATGTGATGTTGCATAAAAGAGTTCACTGTAAATCTAGATTTACTAGGATTAATTTCACACACAGTGAAAGAAGAAAAAAAGTCTTCTTTTCCCTCATATAAATTAAACTAACTTTCAACCCATAAAATAAAACCCCACTATATATTTTCTATGAATAAAAGAACAAATCACTAAAACCAGAAAGAACAGATAAAAGGAAAAAAAAAAAAAAAAGTAACAGTTTCCTGTCTCCTTCTCCAGCTCAGAATTAATACTTCTCTCCTACCTTAAATATTTTAAAACTGAAAAGTCAAATAGATCCATGAGGGGTATTACAACAAATAGCTATCAGGGAGCAGAATCTTCAAACAGTAATAATTCTTCAAAGAAAAGCTGTAACTTACAAAGCAGGCAAAACAGAATATGTATATTTGGGTGACAAACAAAGATCTCTAAACCATTCTAGGCACAGAAATAAAGCAGCAAAGTTAAAGTCAGAACAGCACTGGATGCCTTGCAAGCTGATAAGCAGTTCATTCCATTAGGATATATATATTCATAACCATAATTCATCCTGACAGCAAATGTAAAGATGTCTTTGTCCAGTGTTTCATTATGCATTTTCTTCTGACTGCACTGCTCCATAAATTTTCTTTGATGTTGCCTATTTAATATAATCTTTCCTGAAAGTATGCAAAATACAAACATCTGGATTAAATAAACCAAGCACATAAAATAAATCTTACGTATATTTAGTAGCTATGACAAACTTTTGCAGTTCTCCTGCATTTCAAAGCTATGTGCAAAACTATTTTGTATTTCATAGTGCATGAGTCCAAAAGAAAATTGTATTCATTTTGGGGTAATGTGTTATCTCTGCCGAAATAAAAATATAATAGTATTTAATTATACAGATTGAACTTCCACATGTATCACCTTGTAGACCAATCCTGAATAATCTGCACTCAATTCTGTATTTTACCTCTCTGGAGACTGCTGAAAATATCTATCATGACTCCCAATCAAAATACAGCATAAATTAGAAAGTCTTTCAGATATGATTGGAATATTAATCACTGTATTTTATAAAAAAGTATCAAGCTGAAATCCCACTTCCCAAATTACTTTCAGATAATTTAAAAGAAAAAAAAAATGTTTGAAAAGATGAGGTGGTATAGATTAATTTTATTCCATTACCAAACACATATGCATAGTCTTTTATTAACGCCATCCAAAACTTAGTCATGGATTTCTTCTTAACAGATTTGTAAAGCAATTTTCTCAAGCAAGGTCAGGCTGCATTACTGTGATCTTCTGTCTGAAGAGTTATATTTGTAAAAAAAAAATAAATTCACTGCTCCCAAAAGCATCTAAGGGAAACCAAGGTTAAGGAAAATACAATCACTCTGATCTCTGCAGGTTATGTATTTCGCATTGGTATTCAAAAGGGAAGCAAAAATTCTGAGGAACAAGTCCTCACCTTGCAGTCAGGGCATAAATTCAGGGAGAGCAAAAAGTGTCTCTAATCTTAAACTCCAGTAAGGTTGCTGAAGGTACTGTGGGATGTGGCTGCTCAAAAGAGCTGGAGAGTGGACTCAGTAAATAAAGAGTCCGTTCTGGGCTCGTAGTAGCAGAGCCAGTTGCTTGCTCTGGAATAAGGCAGGATCCATGCAAGGGCTGACCTTGTGAAATCTCTTCTGTGCAGAAAGTCTGAAGCTACTTTGTTGTAGGTGCAACCATTGAACAAAAATAAAGTGTGTAAATCAAAGCTGTAACAGTTTTATCGACTTCATTCCACATGTGAATTTTCTTATTGTGAAATAAGAGCACTTAATTCAACTGTTTTGGAAGATGGAGCCTGGGGTCTTTAACCACTAGACAGCAAGGTTGCAATGGAAGGACCAGGGGCATCACCTCTTCCCATGACAGGGTTTGTGTTTTACAAGTTGCATGTTGCATTAGTCTTTAAAAATGGTTAAAACAAATCACTATTAGGTTATGGGATGAAAGGTTTGTCTCCACCCATACAGAATAGCACAGAGGAACTACAAGGGGTGAGAGAATAACTGGAAACAACCACTGAGCAGCCTGACACAGCTCCTCCCAGGGCTGTCACAGGAGGAGGCTCAGCCCCACTATCCAGGAGTGGAACCCACCAAGATATGGGCCATGGAAGGACTCTCCACAGCACCTTTCTTAAGGTTAGGCAGGTGCATTTGGAGGAGGTAATGACACAATGACTTATTATAGGATGCAGGGAAGAGTATTTTGGGATTGTACAGCACTTTTTATGTGTTTACAGAGAGGAACCAGAGATACAGAAAGGGAAGGACCAAGGTGGTTCGGAGAGGTCCAGGTGTGGGAAAATACAGGGACAAGGGGACAAAAGTGGCTGGCTGCACGTGAACAAACAGCTGGTCAGTGCACTTGCCCAGCCTTGCCCCGTGCCTGGTCAGCATGGTCTGTCCTGTCTCCTCACTAACTTCCATTTCCAACTATTTTCCCGAGCAAGGGGCTTTCAAGTGATTTCACGTCCAGATTCCAGAGCTGGGAATGGCATGGACAGACACCTGTGTAATACGTGTACACGCACACACATATATATGTACATAGACACAAGCATACGTATAGCCATCGGTTGCAATCCAGAGGGACCTGGCCAAGCTTGAGAAGCTGGCCCATGTGAACCTCATGAGGTCCAACAGGCACTGGCACCCTGGGCTGCAGCCCCAGCAGCGTGGGCAGCAGGGGAGGGGGGGATCCTGCCCCTCTGCTCCCAGGGCTCTGGGGAGAGAGAGAGAGAGACCCCCCTGCAGTGCTGGGGCAGCTCGGGAGTGCTCAGCACAGCAGAGACAGGGACCTGGTGGAGCGGGGCCAGAGGAGCCCCAGCAATGCTGGGAGGGCTGGAACCCCTCTGCTGGGAGCCAGGCTGGGAGAGCTGGAGGGGTGCAGCCTGCAGAAGTGAAGGCTCTGGAAAGACCTTACTGCAGCCTTTCAGTAACTCCTAAGTAACTCCTAAATATGTATCTTCTAGTAGAAAAGGTAAAACAAATCATAGGAAAAGGAAAAGCCTGGGACAGGGTCCTGAGACCTTTTTGCAATATTCACCATGGAAGAAAAAAACACCAAAACACAAAATCAGAAAAAAAGAAAAAGATAAAAAGAGAGAGAGACTTCACACAAATACTTATGCTCTTCAATTCTAATGGAAAAAAGTTTTCATAATGCAAGAGATGTGGGGGGAAGACAACAATAAGCTATTTTCCCATAGAGCATTTTATGTACATTCTTTCCTGAATCTGAAGCATCTTTTATAACAATAACCTTGCTTTCTTTTGATGTCTTAAATACCCTTGCCACTCCAGAGGTTGATTTTATGCTTTCACATTGTGTTTGCCTTGCACATTTTTAAGAAGATTGTCTGTGTGGTCATAGGCCAAACATATGTTTCACTTGGAACAGTTTTTGGTATTGTGGTTAAAATATATCCCATTGCCAAAAATAAAAAATAAAAGCAATCCAGGAGAAAAATTAAAAAAGAAACGATGAATAACTTCTATTCACATATAAAAAAATGTAATATTGTGGTTTGGTTTTTTTTTAGTTCATAAACTTATCTCTTAAATAGCTTTCCTATTCATTTTTATAAAATAAAGTTTTTTTTGTGCAGACAGAAGAAAGTTGTCCAAATAGATTTAACTCCTCTCCTCCAATACCAAGGTAATTTTGAAACTAAAAATAAATAAAGCATTTCCCCACTTTTGGTAGGTAAAGCACCCCTTTAGGATTGTTTTAACCAGCTGATAATGGTAAATGATGGATGCATTGTAGAAATAAATCTACCATACTGACCTGTAGGCTGTAGAGTTAATATTTGATGTACACTCTAATCCTGGGATCAGGAGCACATAGAATGGGTAAAAAGAATTTTGGGTAGATTTTGACATGCATATAAAAATATCCATCTGGAAAGAAGCTTGAGGAAAAAGCACTTCAAGGGAAATATTGACCAGCAACAGCAATTTCAAGCTCCTGTGTCCTAAATGCAGTAGGAGGTGGAAGGTAACCACACACAGTAATTTCTACTGTTATTTATAGCACTGTAAACAATTCCACGTTGCTCACAGTGTGTATTTTTAAAGTTATGAGTAAAGCAAACTAATTTTCTACATTGTATTTTCCATTACGACAGACTAGTATAAAATAAATATTAAAATCTTTAAAAGGAAAGGACATCTCAGGGGAAGGACGTAATTACCTGCATTACATCAGTAACATCAATGAAATTAGTTCCTGGAAACTTTGTGTCTTCCTCCTCACTGTGTATGTCTTCTGGAGTCTTAGAAAGACAGATTGAAATTGTTAGGTATTTCATAGCAGGGGGGGAAAAATGCATTACCAGAAAAACTTCATGACAAGAATGCAATTAAATCACCACTCACTGTCAATAGCTGAATCCAGAAAAAATGCTTTACCCATCTTAAAAGTCAGGAGGCAATTCTTTGCATAGTATAAAGAGAGATTATTGGAACTTTTTATTGTAGTCTGACAACAAAAACCTTTTGTTGTCAAATCTAATGGAATATCTCAACATCAAAAGTTCTAGGGCAATATCTGTAACTCTTATTAAAAATACAGTAAGACAAAATGTTGTAAAACTTAGACCACCAGAGTCTAGAAGTGTCTTAAGCAATTTACTTCTATGCAATTTTCTACAGGGTTATTTAATAGTACCATTTTAAAATAATAACCACTATTTTAGTCATGGTCTGTGCCTTATTGAGTGAACACTCTGAACACAGGACTCTGGAGGACTTCATAAGTCAGAACGGCAACTAACACACAGGGAAAACAGAAGGTTCAAGAACTATACAAAAACTCATCACTGCATCACTGTGCCTTCACACTCTCCAGCCTGTGCAATGCACAGGACAGAAGTCCACTGGAAGAAACAGTATGTCATCCTGCAAACATGTACCCTGGTTTACAACCTTATCACTCAGCATGCAACAGTTAACGTTTCAGTCGCATAAAACCAATCATTACTTCTTAGATTAGATTAAAAACACTTCTGAGAAGTTATATGGAACGAGAATGGAGTAGACTGACCCCACACACAACAGGCTGCCAGTGAAGAAGCTGCGCATACGGGCCACTGACCACTCAAGGACAGCCAAGGAGCAGACGGAGGAATGAGGAACACCCTCAGCCTTCATGGCAGAACACTGAATCCAGTATAAATAAGACAGATGTGGGCCAATAAGGGATTTTAACTCTTGACAGGACAGAGAAACACTGTTTTTCTTGGAGTTTTTGTTACAGTGGTTATTTAGTCTTGAAAGAAACGCGTCTTGGGGCAATTTTTCATTTTCTTAAACAAATACCTCATATTCTGAATTTTTCAGAATAATTACTCCACTTTTCTTGGAGCTGTTTAATTTCTTTAACTAAAACAGGATACTGAGATAGCTTTGTTGTAATTTAGCATATTTTCTTTTTTACCAAATTTGAATTCACAGACCTTTAGACATTCAGTACCTGTATTATAGCATCAGCAGGAGGAAGTGCAGGTTCAGAGCCTGGAAGAACGTGGTTTACACTCACACTGTCACTTGAAACACTGTCAATATCTACATTTGGTAACACCTAGGACAGAAAAAAAAGCACCAGCCTGAAAATCTAAGTATTAGCTTAGCTACTACTGTTAAAGTTTTTAGATTCTTACTCCTGAGCCACTGAAACTTCAGTGATCTCCTTTTCTCACACCTTATCCGATAGTAACTTGGTTCTGAAAAACAAAAGACTGTAAGGTACAAAAACTAAGCCCAGAAATATCCACCTCTTCTCTTGCAGTACCTGATTTCTGCTGCTCTCTACTTCCCTGCTGCTTTGTATTGCATGTGAGAAAAGGTGAGTATAACTAAACTATTTATATAGCAGATGTGTATTTGACTTGCCATTCGTTTACGCAGCCATGTGTAGGGTGGTTGTTGGCTTCACACAGCTGGGACAGTAAAATAAAGGGATAATTGTATTACTGCATAATAAAGGCAACAAAAGCATGTCCATTACAGCATCAAAATGTGTTGCGTTTTCAGTTCTTTTAAAGAACAAAGATTCAATTGCTTGCTTAATTCTTTGTGGGGAAAAAAATTAATAACCTTCAACATTTAAGAACTGGGTGAAATAACAGCAAAATGCATGTGGGTGGAATACAGCGATACAGGAAGGGAACAAACCACATCCTACTCTACCTGTACTTAACTTTGATTTCCATGAATCATTTGTATCTGAAAGGTGTGTGTAGGAGTGTGCATATTCTCAACAATTTGAATCCAAAATAATGATCATGTAAGAAACATTAACTTCCCTGACAAGAGACTCATGTAAAAAAATTAAAAGAAGCCAACCCAATCCACTAGGTAAGACTTGCAATGGTCGATTCATCTGGAGTGAAATGTTTGAGTTGGCTATCATGCTTGAAAGAGAAATCTTAAAGGCCAAAGCAGTCACCCCAGAAAACTGACATTTATATTGGTATTTTTTCTTCTTCCAAGTTTGTTCTGTCTCAAAAAACTCATTTAATAATTAAAAAAAAAAAAAGAAAAGAAAATGTGACATAGAACTATTTTACAAACAGCCTGCATAGGTGATTTATGGAAGAAATGGTTTTCTATTTTGGTCAAATAAAAAAAGATAATTGGTTAAATATGAATACAAATATTAGCATAACATGACAACTTCTTGATCCCTCTGTTCTATATGGTTCCAGTGCTCCCTGAAAACCAGCTGCTGATGTCAGAGGAAGTTACTGACGCATGAGACTGTCTTATCATTGGTTAAAATAAATGAACAAATAATCATCACTCTTGACATGTACCTGCACAGACAGTTGAGGTGGATCCTTTTTCTCTGATCTCATCTCTATTACAGCTATGTTGGGTTTTTTTATCTCAACTGGTGGTTTTGGTGGCACTTGAGGAAGAGAGGTTGTGACTGTAAGCGGGTGCGGTTTCCCTACAACTACTCCGGCAGACTGCAGCGAGACGTCGCTGATTTGGGTTTGACCTAAGGAGAGTTTACAAATAATTAAGGATATAGAAAAATCTCCAGAGTCAGCAAATCAATAAACTAATTCAAATTAAATTCTGAGTGCCTGTGTTTCACATGAGTCAGATCTCATGCACAATTACAGATCAATTCAAAAGAGCCCCGATTAATGCTAGCTAAAGCATAGTGCTTCATCAGGTAATTTTAAGCCTTTCTCACCAGGTAATTTTAAGTCTTTCTCAGCAGAAACTGCAAACTCAGCGCTGCCGTTTAAAAAAATTATTCACTTTTCTTGACTCTAGTGACACCTACTGCTGAAAATGAGAATAACTACATTGGGTTTGCTGTTCAGAATTCCTCCCCCCCTCACATTTTCTGAATTATATTCAAAATACTATTACATTTAGTATAGCATCCTACAGAGTTTTGTTTAAGACACTTTTATTTCTAATAATTATCTTCTTTAAATGCCAATATAATAAATTAACATATGATATAATTAACCTTACTGAAAGAAGGCCTATATAAACATTCTGTTGAATGTGCAAAAATACAGAAGCCATGACAATGAGTTTAGCAGTCTTGGCACAACCCTGCTGAAACCATCAGGCTGAAACCATCATAAATGTTGAATCCCAGCGCCAATGATGCAGTTTCTGCTTATTTGGTTACCAAACCTAAAGCCAGAACAAGAACCCTAGAAATGTAAAGCGTACCAAAGAAAGTATGAACAGCTAAGCAAATAATTGCATCGTAGAATCATAGAATGGCTTAGGTTGGAAGGGACCTCAGAGATCATCTAATCCAACCTCCCTGCCATGGGCAGGGACACCTCTCAACTAGACCAGGTTGCTCAAGGCTTCATCCAACCTGACCTTGAACACCTCCAGGGAAGGGGCAACCGCAACTTCCTGGGCAATCTCTTCCAGAGCCTTGCCACCCTCATACTGAAGAACTTCTTCCTAAGATCCAATTTAAACCTATTCTCCTTCAGTTTAAAACCAACCCCCCTTGTCCTCTCGCTGGACACTTGTGAAAAGGCCCTCTCCAGCCTTCCCTTCAGGTACTGGAAGGCAGTTATAAGGTCCCCCCAGAGTCTCCTCCTCTCCAGACTGAATAATCCCAGCTCCCTCAGCCTATCCTCATAGCAGAGGTGCTCCAGCCCCTGGATCACCTTTGTGGCCTCCTCTGGACTTGTTCCAACAGATAATCCAACTCTGTTAGGGTGTCACCAGACATTGGCATGAAGGATGAGGTGAACCAGAACATTTTAAAATGTTCCCCCATGTAGATTTCTCACAAGAAGGGCAGCTGCAGATCTCACAGGCCAGGGCAAATCGCTGACTTAAGAAGATGCAAGTTGTATTTCCACGAAGTAGCAATAATTAACCTTCACACATCCTTCTACAGTTTATTTCCTCCTACCTAGTGGAATAGCCATAGGAATTAGGTGACCTTCAATTGGCCCACAGACAGGAGGGACATCCCGACTTGGACTGAAAAGATACTGATTTTCTTGGGGAAGTGCACATAAAGGATGCTGCTTCCCAGGGCTGGTTACCACCTTCTGTATGTGAGAGCAGGTCTGTGTTCTTGCTGACTTTACCTTTGTACCTGAAACAAGAGCAGATAAACTGCATGTAACCAACACGTGTAACATCACACTACTAATTTAAGCCCTTCTACTGAAACAATCATATATTTTTGCTGTGGGATGGAGGGAATGAGGGAAGGGCAGAATGTGAAAGTGCAAAGTTAGATCTCTCAGTATTGACAGCAATGAAGGAGTTAAAATTACAATGTTTGAGCACCTATACCTAGCAAATAAAGGCACAGAAACTTGAAGAAAAGGACACAAGGGTGGTAGTAAGTGGGAATGAAATGTGATTTAGCAGCTAAGAAGAAAACAATGACTTAGGTTTGAAAAACAGCATTAAAAGAGAATGCAAGCCTGGCATGAAAACAGACAGGATATAGAATACAAACCTTCCTCTCTTGTTCATCTGATTAACTGCCTCAGTGTTATAAACCTGCAGTTAGTCTGCAGACACAAGACTGACAGGTACTCAAAGGAATAGGTATAACCTACAAAATCCTTGTTTAACAACTCTCTGCTACTGGAAAACAAAGCCATAACTGATATCCCTAGTCCTGAGCTATAATATCAAGGAAACACTGATTTTTTCAGTTCAAAATGTATTGTTAAACAGCCACCCAGAAGCAATTTGTATGTAACAATGCCCAAGCATATAGAAGAGGAGAACATTTACTGAACTGCTGCATTTCTCCCTATGCAGTATGCAAGGTCTTAGTCAACCTATATTCTTTGTAAACAGTGGATGTTATTAAGGACATTATTAACTTTACACAGATAAAAACTGCCTGAAACATCCCCAGAAAAGGAGTCAACAATTGTGAATTAAACAGAAGTGCTTCTAATTCTATTTTGTAGGCATTAGGAAGATGAACCTGGGAAAAAAACCAAAAACCCAAACCACATTTGTAAACAACTCTGTATCTTCACTACAGCCAAAAAATGTCATCTTGCTCCTCTGCTTCTAATCATCACCCTGCCTGTATTAAAGGACAGTTATCACATGGCAACAATCACTTTTTTATCTCTGTTCACATTGAATAGCTTCCTTATTAATTGAAGAGTAAATGTCAAAGATTATAAAACTTAGAGATAGTAAGGATTGATAACGTGACTTTTAATAGATGCAGACAAGCAAGTAAGGCAGTTCACTCAAGTGGTATTTTTGTACACAGAAATTATGGGTTATAAGCCCAGAAAGAAGAATGGCAAGGCAGAACTCTTCAGTGAGAAAATGCAGGTCAGAAAGAAATATCTCTGAAATAAAGCTTTAAGGTCCTGTTGGATAAGCAATGCAATGAGAAATCAGAATACAGTGCTGTGGTCAATGGGATACGTGTAATCCTCAGATGTCTCAACGGGACGTCAGTGAGGTGGGCCAGGAGAAGACTTCCCTAGATGATAATATGCATTCCATACTAATTCAGTATCTCTGTAAATATTAAAATAGATGGAACATTAAGAGGCCTTTTTAATTTTTTAATGCAAATTACATGGAAAACGAAGTAACTGTAAACTGAAGCCAAAAACTCACTATAAATCAGACAAGTAAATTTGACTTGTCCCATTTACTTCTGAACCATGAGGTATCTATCCATGGGAAGAAGTAATTAAAGGCAGAATCCCTGATGCCTTTAAATGATGAGCATGTGCCTTTCTGCAAAGCATAGGTTAGCCAGAAAAACCATTCTTTAGTCAAAGACAAATTACTGGACTCGGTAACATAAATAGATGCAGTTCAGTGGTTTGTGATTTAGCAGAGGTCATACCACATGATCTAACAGTCCCCCCTGGCCTTGAACTTTTGAGTAAAAGCAGAAATTGGCAACATATCTGTAATACCGCCAACTTGTAAAAACAAGGTTCTCACAGCAAGTATGATTAAGTACTGTATACACACAGCACCTCATTTTAATTGCTTTCAACTTTTCATTTCCCCATGAAAAGTTTATTTGCACCGGGCAGAAACGAGACATTTAATTAAATTTAGCTTTAAAAATCTAGTGGTTTATGCATATTTATCAGTTCAAATTATGCAAGAAAACAACTCCAACTTTTTTTTAGAAATGCCCTCTTACTCATAAAAGTGTTAGTTGGATTTTCTCCTAACTCTCCGTAAGAAACCAAGCATTAGTCACTGCAGTTTATTTGCAAAGAAAATGGTTAAGAGAGTTATAAAATGACTGAAAAGAGACTCTCCAGATGGCCATTTCAGTCTTAAATAAACATCCTTATTCTAACACTAATTTAAAACAAGCTCAGCAGACTGCTCTAACAAAATAAGAGTCATTTAATAAGTCTGGATTTTCCAGCCAATCAAACCCGAGGCCAGTGACTTCCAATAATTTTTAAGCCTTTATCACTTGCTACATCAAGGTGAGGAAGGGAACCTCTTGGTGCAGATCCATGAAGGAAAGAATTAACCATGCCTAATGCGAGCAAGATTTCTTTCTTTTTTCTTAAACCTGGGACTTTAAAGTGCTAACTCTACTTTGTTTCATTTTATTTACACTTCCACTATAGAGGATTACAGATCTGTTTCTGATTTTATTATTTATCCTTTCCTGCCATAACAGCATCTTTCAGGATAGCAGCCCTCAGAAGCCTTTAACTATGTTGTCTTCACGAGCCCCATGTGAAACCCAGAAGTATTACTTTTCCATTTTATTGGCAAGATGTAGGAAAGCAGGAAAATTAAGCAGCTTGACCGACTGCCTCAAAAGAAGAGTCAAAGACAAGTAATGCCAGCATCAAACAAAGGCTGACCTCAGTCTAAAGCCACCAAAACCAGAAAACTTGGAAACAGGGCACGTATTAATTGGGGTGCTATTCTTCAAAGCGAAAGGCAAAAAATTCCATATTCCTCCTTTCTTCCCTTAGATAAGCACACAAGGAGGTATCTTATTTGCTGTCAGGACAGAGACAAACCCACAACTTTCTGTAACTTTAGTCTGATGAGAAATAGAGAAATTCTATGGTGGCTTTCCTGTTGCAAGCACACGTGTTTGCTGCGCTGCTGGAGTATGACTTCATGGCTTGGAAGAGAACTGCTTTGGGTAAAGGCTATCCAGAGTTCATGCTGTTTTCATGCAAATAGCTTTCAAACTCTATTTTAAGCTTGTGTTTGTTACACGCAGGAGTTCTGGAATATTGAATGTGGCATGGATCCAGGACCCAGTTTTCTCTTCCATTTCTATTCACCTTCAGCAGAAAACAAGCTGAAGCACAGGAGCAGCTGCTTACAACCACATCCATCCCGGACCTTTACATTTCACTGATACTACTGAATTAAACCTATTACTGCCAGAACACTCGTAGCATCAAATGATCACATGACCCACTCATTAGAATTACATTGGGAGGGAAAGGGACATTTTTTCTGCCTCTTTACAAGGTATTCTTTCTGGAATGATGAAATTGGCCTCCCTGGAAAGGTTGTGACCTTCTATAAAGGACAAGAGCCCAATAAATATAGAAGAAAAATATCATTTAGGACTCGGCAAAAGCAGAACTGCTGATTAAATATTTTTCAAAGAACTGTCTGTTCTCAATCCAAATCTTAGTGGTTACTGTATCACTGTTACTGCTACACTAAGTGCTTACTAGTGCACATTTTATTCACAAAAAATCTGTACAGAATAAACTAAATTACAGCGTAGCCAGTAGTCAAAAAGAGTGATATATCCTACTGGTGCTTCAAATGAGTATACCAGCATTTTTCCCAAAAAAAAAAGAGAACTGTTTCAAGAGAGGTCAAACAAAATATATGAGCTACAAGACCAGTGGTTTTCAGATACCAACTTCTCACCTTTTAAAAAAAGAGAGTAAGCTTTGAACAGCCTTCTAGATTTCTGCCAGGACTATAACCCACATTTTCCAGGAGGGTTACGAGAACTGCAAACACTTTCTACCAATAACACTTTCTCTTCAGGGATCACAACTGGGCTCCAGAGAACAGGTGAGAGAAGTGCCAGGAAAGGTGTAAAAACTACACTAAGCTTAACAGTAGATTCTTGTACTGTTTGGAGGATTTGCCACTGTGGATGTACATCAAAATGTCACAAAAAAATCCCCAACCCGACCCAAAACCCAGCAGTGCTTGTCTTCAAAGACATATGTTTTGCACTGTACATTTTAATGGCCTAAAAACATGGTCTCCTCAAGTGACTGCATGTTAATCTTCTGTCTTTCATACAGAATTTAATATTTTGACAGTTAGAATAAAAACTTAGATGTCATTTTTTAACCATGATAGTTAAGATTGCACTAAGTATATTTTCCCTGCGTGGGGAACAATAGTAAGTGCAAGAGGGAAACGAAGTAATATTTTTCCATTGATGCTCATCCTATCAACTCAGTTGTGTCCACTATCACTTTAACTACCTCTTAGATTTGACACACTCTTACTCTCCATTATCTCTGATCTTGTAATTTGCTCAGTCCCAAAGTGAGAAGAAGATACACATTAGTTTTACTGACATATCAGTTAAAGATTAATCTTAGTTTCCATATTAAAAATCAGTTAAGCTGTGAAAAGATAACTATAAAATAAAACAGATCCAACAAAGACATGACTCTACTAAGTCAAGATAAAGCTTATCTACACTTATTATTTTACACATTTTTAATAGTCTGAAAATTATAATCTTCTGATCCTAAGCCTTAGCTACAAAACTAATGAATGGAGTTCATTACAAATCAACTGATAACCTCGGTCAATCAATTAAATAACTTAAGCTAGTACAAAAGAGAGTTACACCCCACTATTAACTCGACTAACAAAAGAAGTTACCCACAATTAGCAAACTCAACCAATGCTTCCAGTCAACTTATCTTTCAGCATTTTCAAGTTAATTCATGTCATCTTCATACCCATAAATTCAAATATACATATTTCAATTACAGAGTCATAGAATGGTAGAGGTTGGAAGGGACCTCTGAAGATCATCTAGTCCAACCCCCCTGCCAGAGCAGGATCATCTAGAGCCAGTCACACATGAACAAGTCTAGGTGGCTTTTGAAAGTCTCCAGAGATGGACATTCCACCACCTCTCTGGGCAGCCTGTTCCAGGCTCTGTTACCCTCACAGTGAAGTAGGATTTCCTCATGTTGAGGTTGAGCCTTCTGTTTTCCAGTTTATGGCCACTGCCCCTAATCCTGTCACTGGACACCACTGAGAAGAGCCTGGCCCCATCTTCCTGACACTCACCCTTTAGATATTTATAAGCATTAATAAGATCCCCCCCCCCTCAGCCTCCACTTCTCCAAGCTAAACAGACCCAGCTGCTCTCTCAGCCTATTATAGTATTAGAAGTGGGAAATGAAATATCAGGCTGCATTAATTTTTCAAATCTCCATAGATTTCTTAACTCTGAATGAATCAATCATTTGAAAGACATGACTTGGTAAACCTGACATGAATACATCTCTCAGTAACCTTTATCAAGAGCCAAGTTATTTTTTTTAAACACACTCAGCTTTCAGGTGCTTATGTCATTACTTCTAGCAATTCAGCTCTCTTAAGACTTGGGCAATAGTTAGTATATATTAATGTCATTATTATATTTAGAAGTAAGTATTAATTTGACAGTCTCAGCAAACACTAAGCAAATCTGAAAACCTGCTGGTATTTTTTAGTTTTGAAAAGAACATCTTGTAGAATAGTCTAGAATAGACTAGACTAGTTAAGTTGGAAGGGACCTACAACAACCATATGGTCCAACCACCTGACCTCTTCAGGGCAAACTAAAAGTCAAAACATGTTATTAAGAACATTGTCCAAATGCCTCTTAGACACTGGCAAGCATGGGGCACTGACTGCCTTGCTAGGAAGCCTACTGCAGTTGCTTAAGCTTTAAATTGAAGAGCAGGTGAACTACAATTAAATAATTTCATTTATACGAGGAATTCCCAATAGGAAAAATGGAAGGGATCACCTAGTTCACATCAAAGAACTACTTACCTCTAACACACTCTATCATCTTGGGTCTTTGAACTTTAGACTTGGGAGAGGGAGAGTTGAATCTGAGATATGGTGCTTTTTTAAGAGTGCTACGATGGCCCTGGTAAATTGGTTTCCCATAAATTTGACGCAGATAGTCTTCATTTTGTACCACTGCACTTCCATTCACAGGTCCCTGACACACATCAGAAAAAAAAGAGTAGTTTATAATTCTTTGTGTGTGAAAATTTGAACACATCAGGAGTGTTGTAGAAGTCTACAGAAGAAAGAAGTTCTGCAAGAAACAACATGAATTCCAAGCACGCACAAGAACTCACGCATACAGAATACACATGAGAAGCTTACTAACAGCTGAATAAAAGCAGGTGCTGGGTAAGACAAATTGATAACACAATAAATTCCACATTGTTATACATCCTCACCTTGGGCTTCTACAGCACATGAAAACAAGGACAACTCTCACAACAGAAAACCACAGGACAGAGCAATCACTTTCCCTTCAGATTATTACAGTTACACATACAGACAATTTTTCCACACGAGCACTGCAATCTAAAGCATTGCCCCAATTACCAAGAAAGACATCAACTGCTTGGGAACTCACAGCTGCCCTTTTTGATTTCCTCTGCAAACTTTCAGAAGAAAAATAAGTTCTAAACCTCTCTTTGCTTGTGTTATCTTCTGCTCGCTTCTGCAGTGGCTTAGCTGCAGATACAGGCTCCTTTCTTGGGCATCCTTGGATTTTTTGACTTTTTGCTTTAATTTCTTTATTGGCCTTTGTAGCCTTGACGTTTTGAGCTCTCTTGATCCATGGGACCTTTTGATCATATTTCACTTGTTCTGAATCATTTCTTGCCATTTCAGCCTAAAGATAAAACATAGAGGTAATAAAAGGAGATTTTATCTTCAAGGCTATCAGTAGAGTCTCTGGATAACTTTGAAGTGCTGAGAAACGGCCTGTTTTTCATGTTAGCCAGCAACTGTGACCGGTGACTTTCATTAAGCAACTGAAGTTTTAAAATAGAAGTAAATATTTTATTATAGCACACTAGATGCTAGTAATAATAAGCAGTTTTCGCATGTTTTCAAACTGAGTGAATCATGTTTAACTACTGACATGAGAGAACAACATAAGGTTGAAAAATATAATGCAAAAGTCTGAAGTCATTTTTTTTTTCCAGCCATACCTGAATTTCTACACTGATTGCCTTAATCCACTCATCCACAGTCTTTCTGATACGAATCTCTTCCAATACATCTCTGAAATAAAAGAAAGAACTACTCAGGTCACCGTTTCTTAAATTGCACAGATTCGTTTGTGGGAAAGTCATGGCCTATAAAAACTATAAATACACAAACCCAGAACAGACCAAAATACACCAAGTGTACCCTGTCCGAGTCTCCCAAACCTAAACCTGTTCTTACATAATGCCACCTGCAAAACCCAACCCCCACTGGTATGTTTTTAAGCCCAGGCTGGATGGGGCTGTGAGCAACCTGCTCTGGTGGGAGGTGTCCCTGCCCATGGCAGGGGGGTTGGAACTGGATGATCTTTAAGGTCCCTTCCAACCCTGATAATTCTAGGATTCTATGTGCTAACATTATTACAAACATCTACACGTGTGTCAGTTCCTACTCTCAACAAAAACTGAAAAAAGAAAAAAACATAAAACCAGTCTTTATATGAAGAGAATAGTTACCTTCCTCAGGAAAACAGAAGACTAAGTTGTATTTTAATAGGAAAACTTTCACTATGATTCAAGCAGGAGTATTTAACACAACTAACGAAGGACAAGATCGAAAGCCAAAGACCTGCCATAGGATGACTAATTCTGTAACATTTACAAGCTTATGAAGCCTTCTCTGTTTCAAAGGATGAAATCACTCTTTAACTTTCCTATCAATGCAAGTTTGTCTGCAAAAGCTCAATGCCCCCTTCTCATGACACAGCAAAGAATAGTCCAGATGATATAGTCTCAAAATTCAGACTTAGCGTGAAGTAACAGGTACCTGTCAAAAAATTCAGTTCACTTCAGGAGGGCTAAAAACCATTTGAAGGTCAAGAGAATCCTCTAATGATTGCAATAAATACTTTTTGCGCTAGTTCTTCAATGAACAGAATTAAAAGAATTGAAAGAGAGGTGATAAAAGATGAGCACATACAACGAGGAGTCACACAAAGCACTGAATTACAGGGTCTAACCTGTTTGCAGTCAAGGCGTTAATAAAAGCGTACATGGCATCTCCATCTCTCGCATGAATAACGGCTTCCAAATTGTCTTCAAGAACTTTTTTATTGTTTTGAACTCCTCTCAAAATCCTTTCAGCATCCCTCAGTATAGATTTTGGCACTTGAACGTTTTGAAGGATGGATGGTTTATTGAGCAGACGATGTTCAGGAGGATCAGATGCAACCGTAGGTTTTTTCGACTAAAATTGAAACAGAACCTCTAGCTCTTAATCAGAGACTGTAATTCCAATTTTCTAAGTGCTGACCAGAATTGCTCTTCATCTATTATCACGTCAATGTCCATCATATGAAATACCATCCATGTGTACTATTATCAACTTCAATTACCCAAGAACATTCAGTATATTGCAAATATATTTTTTAAAAAATCAAGGAAATGGAAAGTAAACCAAAAGCTCTCAAGTGCAAAATGATGTAACGTATGAGAAACAATGCTAATGAAGTTGATAAGCATGTGAAAGGATGCCAGTTAGATACATGAAGTATCATGAGCAAAGCTCTCCATGTAACAGTATTTAAGTATAATTAAAAGCCTAATAAAACCCAAAGTCCTCTAAATATATGCCCTCCTTTGGCATCAATCCACCCCAAGAAACACCAAGGAATACACCTAAGTTTTAACAGCCACAAAGTAAACTCCTCAACAGCACCATGATCCTCTCCCCCTTTTGCTGATTTCTACTTTTCAGAAGAAATAATGAAGCAACTATTATCCTTTTACTTTGCAGAACCCTTTTGTAGAGATAGAAATCAAGCATATCTTAGCTGTTAAATAAAAAAGGCAGGGACACAAGTACAAGGAAACAGGGAACCAGACAGCTACAGTTCTCACGTTCATTCTCACACTCCTGATGAAACCCAGAAGTCCCCAAATAAAGTGCTTCATTTTCCAGAAAGGAAGGACACAAGCAAAAATATTTAAAAAGTGATAAATGTACATACAGAAAAAGAAACTCCCAAAAAACACCAAAATACCCAAACTTGAGTAGACTCTGAAAGTACTAACTGAATAAACAAGGAAAAAACCTTGCAGATCACAAATCAGTTTTGGTTTTAAGGCTATTCTTTTATCAAATCAGAACTAAACAGAAGTTTTTATTCTAACAGGTGTGTTGCCAAAGCACAATGGGCATAACAAAACAGAAATCAACACACTGATCCCATGATCTTGGCTTTGCCTGGTGAGAAAAGGAAAATATACATTACTTACCATTTTTTTGTATTTTCATTTTAAAATTAAACTTTTTGACAAAGAATTTGTGAGAAATGTAAGAAATTCAGATACGTGTCCATTTGTAAAATGACATAGACTTGTCAGTTAGACCCAGATCATGAAATGGTCATTCTATTAGCAGTCCACACTATGTCCATTTGAGATGGCAGCTTTCTGTCTGATATTTGTATTATTCCCTCGAGGTAGTTCACTAAGATTGCATAAACCAAGTCAAAGAACAAGATAAATCTTACTTTGAGTAAGGTATTCTGCACGGAATAGCAACCTTTGCATAAAGCCACAGGTATGCAATAGTTACTGTAGTGTTATCCCGTTGCAAGCATACTCAAAAATGTTTCAGTATTACAGTTTTAAAAGAAACCAAAAAGTGTAAACATTTAAGGTATACCTTAATAAATTCATTCATGTCTGATTTCCATGAATTTGCTTCCTAAAAAGACAGAAGAAGAGCTCTTGAAATTTATCTAAAGACAGATCTGTCAAGATGAAATTCAGAGTAGATATTCGATCAACTCAAACGGGCACAATGAATTCCTTGTGAATTACTGAACCTTACTGCACACTTCTTTGGGATTACAGCACCATCTTCTGTTCCCTCTCAACCCAGCCCAGCTCACTCAGGCCTCTCATTTGCTTGTGTGACAAAGCTGCTGGTCATTTATCTCAAGCATTTATTTTCTCACTCTACAAACCTCTCAATAGTGAGAAGCCAATAACTAAATATGTGATTGACTCAACTCCACATTTGCTGAAGTCATCACCTCTGTCTTCCTAGTAACCTTTTTTCATAAGAGGGAAAATATTTGAAGCCACTTATGCCAACTGTGTCTTTCTCACCTGCTGTTCCTTCTCCCATTTTGTCCCATTCTGTGCTGCCTATACTAAGGTACATTATTCAGTGTAAACTTTTAGCAATAGTGGTAAGCAAATGTTTGCAGCTTCAGTGGGGCACACGGCTGCAGTTCTCCTAGCAGTAATGACAATTAAACATGCAAATCCACTAATATCTTACAAAAACTATGAAAAAATGCTGCTGGATATGACAGATGAAGCTAAAGATACAGCAAGAAAAAACTAGCACGGAGTACAAAGTATTTTAGGGAAACAGGCAAGTTGAAGCCTTCAGCCATGGAAAAGAACCAACAGAATCAAATCTAGTCCAAGACAATTCACCAACCTGTGAACTTTCAAGTCTTTCTTCTTTCTCACCTCGTGTATTTACAAGAACAGAGAAGACCACAACAGACAGGCTAAATGATCAGGTGTACCTCACTTCCACATGGAACCAGGTTAAGAAACAGATAAAAGCCTCAACTGTCAAAAACCAGAGACAAGCTGCATGTTGCCAGCACAGAACCAAAGGTACAAAAGCATTATCATGAGAAACAACACACTGATGTATGCCAGGCAGCAACTTGGAAACAGCACTCTTTACCAAAAAAAGTGGCAAAAGTAGATTAAGTGACCCCAGAGGTTGACTCCAGATAAATAAAACATTGCTCTTTCCCAAAAGGGAATGTTACATCAGCTCGGTGGCCCTAGTATCACAGGAAGAGAGCCACCAAAAAACATGCATTGAAATGATCCAAAACCTTAAAACAAATAAATAAACAAACCACCTTTTATTTCTCATTCTCATTCTTTCTGATTTTGGTTGGGTTTTTTTTTAAACTTGTTTTATGTTTGGTAGAATGGCAGTAAGACCTCTACAGACCAGATCATTGAATGCTCACTGAGACATTACTTGGCCTCAAAGCCTTTCCATGTACCAGGGCTGCAATCTTTCAAGTAGTTGCAAACAAAAGTCAGTCCTTTTACAGCAGTAGAAGCAAGGGCAACACTTTTACTGATCTCTAAGTTCTCCACATTTTTTATTCCCCTTACTCAAACTCTTGGTTGTTCTAATAACATGGACTTTACCTGTAGCATGTTGTGCATTTCTCTTCTCAACTGGCCAAGATCTTCAAGTAAATCACCTGCTTTTTTCATCGTTTTCTCAACTGAACTTCCATTTTGGAAGGAGCCTTCAAAAGCAGGGGATGAGTCTGTAGGCAAAGCAGTTTCCCTGATGGGAGAAACACTCTTGATTAAAAGTCTCATGGCTCCTTGTGGCCCAAGAAAGTAGACAACTGAAAAATTAAGCATGGATTTGAAGTGCCAGAATACAAGAGGAAATGGCCTCAAGTTGCTGCAGGGGAGGTTTAGGTTGGAAATTAGGAAGAATTTTTTCACCAAAAGGGTTAAACCCTGGAACAGGCTGCCCAGGGCAGTGGTTGAATCACCACCCCTGGCCATGTTTAAAAGTCATGTAGATGTGGTGCTGAGAGACATGATTTAGCAGTGGACATGTAGAGTAGGGTTAATGGTTGGACTCCATGATTGTGAAGGTATTTTCTAGTCTAGATGATTCTATGAATACCAAACATTACACAAAATGGACTTGGTTTTCCACTCGATATTACAGAAAGGCTATTGGGTTTTCTTTCTTCACCATTTAACATCTTGACCTATATCCTTACATTTCAACAGTGAAACTACAGACAAAATTCAGATTTAATAGAGCAACACTTAAACTCTGGATACCTTTCCATTTGAAGCAATTAACTATTTTGTCCATACTATCATAAATAAGACAGTATATATGTAACTGTTTCTCATTGTCTTAGTGAAATTATTACATCAAACTATTGCCTGGGGAAAATATGTTTCAGATTGGATGGCTAAGAACATTTCCTCACCCACTCTAAAGCTTAGAAACTGTTAAGCAGATGCTGCTCCTTCCCACCAAAGTGTTGTCACACAGCTCCCATAAGCAGGCAGCTTGGAATCTCACTGACAAGGGCAATCCCACTTTAACCCAGTGCCTGTAGAGCTGGCTTCCTGACACTACTCTCCAAGCTGCTATCATAGCAGAAAGACTCAGAAGACAAAAAAGCACTCCAAGTGGCACCCACTGACCTCTGAGAAAGGTGTTACAAACTATCCTTAGAAATGAGCTTAGCTGTAACCTTCAGCATGACAGAAATAACACAAGTGGCACAGAAATACCAGTGCTCCAGCACTGTCCTTCCAGAACAGCTTTGTCAGACTCAAGGGACGTGCCAGTGACTCCATTACACCACTAATACACCTTTCTCAGTTTCATTAAGAAAACCAAAACAATATTCCTCAATTTTGGATTGTTAAGTTTAGTTACCTGTCTCTCTCAGAACGCCAGCTCACTTTATTACTGTTTAATGTTGCCTTCTCAGAAAACTCAGCTTGCCTCACTGGCATTTCTTGAGAATTCAGAATATGCTCAAGAAGTCTCCCTTCACCTAAGACAGAAAAAAAAATAAAGTTACATTTACTGTTAAGCTTGTTCAATATATTTAATACTTTCTTTTCCTTTCCAGGTATATCACCATTATGTAATAAGGATAGTGAAAACAATTTTTAAAATTTTAAAATACAGTTTTACTTCAGATAAGTTAAATCACATAAACCCCCACACACTAATCTGTCTTACTATGACTACCTTACATTAGCAAAGTCAGAAGACAGATGAATGAAACTGTGACAGCAATTAACTGAGTCACAGAGAAACGTTCTGTCCATAATGTCACAGATTTTCTTCCTGCTTTGTCTCATTTAATTTATTCCTGCACCCACAGGACAACAGGAACACGTGACAGCTTTGCAAAAAGGAGATGGAAGCAGCAGTTTGAGAAGGATCTGATGAAGACACAAACTGGCATTTTGTCCACAGTACAGTGCATGGATCTTTTAAACATTCTTCATCTATTTTAAATCCCCAAGCGATTCTAAATACAATCAGCTTAAAAAAGATGCTTTATTTTTTTCATCAAGTCTTCAAAACTGAGTTTTGTGCTACTAAACACATCAAAAGAGTAAAAGAAGATTACTGCCTTTGCTTTACAGGTGCTATTTTCATGATGATGTCCTAGAGACCCTACAAATGCATGGTTTTCTGAAAAAAAAAAAAATAATATGACCAGTGATAATGACTAAGTTTTTGAGTAGATCCCAAGTTTTTAATTATTCCATTTAATTTTCCTTAAGCCTGACAGTGAATGATCATTCAATTTTTCATCTGAGAAAACGTTCCAGCAAGCAATCACATCAAGATGCTATAGGTCAGATCAGCACTGTCTTTAGTTCATCAAGAGTATGTGATTTATCTATAGAATTAACCCTTCCCAGGTGTATTTTCAAATATTCTGAATATATGTATTGAAGTTCCAGCAACCCAACAGCTCAGAATAGGTGAGGAGCACACAAAGTAAACCTCAGCCCATACTATTAATGCCAGTGGAGGACTGGAGCATCTTACTCTCAATACCTGCACTTGTGGATTTCAGAATATTTTCCTTTTCTATTACAGGGTTTTCTTTCCTTGAGATTTTCACATTTTTTGATACAGGTTCTGGAGCATATCTACGAGGAACTGGTGTCTTTAGAGAAGATTTTTGTGTATGATTCCCATGACTCTGAAATTGGCTGGAATATGCTTCAGGGGAAAAAAAAACCAAGCAAACAACATTTAAATAATGTTAACAATTTTCTTCATAGGAAAACAGAACTAGAAAGAAAAACAACGCAACATTATGAATTTTTCACAAAAATGCAAAACATTTCAGAACTAGTTCAAAACTAAATAGGAAGAACGTTTCATATTTACAAGTGCTATTATAAAGGGATCCAAAAAAACCCCAAACCAAACCCCAAACATGGTATGAGTTAGTTCATTACAAATTTCCAAATAGATTAGAGGTGGTTGGAAGTTTTTAAGCCCAGGCTGGATGGGGCTGTGAGCAACCTGCTCTAGTGGGAGGTGTCCCTGCCCATGGCATGGGGGTTGGAACTGGATGATCTTTAAGGTCCCTTCCAACTCTGACAATTGTAGGATTCTATGATTATTTCTCTGTAAGATTATTTTAGGTTAATTCTAGGCCTCTCTTGCTACACACTAAGCAGTTAGTAAACATCAAACACACTTTAAACTGCAACATTTTCAGAATAAGTGGTGTATGTTATACAGTATATTAGCCAATAAAATCAATTATACAGAAGAAACATTTACTACTCACTACTGATGTGATGTACAGTCCAGCATCAGTGGAAACAAAATTAATGCAAAACTAACAATGGAAGTAAGATATTGAGAATTTGTCTTCACCTTGGGCAGGTGCAGCACTGGTAGGAAATAAACTCCTCTGACATGAAGACACCCCATTAGTAAGCAATTGCTGTTCTGGCTTCTCAGACTGTTTGTTCAAGCAGCTAGAGGAAGGTGCATGAATTTGCTGTAAGCCACCTGTGTTTACTGCAGACCTAAAGAGGTGGGACTAAGAGACAAAATCATGAAGTATGTCATATATGCATTTGGTTCTTTCCCAAGTAAAACTTTAAACATGAATACTTGCCATGTAATCATATTAATCAGATTTTGACATGCTGTTTAAGAGAAAAGTGATTTGTAACAACCTCAGAACACAGACATGCTTGGACACTGTTCTGCCTTTCAAAAACCACACAGGACTCTCCAAAGAAACTATTTGTAACTCTTCTTAGCAGTTTAATTTGACTGGCTACTTTTTAAATGAAAGTTTCCTCAATTAACAAACAGCTAAACAATTTCTTAGTGGGAATGAGAACATTTCAGAATTTTTGCATTTACTTTCCACAGACATAAAAATTAAGGGGGGGGAGTTGAGCAGGTATCTGGGACAGAAAGAGAAATAAAACTTTCCCCAAAAAGCTCTAAGCTCATGTGCTGGCCATTGAATCTTTCCTTCTAACACCAAGATACAATACAAATTGTTAGAACATTAACACGGAGATACAGAAGAAATCATTAAGTTAAAGCTTCTGCATTGTTACTGAGATACCTGAATATTCATTTGTTGCTCCTGTAGCTTTTCCAGATGCTGAATCCGTTGCACCATGAAAGAATTGATTTGTTTTTCAAGTTCACTGACTCTTTCTTGACAGGGGGGCTTCTCATGTTGAGTCTTCATATTTGTCTGCTGTTCAGCAACACGCTGCAGTTGTCTGTCTGTCTCCTGCAGTTTATGAAGTAATGCTGAAACCGAGTTAACTTTTGCTTCCAAATCATTTTGAACCTGCAAGAGAGAGGAGAAAAAAAACAAAAAGAGAGGAAAAAGAAGAAAGGAAGGATAAAAAACTTGCTGCAAAAGAGGTGCAAGCATGAAAAGAACAACACATCCTTCCCATCATCATGGAATGATTTGCTTCCCAAAAGATACAAATAAAATCCTAGTTAGTCCTAATGTTTGATGGTTTACAATTACTATGAAATTCTTCTCAAAGATAAATCAAATGGTCTCTGTCCCTTCGCCTACTCAGTCAAAATGCAAATTAATTCTCTCTGGTATATTGGTCAGTAAGTCTGAGGTTACTAACACACAGAAAACAGTAAACAGGCTCATTCAGTCTCTCTGGCTCTACTACCAACAGTGTCAGGCTTGCTTAGACCACCTACTGTTCTAAGAGGACAAACAACTAGGATTACCACAAGCTACTTACCTTCAGCAGTGGGGCTGCAGTGGCAATGGCAGCAGCAGTTGCTGCTGCGATGGTTGTTGCAGCATCAGCTTCCCCGTGTGCTGACCCGGTGTCGTGAGCACCACTTGCCTTTTTTTCCATGGAGGCATTTCCTAAGAGCTGTACCTTCACCTCCTTAAGTACAGGAGTATTTTGAGTTCTATAATAATAAACAGGTGTCTGTAAATAGCATTATTTTCTCCATATGCCCTCCACATAAATGGTTTCCCACATGTAGCACTGATATCACTACTTATATAAGCATTTCTCTCCATGAAGCTCTTGAGAGAGCTTCTCCTAAGAAACAATTTTATTCTCATTCTTTAGCATGACAAGAGAAATTTCTCAGAATTATGTTAGAGATTCCAATATAGAAGGCATTTCCCTGTGATGACTGCAACTGCAACAAAGAACACGTTTACAGGTTGTGTTTTGCAAGCTTCAGTGTACTAGCAGCAAATTCCAACTAAATTCTTTATCTTCAAGATTTCCAGCCTATGGGTAAACAGCATGTGTCCTTACCTGTCTTTGAAAATATTATATGGTTTGGGCACAAAATGAATTATCTATCAGAGCATATCTTGCCTGACTTGTTTCACAAAGTCATTAATTCAAATGGTCTAAAGGCATTACCCAAAATATGCAAAATAAACGAGATCCTCCAGTGAGCTCTGAACTATAAAATAGACTGAAAACACCTTCATAGACAGAAAAAGAATACTAACAGATAGCACTGAAGAATACTTTTCCTTATCAGCTATGCACTTTGGCAGTAACTGAGGAAGTAGTATAGTAGTATTTCAGTACAGAAGGGAACAGCTGAGACACCACCAACAACAAATACTTACTTTTGCTTTAATACTGCTCTCAAAGCCTCTTTCTGTCCAGTAGCATACTGAGAAATAAAGACATCATCTGTGGGGAAGCACATAAAATATACTTTGTCGAGTCAAGTGACACAAAATGTCTATTTTAGAGGCAGACACAAACCATTATTTCAAAAACGTACCATTCTGCTGTGAAGAATCTGTTACCTGCACAAATCACATTAACTACTGCAATAACAAATTGTTGCCCTTCTCTAAGCAGCAGATTTAGAGCAGGATGAGAGTAAGAGTAGGCTTCATTTAGCACAATTTGATATAGTATTGAATGTTGGTATCAATAAAGTCTCTTTTGGTATGCTGTGAAAATGGCAATACCTTACCTTCATAAAAATACCCTGTGAATGGTACCTTGAGCTCAGACAACCCAGTCAATAAACCTCTGCAAATTCTAATTTGAAACAAAATTGATTAAACCCCCCCCAAAAAAATAGAAGTGTGATATGAATATTTCCCCACAGTCAGCATAAATTACAACAAAATTTCTTAATAGCTTTAAATTATGCTAAAAGGATTGCAGGCTCTCCCTCATCCACTGCTTGCTGGGCAGAGGTAATAACCCAAGATGTGGCAGGTTTGGTGTTTCTCTGCTGCTGATTACACACAGCTACTACACAGATGCTGATAAGCCCAGCTAGCTGCTGCCTCTGAGTGTAAAAGAGGGAAGTACTGATTTTTAGCCTTAAATGGGGATATTGGTTTGTGTTTATTTCCTCTACACAGCCACAGATAACCAAGAAACCCGCAGAAGTGTATTTTCTTAAAGAAGTCTTCATTTCCCCAAATCTGTTTAAAATTGACTGGAAGATTCAGCAGTTAAAGTCATCAACAATGTGATTTCCTAGATTCTTAAGGATTAAATGTATCTTTTTACAGGGTAGGTTGCTGGCAGAAAAATTACACTTGTCATCTTTTTCTCAAAGAAACCTTTGAATATTTTCACTTTGCTCCCTTCTCCTCTAATGAATCAGTTCTCTTAGAAAACAGGGAGTGTTGCAGTACATTGATGTGCCTTACCTTTAAGTCTTCTGCTATTTTCCAGGAGTAGTGAAGGATCTTCTTGTACTGCAGCATCTCTAGGATAATCCTTCAGGAGAAGAGCAGAAAGGCATACATCAAAGCCTCTGGCATCAGTCACCAAAATTTTAGAACTGGATGGAATTTCTGTATACAAATGTAAGCATCTCCACACACTAACACAAGGTCTTGGAACAAAGCATGTTAAGATCTCTACCATAGAATCAGCAGACCTCACAGTCAAGAACTCACGTGACATTTTAGGGACAAAAAGCCTAGAAACACAATTCAAAGTATGTATTTTAAGTGCTGATTAAGTGGATTCTCATTTATGGACAAAGAAGCAGAGTTTAAATTTGTACCAGTTGCTAATCCCAAACAATTCAGGATTACCCATACACACAGAATTAAACACTCCTAACACTGACTGTAGAACTGAAAGAATAGAGATGAAATTTTGAGTGGAATCCATGAGTAACCAAAGTCATGAGGAGTTCTAAAGGGAAGTTAGGAAGATAAAAATCTCTTACTTAACCTTATTTGATGGTAGAGTACTCCACCATAATTGGAGACTTTTGTTCAGCTCACTAGGTGTACGTTGAGCCATGAAGAGACATTGCTGCAATCCTTTTACAGCATTGGTTAATTTTATCATTGTGCATGCTTATCACCATATGGATGCCCTACAGCCAAGCATCCATTCTACGTAAGGCACAACAAACAAATCAAAAGGAAATAAGCCTTTTAATTGTGAGTATTAAACAGTTACATATAAACTTATGTCCATTTCATTACCTCCGTAGGAAAAGGAAAAAAAAATAATTATGATCTATAAAATGGTTTAGGGTTTTTAACAAATATCGTGCAACTGTGAGGTCACACCTTGAATATTGAGTTCAGTTTTGGGCGCCTTGCTACAAGAATGACACTTCACGAAGCTGGTGAAGGGTCTAGAGCACAAGTCTTGTGAGGAGTGTCTGAGGGACCTGGGGTTGTTCAGCCTGGAGCAAAGGAGGCTCAGGGGAATCAGATCCCTGACAGGAGTCTGGAGCCAGGTGGGGTCAGGCTCTTCGCACAAGGAACAAACGACAGGACAAGAGAAAATGAACTCAAGCTACACCAAGGGAAGTTTAGGCTGGATATTAGGAAAAATTTATTTCCTGAAAGGGTTGTCCAGGGCTGTGCCAGGCTGCCCAGGGCAGGGGTGGAGTCCCCACGATCCCTGGAGGGGTTTCAAAGCCATGGAGATGTGGTGCTGAGGGACACGGTTAAGTGATGCCCTGGCGGTGCTGGTTAATGGTTGGACTGGATGATGTTAAAGGTCTCTTGCAAACTAAGCCATTGTCTGATTCCGTGTGTAATCACCCTGTCAAATGAAGAATTAACACTGAAATTTAAAACCAAACCTCGGTATTAATTTATAGGTAGTGGTACTAAACAAAGCCCCTCCAAACACTTCAGCATTAGCATCACGTGAGCAGCAACTCAAATTGGAAAGCAGCTGCACAGTTATTGTGTGGAAGCTGAGCTAAAGATTTGCTTTTACAGAAGCTACAACTTTTTGAGAAAGATATTGTTCTCTTAGTCTGGGATTGCCAGAAGCAACAGTAACTTTTCTTACCATTTGTGATAAAAACAAGGGCTCTGGAGAATTTTCTACTGGATGCAGATGTTCTGGACATCCTTTAGCACTCAGGACTCCTAAAATAAAAACAGTTTTACTGCAGCCACAATGATTTCTTATGCATTTCCAGTATACCTTGACTAACCCAAATCTCAACACTTCCTCTACCTGTGTCCATGAGTATCTAAACATAACAAATGTCAGTTATATCACAGACTATTTCATCTTCCTAACACTACAAAAATACCATCTTCTGAAGCTGTTTCAACCTTGACTCCAAAAAAGACTAAAATCCCCTCCCCAAACTCAAAACTGTGGTTGATATGTCTTTTAAAGAAACAAAATGACTATTCCCTTTGAATTGATAAGTAGCATAGATTGTGTCAGTTTTGAATTTGACAGGTATGTGGGACATCGCTACAGACTCATTCTATTAAAAGAAGACTTAAAGTTATTTACTTAATGCTACTAAAAATAGGGGTTTGGTTGGTGGTTTTTTTTTTTTAAGTTACAGAAAAGAATGTAATTTCTTTTATTCATTTGTTTACTCATCTCTGTGACCTTCACTGGTACAAACAGTTGGCCAGTATATGTTGTTTGTGTCAAGCATGTGGGGTATAGGAGGGGCAGGGCTGGTTTGTTTGTTTGCTTTCCAAGACTAGAGGGGAAGAAAAATAATTTTAACAAGTTAAACTTAGTTAGCATGGAAACTTGTTTTTTTCCTAAGAGTTTTTTGGATAGCTGTTTAACTGAGCAGCTAAGAAACACATATTGTTCCAAGAAGCCTGTAAAAACTCTGCAAATTAAAAGTAAGACTAGAAATGAATGAAGCAGAGAAAGAGATTTAAAAGACTTTTGACCTCTCCTCCAGTATAAAACCACAAAATAACTCACAAAATTCCACGAAAACACAAAAAAGCCTCAAATATCAGGACTACTCAGCTGTTTGTTGGCAGAAGCAACATTCTGTTAGGCACAGATTTGCTTCCTGGCTATACTTTGGGAATAAAATGAAGAGATACATATGGTGTCTAGAAAGATAAGCTACAAGCTGCTTTAAAAACTGTTACTGGAAAGGCATCAATCTTCTTAACTTTCTTATTTAGGTCCCTGCACACCTACACTGTGTCATCTTCTGATGCTGCCTAACACCTTCCTGACTAGTATATTTGTGAAATGTCATGATCACAGAATCCTAGCATTGTCAGGGTTGGAAGGGACCTTCAAGATCATCCAGTTCCAACCCCCCTGCCACAGGCAGGGACACCTCCCACTAGAGCAGGTTGCTCACAGCCCCATCCAGCCTGGGCTTAAACACTTCCAAGGATGGGGCTTCCACCACCTCTCTGGGCAACCTGTTCCAGTGTCTCACCACCCTCATGGGGAAGAAATTCTTCCTAATGTCTAATCTGAATCAGCCTATCTCTAGTTTTAATCCATTCCCTCCAGTCCTATCACTACCCGAATGATGAGAGCCATGACTTTTCTGATAAAATGTGATAATTACCTGATAATTAAGAACTCGGAATCTGGATTTATAGACTCTGTGCTAGCAAGTTCTGTTAAGGGATCTCTGACCAACCACCTCACCTTGCACAAACCGCTTTTCATAGACAAAACATACTTTGGGAAAACAAAACAAACACGGCTTTTGAAGGAGTGTCGAAATTTGCAGTACCAGAATACCAAAATTCCTGAATCAAATGACCCAAAACGCTACACGGGGATTTTACCTCCAACCGAAACAGAACCCTCCTGTTGAATCACGCACCTGGTGCTGCGCTGCGGAGGGGGCCGGGGGGTTCCCCCCCGCACGGAGCCCTGCTTGCTGACAAGGCGGGAGGAACGCAGGGCGTTCGGTCTCCAGAGGAAGCCACATCAGCGGCCTGGCAGGGAGAAGCCACTTCACGCAGCTTCTTAACAGCAATCGTCACTTTCTTCCCACGGCCACCAGCTCCCGTCACAGCCTCAATGGCCTTCTCCCTGTGGACACCAGTGGAGTGAATGAGCACGTCGCCCGCCGTGAGACTGGCCAGGGAGTCCTGGCTGAGGCTGGAGTTGCTTTCCGCTTCCATGAGGATCTCATCGCGGCAAGGGAGTCCAAAAGCAGCGCCCTGACAAAGAGGCCGCCCCTGAGGGCCGGGCGCTACGGCCGCAGGCCCCACCCGCCCCCGACCGCTTGCGCCCACGCAGGGAAAGAGGCCGGAAGGCTCCACGGAGCGGTGTCCCGGGCACGACTGACAGACTCTCCCCGGCGGCCTGACGGACAGAGAGGAGAAGACGCCGCTACTGCATCCACGGCCGCCCGCACCGGAAGCGCCCGCTGCCGTGGCAACGGCACCTGCTCGCGCCGCGTCGCGCCTGCGCGGGGTCCTCCCCTTAAATAGCGCCCGGAAGGAAACGTGCGCCCGAGCCCCGCTCACTTCCGGCAGGGGGCAGGTAAGAGCGGAGCGCTTGGGGGGGGGGGGGGATAGGGGAGAGTAAAACTGCCGGGGGGTTGGTGCTGCCGGATTCGCTGCGTGGCGAATCGGCGGGGCCCGTGGGCCTGCGGCGGCCGGGCCTGCCCCGCCCAGCCCTGCCCTTCCCTTCCCTTCCCGCGCGGTCCGGGCTCGTGGCTGTGCCGGTGAGTGCGCGCGGGCGGCGGCGCTCGTGAGGGGGCCGGGCCGGGCAGCCCGGCGGGGTCCCACCACCCCGGGCAGGGCCTGCGGAGGGGAGGGGAGGGGGGGGGGGGGGGGGGGCAGCCGTTCGGTAAGGCCCGTACTGGCAGAGGCGGGGTGGTAGGGACAAGAGAGGTGCCGCCGGTGATCAACGAAAGGAAAATGTCCGCTTTGGGGAGTTTTCCCGCTTCCGAGGAATCTTTTCATGGGCTCTGCCGGAGGGGGAGGTTTATACCCGCAGCGGCCTGGCGGGCACTGGGTCTGGGAGAGCGCTGGGCATAGCGAGTGACCCTCAGGTAAAGAAACTCAAGGTGCCCTTGAAGGCAGAAGCTGAAGCGTGTAGTAAAAAATAATTAAAACAACATCAAAACAAAGAACCCAGCAAGGTTAAATTATCTCCAGCTCGAGTTTTGATTTCGCTGGGTTACAAGTTATCAGCCAGGCCTAATCTCACTGGATGTGTGGGGGGGGAGAAGCTGGAGAGGAGCCGGCCCCGTGCGCTGGCACCCAGCAGGCACTGGCACCCCGGGCTGCAGCCCCAGCAGCGTGGGCAGCAGGGGAGGGGGGGATCCTGCCCCTCTGCTCCCAGGGCTCTGGGCAGAGAGAGAGAGAGAGAGACCCCCCTGCAGTGCTGGGGCAGCTCGGGAGTGCTCAGCACAGCAGAGACAGGGACCTGGTGGAGCGGGGCCAGAGGAGCCCCAGCAATGCTGGGAGGGCTGGAACCCCTCTGCTGGGAGCCAGGCTGGGAGACTTTGGGGTGTGCAGCCTGCAGAAGAGAAGGCTCTGGGAAGACTTTCTGGGGGCCTTTCAGGACTTGAAGGGGCCTGTCAGAAAGAGGGAGACAGACTTTTGAGCAAGGCCTGTTGGGACAGGACAAGGGATGATGGTTTGAAACTAAAAGAGGGGAGATTTAGACTAGAGAGGAGGAATTAATTTTTTACACTGAGGGTGGTGAGAGCCTGGCCCAGATGCCCAGAGAGGTTGTCGATGCCCCATCCCTGGCACCATTGCAGGTGAGGTTGGCCGGGGCTCTGAGCAACCTGCTGTAGTTGCAGATGGCCCTGCTCAGTGCAGGGGCTTGGACTAGATAGCCTTGAAAGGTCCCTTCCAACCCAAACAGTTCCATGGTCTTAAATAGGAGACTTCTTACGGAAAAATGTGTTCTCCCAGGACAGACCCCCTTGTACCTGTTCAGAGGCTCTCAAAGTGTCTGAATTCACACTTACTACTTTAACTTGCTTTTGGTGTTAGGAGACTTCTACCATTCATCTTTTTTTCCTTCAGAGCAGGGTCTAGCCCATGGCCATGAGATAGAATTGTATCATAGTAATTTGGGTTGGAAGGAACCTGAAAGATGATCTAGTTCCAGTGCCCCTGCCATGGTCAGGGACACCTCCCATTAGATCATAAATTATATGATAATCATGAATTATAATAACCCATGCAGTAGATACATCTTATTATCCAGTCTCTTTCTCTTCTTACCATGCAACTCTGAAGGCTGACGTGTGTGGAGCAAGAGGAAAACCTTTGTGTAACCACGTTGCAAGGACCAGTCTGAAGGAAAGTGGCTGGACCTGCTCCAGGATGGGGGAAAGCTGAGCTCTGCCTTCCCAGTGGAGGGGACGCTGCAGGGCCATCGCCGCTCCCTTAGTTGGTGTAGTATGGAGGGTTGGTTACTCAGGCAGGCAGCTCTGGGAGTTCAGTGTGAAATTTTATCTTGCTCCAGATTCTATGCAGTTAGTTCGGCCGCCTGCTGGTTTCACAGGTGTCTGTAGTACAGTTAGATTTGGTAAAAGAGCTCTTCAAGTCAATGAGGGTTTTTAATCTGATGTCAGTCAAGTTCTAGCCCAGTAATTCCCACTGATAAAAGTTTCTCTGCAGGCTTTGGCTTGTTTTTTTAATTCTTCTTGGTCATTTTTACACTCATGCAGAAACACATGCATGGTGTTTGTGTGGACATTTAGAAGCAAAGATTGGAAAAAAAAAAAATTGCAGTCTTTTATGCACAGAGTAGGTCACACCTACACCGAATTCGGAGTGCTAATCAGGATAACGTGTGATCAATTTATGGTGTCTCCACTGATTCCTCCCCCAATAAAATATAGTGCCTTGCAGAAAGCTTAAATAAAAAAAAAGCCAAACCCCCAAAACACAGAACTTGTTTAGTTTCCATGGGGAAGGATACTGTTGACTCTGTATTAGGTAATAGACACATCAGTGGAGGGAAAAAAACCCCACCAAGCTTCCTTGCTGTAGTTTACAGTGTGTGCTTCACTTGTGGGGGCTCTGGGTTGCTAAGTGGAGGCAGGTTTGTCAGACACCCAGGAATAATAATCAAAAGCTCCATTCCAATTACTAGTGCTTGGGAGTTACATTCATGAGCCCTCTGCTTCCAAAGGTCTGGAATTAGCCTGGGAAGTTTTATTCCAATAAAGAAGTTTTGGAAGGGTTCTGCCCTCTCTATTTCTGGCTCCTGTTCCTGCTGTTATTGAAGCAGACAGATGATTGAGCCAGGTTAACTAGGAATCCTTAACCTAATGACTGGTCGTAGTTAATAAATGAGCTTTACCTTTGTAAAAGAAGCTGACACTCTAGTGACTTCTTGTTTCCATGGCAATGGGAGTGGCAGACACTGCTTAAGGAAATACTGGAGACATTTTCCAGACTCTAAAACAGGGCTGTGAGCTGTGATGGATCTTGCATAGAGAACAGATTTGAATGGAATCATTTAGGATGGAAGAGACCTTTAAGATCATCAAGTCCAACTATTATCAACTAAAATCTTTATCTTTGGGAAGAGGATGGAAAACCCAGTGTGCCTAATTATGAGAAATTGAAACCTCGAGTTATCCTTGATTTCTAATTTTACCCAGAGGGGCTTATCTTAAAAGAGTGTATCTCTAGAACATCAAAACATATCTAGAAGAGCTCCAGGGCCCTTCAAGGAGAGAGACTCCCCAGCTGCTGCCACTTGCCTGGTGAAAGAGCACACCCAGATCATGTGGCCCTTGTTTGCAGAGGTTTATTTGGAGATATCTGCTTCCTTCGGTGTGACATGTTTAAAAGCATGGAGCTGAATCTTCACATCGAGTTTAGCCCAGAGGAAAGTAATTCAACTTGCGTAGGCAACTGAAGCATGTTGGAGTTGTTAGAGCAGCCCTGTGAGAAGCTCTGTTGTGTGTTAGTCGAGGTGCCAGGACTCCTGATGGGCTCTTTTGTCACCTTGGGTTTTTTGCTTTCACAGGCTGGAGTGAAAGGGGACAAACAACAGGAAGTCTTGAAGTGATATATTTAACAGACTTTAAGAATAAATCAGATCTGCACATTCTGGGCATGTTCAGGTAGTGCATTTTTAGATGCTAAGGCAACTGCCTGTAATTTATAGCTACTGAAGAGGTGCTGTAGAGCCACATAATTTCACTGACTGCTGTGTGCAAAGTGTAAAATACCTGCAGAGGGGCAAGTGCTTCAGGCACTTCAAATCAGATAGTGCTTTTGTGCTGATTTAAATCAGAGCTGTTTCCCAAGTGCAAGTGTAAAAGCTTTGTGGAACTGCAGTTCAGTAAATCTGTAATTTTAAGCTTGCCAAACTAGTCAGAGAAGAACAAAGACGAGGTTTGCTATAAACAAGCAAAATGAAGCAATACAGAGTGTGAGAAAGTGGCATCAGCATTTGAAGCTTTTAGCTTTCTGTGCTTGGGAGAGAACAGAAGTCTTTCCTGTTCTCTGTGGTTTCCAGCTTTCTGTTTAATGATCTACTTAATCTGACTTGAGAATTGTCACTGTTTTCTTTGAACAGGCTGAGAAATGAGTGTGGAGTTGCCATCTTTTTGGTAGCTGTTGTCCCAGATGACAGTCGTGCCCACTTCTAAAACAAGCTAGAGCTTTACCTGAACCCAAGTAACACCTTGTTTCTTCTGATCAGCCATGCTCTGTAGCTTCTCCTTGAGAGTAAGATGTTACCCGTCTGCCTGCGAGGAGTTCTCGGCTGGGGGAGTACTAGTGTCAAATCCAAGACTCGTGTGTGCTCTTCACTCCTTGATCTGGCTTCCTGTGCAGCAATAAAGTGTAATGTTGAGAGGCAGATGTTACCCCTGGGCTGCTGGGAGGGGGTGTAGGGAGAGTACACGCCCGTGGGAGCTCTATAGTTCTATTTTTAGTTGCTTAGTTTTCTTTCTGTTGTAGCAGTAATTATTAATGTCTTTTTGTTCTTGTTCAGAAGGCTTGCTTATCCTCTCCCTTCCCCCCGCTGAGAGACTGGAATAGTTTAAGCTCCCTAGAACATCAATGTTTTGCTCAATTTGGCAAAGCATAACACAAGATTAATTGCAAGTAGCTCTTGCTGAAGGGATAAATGAACTTTTTTTACAAAGTGATTACACTTCATTGCTAATTTTTCTTCCACAAGTTGATGTGAATGAAACTGAAGGATCTTGTTCTTGTCAACATGTAATATTCCTTTGCAACATTGTCTGTGATAGGTCTTACATAATATGTAAATTAAGGGGAAGGGAAGACTAGCTTTGAGTATTCTAGGAAACCTGCAGGGATGCTTTCAAGCCTTAACTTGTTTACTGTGCTGCATTAGGAATGTGAGTCTTCCTTGAGGATGCTTGCTTAAATTCTTGGATCTATGGCTGTCCGTTCTTCCCTTTTAGTCTGCTTTGCTTCCTTTAAGGCCATTCTCATTCTTTTGTTTCCTTGGCATTGAATATAGTGAATTAAATGCCAGAACTTTTGCTCTAGTTTGTTTGGTGAGAATGCAGCTATATAGAAACCAGACATCATCTTCTGATGTGAACTGGCTTGTGCTGCCTCTATTCAGAGTGGCCACCACTTTATACTTGCCTGTTTTCCTTACTGCTTTTACAGATGACATAAAGTCAGTGAAACTATAAGGATAACACAGTGTTACTGCTTGCTTCTCCCCCCCCCAGTCCTGTCCTAATTTTGAAAGCATTTATAAAATATCTTTTTTAATTTTCAAGTCACTTAGAAATGCTTAAAAAGTGTTTAAAGGACAGCAGGTAACAGGTGGATCTGGAAAGGTTTCATACTTGCAGTTATCTTGGATGTTCTTTTAACAGAATACACCTTTAATGGGTAACTTTTTCCTTAAAAGGGTGACTTTTTCCTTCCATGTGGCTGGCTTGAATGTTTGCTAGTGAAGTTACATTTAAACACACTTCAAGAGCATACAGAATCCCATTCTGTTGTCAGATGTTGCAGTTCATGTGTGTGCTTTTTGTGTGAAAGTCAACTTTTATCTCCAGAATAGGTGACTGAACCACAGACAGTAGAATATGGCTGGACAAATATCAGAAGCTGATCAGATCAAGCAGGTAAGATGCTATATTCATGAGTGGAGGCTTTGGGGATCTTTTATTACTTTGTCACAGAGTAAAAAGTGTAGGCCATGCAGAAGGACAAAAGGTTGAAGTTATCTGAGTTAAGACTAGTTGTATAGCAACCAAAATGTACATATTTGACCATTGATAGACACAGTATAGTAGCTGAGTACTAGCATTTGGTGCTGAAATCTTCTGACTGCTAATAAATTTTTCTAGAGACTTGTCCTTTAAATGTTACTGCCACCAGCTGCAGCTGTGTGTAAGAAACCTTAATGTAGAAATTTTTTTAATACTCATTGTGTGTTTAATTTTTCTCTATAGTTCAAGGAGTTTCTTGGAACATACAATAAACTTACAGAAAACTGCTTCCTGGATTGCATAAAGGATTTCACCAGCAGAGAGGTTAAACCAGAGGAGGTAGGTAAATGCTTTTAGTGACCCTTTGGTAGAATTGCTGTGTGGCATTCAAATTTCAGAAGCAACTTAGTGTTGATCTTTCAAAAGCTTGGTAGGAGTCTTCAGTGGAATACAGGTGTCTGTCACTTAGCTTTCAAGAAAGGAAAGGAGTTAATGGAACAAAAATAGCTTGTCTGATTTGCTTCTCCAAGTATGTCCAGAGGTGATGACAAATACTTCAGTGTACCCTAGCAGTCGGTTTACAGAAAGAAAACAAAAAAAATCCCAAGCCAAGTGCTTTTGGTATGTTAGATTGTCAGCTAGAGCCAGCTATGGGCTAGGACCTCTTGAGATTTTTGTCATTGTGTTCTTTTTGGTATGTACACAGAGGAAATCTTCCTGATCTCAGTTGAGTCCTGGCTGCTTATTGCAATTCTGTATTTCATTCTCTGAGCTATCAGTGGAGGTTCTTGTGTCTCAACTTCTGATGGGTGGTACCTTTATGGACATGGAAGTTGCCCACCTACTGCTTGCATCTTACTCTTTGAAGGTAGAGTCCTACTGAAATACTTGTTCACCTACCCACATTCCCTACATTGTAGTGAGTCATAAAAACATAGGCCTCCAAAGCTCTGGCTGTGAAATCCACTTCTCTGCATTGTGGGGAGCTCCCTTGCATAGTCATCTGCAAAAAAACCTTGAGCTCTCAATATTAGTTGCATGTTTTTTGCCTCTCCTCTCCTGTCGAGAAGCTGTTTCAGAATCTCATAACTTTGTTGGTTAAAAGTGTAATAACCTTTGATTGACTCTGCTGGCAGGGGAAAAAAAAGTTTTAAATTAACTGTTCTTTTTGATCATTTTCTGCCTCCTTGGAGTTTTAACTTCTCAGTGCAGGCAAAAATCGTGACTCCTTTTGGCTTTTGTTTTGCTGCACTAGAAGTTCTCTTAGCTTCCGAAAGCAGATTCCTTCCTTCCCCGATCTTCTCTCTGTTTTAGAGGAATTTTTGTTGACTACAGGAGGTCAGAATTATTCCAGATATGGTGGTCTTACAATCTCTTAGCAATTCATTTTGAGTTGCTTGAACAATACAAGGAGTGTCAATGATCAGAACTGACAGAAGTGTTAAAGGCACAATGCTTTTACCTTTCTGGGATGGTATTTGATTTCCAGTAGAGGATTATACTTTCTTCTACCACCCAAAGTGTGGTATTTAAAAATAATGGTTTGTAAAGCCTTGTATTAAAGACCTGGGATCCAAACCCAGATCACGCTCATTGGAGGGGAACTAAGATTGTTTAGATAGAAAAAAGTATTCTTAGTTTCATCTGCCTGTTTTTACTTCTGTGAACTGCAAAGGGGCTGTATCTGGCAGTACAGGAGCCTTCTGTTTAACAAGGGAGATGAGAAACTTTCTTATGGGAAGTGTTTTCTGTAATTATCCATTACGTGGTTTCTTGCAGAGCATCTGGCTCTTGCCCCTGCTGGAAACAGGACACTGGTCTAGATGGACCACTGGTCTGATCTGGTATGGAAATTCCTATGTTCCTATTCAAAGTTCTAGTTTATTAAGAAATAATTAAGATGAATACCTCCATGAATCTCCTTTGAGTTTCTACACTTGAAAAAAACACCTTCTGACCTCTTTCCCTACTGCAACTCTAGACTTTCCTAAGCACCCTGTCACAAATACCACACCCCCTGGGAGTAGTGGCTTGGAGTACTTCCAGAGTTTTCCTCCTCAGCCTTCACTCCTGCTGAACAGGTTTTGCTGTAGCTGATGCCAGGTAAAGGAGAGAGAAGGGTGGGTGGCGTGCACAGCTACTTGGGGTTTTGTCTTGGTCATTTTCAATGCCTCTGCTTTTCCCATCTCTTTATACTAAGCAGAATCCAGATGATAGAACTCAGAATCTCATCATTCTTTCTCTACACTTAGGGGTTTGTGGGTTTTTTCTTTAACTTTAAAAAACAATACCATGGGTTCAATAGGCCCTGGTATTTCCTTCCCTGTCCAGCTGACTGGTAGACCTTCAGAGGGTGCTCTGGTTGCTTTTTGTGAGGCTAACCAAGCAGGTACAAGTAGACTGATAGAGCTAACAGGAACAAAGTCCAGAAAAAGTTAAACTGAGCTAGGACACAGCAGACCATATTTGGCTGTCAGAAAGAGTGTGTTTGTAAACAATTTTTTAAAAGTTAACAGATTTAGTATTTATTGCAAAATAGAATGCTTTATACGCTAATTCCACAAGTGCAGCCCGAGGATAAAATGGTAGGATCTTCTAGATCTGAGATGTCTTCACTTAAGACTTTTATATGAGAATGAATATTAAAAGATATCTAACTAAACTAAGTTTAGTTTGATATCTTTTAGTTTAGTTAATGTTTTCCACTGCACAGAGAGGCTGTGCATGCTCAGCCCCCCATCCTGAGCCTTAACACAGTCTGAGATGAAGTCACCTAAGCATTTATCCCGGTGTAGTATGACGTGTTTGGTCCTGTTTGGGGAAGTGTTTTGATTACTGTTTGAAGCTTCTGTTTCCCTTTTCCTCTAGATGACTTGCTCAGACCACTGCCTACAGAAGTACTTAAAAATGACACAAAGGATCTCCATGAGATTTCAGGAGTACCACATTCAGCAGAATGAAGCTCTGGCAGCTAAAGCAGGACTGCTTGGCCAGCCTCGCTAGACAAGAGCACTCTGTTCAGACTTAACCAGCAGTGCCAGTGTTCACTGGGCAAGAACACATTTTGGATTTTCTTCTGTCGGGACGTTTGTCCAGCAGCTCAGAAGAGAGTTCTGGATGCTGTTCAGACAGTGGAAACCATGAAGGGTTAAACAAGAAGTTAGCTGTGGTGGACTGGCAATGGAGTCTGTTTCTGAGGTCCTTTTCACTCTGCGATGGAGTAATATTGATGCAAACTTTTCCAGGGCCCACAGACTGGTATGTTTTAATTTCAAGGCCGGGTGGGAGGGTTATACTTCCTTTCTGCTAGGATTGGTTCGGATGTAAGAAAAGTGTAATAAGGGAAATACACTTTTTTTATTTAAAATAAATGCAAACCATGCAGCTATATGTACGTTCTTTCCAAGGACAGGTTTTCAGGACACTGCTTGAGAGCAGTGATTTGTTTGCTGTTGTCTCATTCTTCCTCAGCTACTTCAAATCTTTTCATTCATTGCTACTGTGGGTTGCTGATAGATAACAGAATTAGTGACTTTGTTCTGGCAGCTGAGGATCTGTGAATGCTGCTTTCTCTTAATTGGGGAAGAACTTCTTCTGAGCTGTTCTCACAGATCCCTGTGATCATTCTGATTCCTGGAGTGATGGTGATGAACAAAGCATCAAGCCGGGGGTGGCTGTGGATGGCAGAGAGCTGCTGTAAGTAATGAGCTCAGGTAGGCAGGGATGCTCTGCCAGCTGATCCCTAGGTTGTTGGCCTCATGCTTCACCTAGTCAGTCATTTACAAGGGACATGAGTGTCAGCAGCACCTGTGCCCAAGGCAGCTTCTAGCCCCTCCTTGTTTCCCTTGAGCAACCCCAGAGGTCCTCTAAACCCAGCTCCCTTGGCTGCTGTAAGCTTGATGCACTCCAGGCACATCTGTTGACAGATTTCTCCTGTAATGGTGTGAACAGCAACAGAAAGCACAAAGTACACACCCTGGTTTTTGCTGCTAGATGAGTATAGAGAAGTTTGTGGAAGCTGGCTGGGCTGATGTGGTTTGGGCTTAGAAAAAACACTGGTCCTTTGAAAGAATTTTGATAGCTGAAATCACGAGCACAGAGAATCACATCATGGTGGGGGTTGGAAGGGACCTCTGGAGATGATCTGGTGCCACCCCCCTGCTCCATCCAGCAGGGTCACCCAGAGCAGGGGGCCCAGCATTGTAGTGTCCAGGTGGGTTTGGAATCTCTCCAGAGAAGGAGACCACAACCTCTCTGGGCAGCCTGGGCTGGGCTCTGACACCCTCACAGGAAAGAAGTTTTTCATGCCCTGCAGTTGGTCTATCAGTGCAAACAGGCACATTTTGTTAGAGCTAACTAATAAAATACAGTAACAAAAGGAATGGCACATCAGGATTACCATATCGATTTTGAGATTTCAAGCCGTGAAGACTGAAGCAAAGCTGTTTCATGTCATGTACTGGTTTCTGTTGTTGGGTAGAAAGGCAACAATAAGGAACAGAAATGGCAGGAAGCCTGCCCACATGTTTTTATTGTTACTTTCTCTGTTGCTTTTTATTTCCAGCAGCAGTTTGGAAAGAGTAATTTCCTGCTGCTTGTTTCAGTTTTTTTACTGTTAGTACTCAAAACTCAGCTCTCCAGGCTGTGTATTACTAGGCCCTGAACAGAGCACATACACCTCCCACTTGCACTGGATGCTGCTCTCCTTGCTGCTGTTTAAAGCTGCCCCGGCTCCCTGCAGGAATCTGTTCATAGGCCTTTCAAAGGTGGAAGGAACAAGTACGTTCCTACAGTCTCATTTACAGGTGTCTTGTACTAGCTGTATCACAGCTCCTCTCAATGTAGCCCCAGCCTGGTTGCCTTGGAGATGAAGAGCTAACTCTAAAATAGTAAAGGCTAAAAAAGAGCCCAAATAAGGCAGCAAGTCTCCAATGTCCTTTTCTCAATAGTGTCTAGATTGTTTGCTCCAATTAGGCCACAAATAATATGGCTAATTAGAAATTAAATAAAGATTTAAGTATTTCTTTAAAGCAGTCTTTGTTGAACATTTAAAGGTAATGTATGATTAAAATGATTACAATGATCCCATTTCCTATTGTGTCTTAGTGCACAAAGAAAACAGTAGCTCAGAAAAGTGACTGGAGAGTTCAAGGGACAGGACTAGAGGCTGTTCATGTCTTCTGGGCAAAGCTCCTTGGGGCTGAAGTCAGAGGGGTTTAAAAAGGCCTGGTTTTCCCCATGTTTCAGTGGTTGGGGACTTGGAGGGAGAAAGATCTTTATTTAAGACAGATTTTTAAGCAAGTGTTGGAGGGACTGAGTTAATTGCTCACTTTCAGGTTCCCCGGTTTTCTTTTATTCCAGTTTTAAAGCTGCCTTAACCCACTGTTAAACAGGGAAAACATGTATTCCTAAAATAGAATTAGAAGTGTCCCTTTTCTCTCTTCATGCTCACTAAACAAACGGGGGGATAAGAAGTATCACTGGAAGTACAAGCATTGGGTTAACAGCTGCTACCCTGAAATGAGATACCCTGGTCAGACAAAAACTCTTGGACTTTGACAGAGGCAAAATGCTTATAGTGATGGTAGTTTGTTTATGGAGGTACCTGTTCATTAGGGCTATTTCACAGCTAACAAGAGTGGAAAACAAGCTGCAATGCTACAGCACAAAGATGCAGGTAAGGATGGGGTGAGTGTCTGGCTCGCTTTCTTGGTTAATGACTTTTGTCCTACCTCTCTTTCACTCAAAAAATGTTGCCATCTTTCCGTGTCTTTTGGTCCAGGTGACTGGATGAAGAAAGATGATATAAGTACATTTGAGCTTGGAAATAGTGCATCCAGGTGCTGCAGAAAGCAACAGAGGAAGTGTTCTTAAAAGGTTAATGAGCTTTGCTGAACTTCAATTTACCTTTGCTTCCTTGATGAGGCAGCATGTCCTGATGGCTGCCTCGAATATCATTAGAAAACAGCACCTGGTAAGATTTTTCAGCAGGATTTTGTGGGTTGAGAATGGTCCATAACAGTGTTCCAGTGCCCCTCACACGTATTTTATCAGCAGGTATTGGCAAAGTGGTGCAGCTGCTCTGTCATCCTCAGAGCAGCATCTCCCAGCACCTAATTGTCCAGAATATTTAACAACAAATAGTAGAATCAGTATTTCTGCAGTGCCTGGATGGGTGTCCACTGTGAAGGCTGCAAATGCCTTTAATGGCAGACCAGGTTGTGTGTGTTCCCTCCAAGTACTGTATTCTAACCTCTGTGTAGCAGCTTCATCGGGAGTCTTCTCTATCCCTCTTGAATAGCGTCAAGGTTTGCAGGGCATAATGAAATGCACAGCCAAAGTCAGAATAAAAATGAGAATACAGCCTGGTCCCTGGATCCACATGGAAAGATGACAGCATTTAAGATGTGTGTGGAGAGTAGGTCAGTCACCTTGATGAGGCACGTTAGGTTAGGTGCACAAATGGAACCAGTTATGATGGAAGGAGGAGCAAAGTGTGAAAAAGGGCATGTTGCTGAGGAAGGAGTACTGAGAAAGCTGTGAACACAGTGAGCCAGAGTGGAGAGAAGATGGAAACCACCCAACCTGCCAAAAACTGGCTTGATGAGACTGGGCTAGTGAACAGACGCTCATTTGGAGGTGACATTCATTGCAGTACAGACAGGAACACGGAGTGTCTGAACCAAAAGGCTAGAAAAGCATGCAATTATCAGTCAGCCCACAGCTAGATAATAGAACAATTTCAACAGGAAGGGTCAAGTGAGAGCCCTGTACATCAGTGGTACTGGCAGAGTGATCAGATCAATCATCTGGAAGATTATAATAGAAGTTCCTTTAATTCTCAAGGCTAAGAGCAAAGTCCTAATTTCTGTAACCTCCCTGCTGAGAGCTTCAACTACCAAGCTCTCCGTTGGAAGGCAGGACAAGGCTGTGATTGCAATCTTCTGTAGGGAAAGTAAGGGTTAAATACTGAAAGTTCAGAGGCAGCTTGTCTTGGAATTCTCTTAAAATATCAGAATTTTAAAAAAGTATGTTTTACTTTAACTTCATGCTCCTTATCAGTTTGGTGTTGGGTTCTTTCTGTAAACACAAAGAGCATTCAATGTTCAAGCTTTAGTAGTTGAGGGCTGTAAAATCATGGCCAAGTCTGTTTCCCCAGGATCTCCCACGGAACAGAAGACCCTAAATCACTCTTGATTTAAAAAAAAACCCAACAGCAAACTGTGAAGCTTACACTTAAATAAGGCTTGAATGGACCGTGGCTGGTGAAGGTATTTTTATTCTGTAAGTCACTTTGTTCTAATCTGAGGGAAAGCGAGGGGGCTGCTGAGGGCTCTGGGCTGTGTAAATACCGAAGGTAGGGCCCTGGACACAGTGCTGTTTATGTAGCGCAAAGGGGAGCTTATCGGAATTTCAACTCATCGCAGCAGAAATCCAGTTGGGGGCTAGTTCTGTAGTCCACAGGTTCTGCCCTTACTAGGATGTGGAATTAGGGACCCTATTCCCTTCTCTTTCGGCCCAAGCACATGTGGGATTTCTGTGCCCGCCAGGAACTCTCGTTTTGAGCCATGGCTGGGAGAGAAGAGAGTTTTAAGCGTCCTGCTCAGCCTCTAACCGCCTTACTGCTAGGAGAGGGCTGCTGGCCGCCTCTGCTGCCGTGGTTTTCTAGGGGGCCTGCTTCGATCTCCGGGGGAACGGGCAGGACAAGGATCCCCCGGGCGAGGGGCAGCGCTGCGGGACTTCAGCCCCGGCACCCAGCGGCTCTTCCCGCCCGTCGCGGGGCTCCCGTCCCTCGGACAGCCCCTTCCCCTCCAGGGCGGGTGGACGCTGTGCTCGCCGCCTCCACCTCCCCCTCTGCGGCGCCGGCTTCTCCCGCCTCCCCCGGCGTGGCCACCGCCCCTTCCGAGCTCCCGCCGCTGCTTTGGGGCAGCGCTGGCCCTGGAGCCTCCCTCCCGACAGGGGCAGCGGTGGCGGGGAGGCTGAGGGGCGGGATGGCGCCTGCCATGGGCGGGGACTCGCCCCTCACAACGCGGGGAAGGGCGGCGGGGGTCCTGCAGGCAGCGTGGGCGGAGGAAAGGGGAAACCCCGCAGGTTTCTGCTGGCAGGTTTTTATTGCCCTCAGGGCATGTAGGGGGGATGTCTCCAGGAGGGAAGCGAAGCGCTGCGGCTGGAGGCGGGTGACAGAGGTGACCCGGGCGCGGCCATGGCGGGAAGGCAGCGGAGCCGGAGCCACCACCGCGCCAGGGCCGTGAACTGAAATGAGAGAGGGAAAAGAAGAGTGTAGAAAACAACACTTTTTGTAAGAGACCCGACCTAGGAGCGGGCAATCGGAGGCTTGGCTGTAAAAAGCGGTACCGCGGAGAGGCTGCTGGGGTGGCAAACAGTACTCAGTTGCAGGGTGAGAAGCGATCAGAAGGAATCAAGGGCTTGTTTGTATTTTTTATTTATTTCCTCTGGGGTTTTTTTTTTTCTTTTTTCATTTTAAATAAACCTTCCCCATTCCTAAGGGTAGTAATTTTTAGGAAGAGATGCAGTTTTAAGCTGCGCATACACGTAAGTGGCTTGTTCAAAAGAAGCCCCACCTTTGTGGAATGTAAGGAAGTGTTCCATGCAGATTCCACATCTTGCCCCCTGCTTATGTAACCCGCGGAGCTGGCATGATCCTGGCAAATTAGGTCAGGCTGTACTCAGATGCGGGATTAGAGGAGGAGGAGTTTAGAAATAGCTGAAGACACTTGACAAGGCTGGAATGGAAACTCTGCTGGGTTACTCTGAAGAGCAGGAAAGGAGAGAAAACATCACCGGTAACGCAGAACTGCGTCCCTCACCAGCACGGCTCAGAGTGGCCTAAGCAAGCTACTGCCAAACAACCTGCAGGTTTTTGCAGCAGTAAGGGAGCTCTAGTGCTGATTTGCTTTGCTGGCAAGGAATGAAATGCAAAGTAAGCCTCACAATGCTTCTATGTTGGTTTCTTTTTTTCCCTAAGGAGCGGGCTGTACTGGTGAATTAAAGCCAACTGTCATAAACCAGACACTTTTTCACCTTTGAAAACAATTGGTATAGGATAAGTCACAGCATAATGGTGCTGACTAATATAAACAGCAAGTAGATGCAAACCTGAAGCAGAACCAACTGTCAGAGCCCTGCTTTGAAATAGAAAGAGGATTTCTCTGAAAATAGGAAGAAGGAATAGCAACATAAATAGCACTAGATAATTCGAAACGAGGAGGAAGCGGGGCAAGTCCTTTTCTTCAGCCTTTCTAAGAGCAAGTCTGATTTCACAATTAAGATTGCCAGTTTTCTTTAAACAACAGTGCTGTGTTTATCACTGGTCTGGGACTAAGCATAAAAACCACCGCTCAAATGCATTAAAAGCAGCACGTATTCAGACCAGTAACACCATAACACCAAAAACTTAATTTACATATTCCTCCAAAGCAATGGATAAGGCTAATAAATGCTTACTGAATGTGGCAAACCTACGGGTTTCCAAAACCAACAAACAAAAAAACCCCCAATAAATACCAGCTACTTAGTGGTAATTAATAAAGGTAAATAATTTTAAACTCTTCCAGACTCCTCCTAAAAAATCATCCTATTTGGTGGAAGGTAATATGGTAAAATGTCAGATTTTTGTCAAAATTTGAAGGCAATAGCTTGATAAATAGCGTGAGCTAATTATAAAATGTCTTTTCCTAAGCCCTGGAATTATAGTGAGTCAGTCCCTGGCAACATCCCCATTGGTTCCACTGCTTTGTTACGTTCCTTACATCTCCAGAGGTAGAATTATCCTGCACGTTGTAGCAAATAACAAAATCCCAAGTACAGAGAAGTAAAAATAACCAAGCTTTTACTGCAAAATACCTGCAAAGCGCCAGGGCAGAGTGAAGTAAACAGCTTGCCATACTTTTGTTACCACATTCATCTTTTGTTTCAGCTTGTAAAATCTGTCTGCTGGCTCATCCATCAGATTGGTTTCAAGCTATCAAACCAACCGTGCTCTTTTCTTAAAAGGAAAACAACAGCATTTCTTAAGACTTGCTGCTGTAAAAAAATTCCAGTACATGCTGCCCAGAAAACCCACTTGGCTGCCTCAGCTGCCCAATGGCATTTGTAATGCGGAAAAGTAGAACGTGTTTGAAGAATATTCATTTTTTAAATGTGAAGTTCCATCTGGTTGACAAACCTGTCTGGAGAGAGAAGGGTTAGGGTTGAGCGGGAGCTGATGGTCCGAGTGAGACGCAGGAGATGACAGTCCCAAGATGGAGATTCTCTATCCAGCTTCCCATCAAAGCCACCTTGGGTAGTTTTGGTAGCCATTACTAAGTGGCTCCCGGACACTAAAAGAAGAGTATGTATCCATTTCTAAAAGTTCTGCCTAGATTATCATGGGAATAGATTCAACCTAGAGAGAGGTCGATTCAGGTTGGACATTAGGAAGAATTTCTTCCCCATGAGGGTGGTGAGACACTGACACAGGTTGCCCAGAGAGGTGGTGGAAGCCCCATCATCCTTGGAAGTGTTTAAGCCCAGGCTGGATGGGGCTGTGAGCAACCTGCTCTAGTGGGAGGTGTCCCTGCCCATGGCAGGGGGCTTGGAACTGGATGATCTTTAAGGTCCCTTCCAACCCTGACAATTCTAGGGTTCTATGATTCTAATGCTGAACTTTTAAAAAAAAAAACAAATCAGATTCAAGTTGAATTTGTACAAAATGCCACAAACAGGGATTTAATCACCTTTTCTCTTCTACTGCTGTCCTTCAAACGAAAGATCCTGGCTGCTCCCCACGAAGGTCAGATCCTTTCTGCTCCATGAAGATACACGTTTTTATTGGCCCTTCTTATGCTTGTCTTTCACTACTAATTACTACTGTAAATCCGCTGAACCTCTGTTGAAATAATGGCTTGTTGTTGTTATTCCAACATCTTTGCTTCTCCTGCCTGATCTTTTCAGACTGATTAAGCAAGAGGTTTCTCAGACACCAGTGATGTGATGGAGGAGCCAGAACTGAGTGGAGATGTAACTGGGTGTTGCTGAGCTGATACATTAGAGAGAAAATAAGAACTCATTAGTATACATGCCCCTGGTGCACTGCATGGGAAGAAAGCAAAAACTAGAACACGTAGGGAAATGAACTCTTTCTTACCTTATGTCCTTGCATGCAAATGTTTCAAGTTTTTTTCCAACTTTCAGATGTATGCTAATAGAAAAGCAAGAAATCTGCCAGAAATCTGTCAGTTTCTGTATAAATTGCAGGAGGGGGAGGGAAGAGTCTGAATCTTCTTACAGACACGTTCTTTTTAACAGTGTTTGATCTCATAATCTTAACTGTATTCTTTTTTACCTCCTAACTAAGCTTGAAATAAGAGAGATCATTTTGGGAAAACCCAGAAAAGATTAGGAGGCAGGAGAACAGCGTGAAGCCTGCCAAAAGGGTGTTTTATTTTTGATTGCTCTTGCTTGCAAACATGATACCTAATCTGTTATTAAAAAAACAACCCCAATTCAGTAGAATCAGAATTACTGCATCCTCAACAGCACAAACTTTCATTCAAGGCAGTGGAAGACGCTTTAGAACTTAGTTTACATCAATAAAACACAAATAAGGGGATTATAGTAAAGTTAGAAATAAAAGACCTATTAAGGCTTCTTGTTTTCACCTTTAGTACAGAATAGTCCTGTATTGTAGAGTTAATTTTGTTTTCCCTGGGGTATTTGTAAATGTCACATAAAACTAAACGGCTGCTGAATAATCCGACTGGCTGATATGCTTCTTGCCAGAAAGACAAAACTAGGAAAGCAGTAACATGCTTTGCCAGTGGCTTGGCAAAAAGTCCACCTTTTTGTTTGGTTTTTGCAGGTTAAAATGTTCTGCCAGAACAGCAATTGCAGTTCTTATTGGGTGTGTCTGGCTGATGAGCACTAGCGCCTGGTATGCAGGTGGGAAAAGAAAGTAAAGAAGTGAGTTCTCCCATGGCAGGGAGCTGTTAGAACGGGTTTCTGTGCTTGGTGGAACTCTCCACACCTTCAATCTTCCATGAGAGACTGCTCCTGTTCCTAGGAGACAAGGAGCAGCAGCCAGTGCACACACTGGGAGCACCTGCACTAGCCGAGCTCATCCCTCATTTGCACGTGCTGAGTGTGTCTGCTTGTTTAAGATCTCTCACAGGTGGGAGACAGAGGTTAGATACCTGCCTAAGTTGCAGTGAAGCCTGTTATTTTACTGAATTTAAATTTTACTTCTGCAAATATTAACCCTGCAAGATAATCTGAGAAAAGGTGACCCGTGTTATTTCCTTTTAAATGAGTATTGCTTTTTATTTATAGCTATTAGAAGATGAACAGTAAACGTTAGCTCTGGGAAAAAAAAAAAATTCTTTACAACAATTTATAGAGATTAATTTTCCTATTTAAGTAAGTCCAGACATTTACAAGAACAATCACTTAAATAAAAATAGAATATAAAGCCTATGTTTAAAACATGGCCTTTATTAACGCTGTCTAGTGAGCTCCATATTTATTTTACATTGAAATAGTTCTGCTTTGCTTAAGAAAAGACAGAAAAAGTGCATTTACAAGAGTACTTTTTCTTTAATTTTTCTGCGAAAATGGAAGGAGTTGGAATCACAAGTTGACAAATGCTGCAAAATGAAATTTCAAGAAACATCAATTTTCGTAATGCTCCGCCAGCACTAGTGTTTCATTCTGACCTTCTGCCCCGTGAACCAAAAGATCCCGACAGACAGTCCAGAGCATCTATGTTATTACTCTACAGCATATTAAACACAGACAGAGGGGTTAGGAACCCCTTCCGATGTACAAACATGAATAAAAAAATTGATAAAAAAATCACTTTTATACATAATGTATATGCAAACTGTTTTAAATACATGGTTTTGGAAGAGTTATTTACAAACTGCATCAGCCTGTGGGACAATCCACAGACGAAGCATACACAGTTGCTTTACTTTATTGTTGCATCTCAACTTTGGGAGATATAAATTTATTCGGCAGTACAGCGAACGCAAGAACTCGTGACAAAGGATCTCAAGGGCAACCCCATCGTTTTCTTTTTCTTCTTTTGTTCCTCAAAACAAGGTTAAAGTACTAGGACTGCCAAAGTTTCCAAAGAAAGGTCATAGCTGAATCCAGATGCCCGCTTACAGGTCGATGGTGTGGAGGATACGTAGACAGAGCCCTGGGAAATGCAGGTGTGGCCACTGGGTAACACCTCCCTCAGAGCTGTAACTGGTAAATATGTTTTAGCCAAAGAGTGAACTAACCTAGGAGGTTTTTTTCTTTATTTTTTTTTTTTCCAATTTTATTAATATTTTAAAAAATACATAAAAATACAACATCCAATGTCTGAATAAATATATTTAACAAGTTGCAAGATACCTTATTTTACACAAAAATTTCAGCTTTAGAAATCTTGTTAAATAACTTCACTGTTGTTATATATTTCATTTTTCGTCTTTTTGTAACAAAATAAAAACTCTGAAATTACATAGAAAAAAGACAAAATATTTTTGTCAAGGGATAAGATAGTCCACTGAAAACCTATTCACAATTCCACTGTAAACATTAATAAACATTAAAATATTTGCATAATTGTGTGCTCAAAAATCCTATAAAAAGTGGAAGACTTATTACAACTGTAGTTTTCAGTCAACTACACTTCCTTTCACAATTTATTTTGTCCCATTTACACCTTTAAAACTGGGCACGTTGCTGAACACGTACTTTGGCAGTTCTGCAGAGCAAGTGCTTCCACAAAGAGGAACTCACCGAGAGCGAACGCACAGCTCGGTGAAAGTGCAGCAGTTAACGCAATTCCTTTCCTGCTAATACTCTGGTGTCTGCTTGGTGCACTTGCTTTTCTAAGATCTCCCTAGAACACCTGAATGCTTCATTGGACATAACTTTTCAAATTTGATAAGTGCCCTTTCTCTGCATTAAGAAAGAAAAAAATAAAAATCAACAAAACGAAGACAAACACAATGACAAGCATGTCACATTGTGCCTACAACCTTCAGTTACCAATGAGCTTAAATTCTCTGAACAGTAAATTAAACCAAAGAAGAGGGGGAGGAGGGGAGAACAGGTACAGTCCAGCAGTGGAAGTGTGTACAGAATATACTTGGCAATGTCAAACCAGTTGAGTGCTTTCTGTGGTTGAATTTCAGGATTTATGTCCATGGCAGCGAGTTGCTGGCAAGGCAGAGAAATGTGTATCACCTGCATTCTACGGCAAGCACGTTTTGTGGAGGAGAAGATGATGATGGGCTCATTCCAGTGTCCGATGAAGCAGATGACATGGACGCTCCTGTATGTGACACTGAATATAGAGAACAACAAATCAGCATCAGGTTATCACAGCACATATCAGAATGAAGGCTTCCCTTGTTGTTAGGTGATTTGAAAGACCTCAAAGTGGCACGGTCACAGAAAACAGATACAGATTTTTTGTCAGTTGCTTTCACTGCTATATTCACATAGACTGGATGAGTTTCCTTACCCTTCCACCTGAAAAGGTAAATTACTACATTTCAGTCATTACATTGACTGAAAACTGCACTAGGAAGTCCAAGTTTCTAATACACAGTTATGAAATAGTGTTTTCATTAGGCTCAATTTCTGAAAAGCCACAAATACTCTTTCCTAAATATGCATACATGCAAACAGGTGGTAACACCATCATCTTCAAAAATACTGTGAATTAAAATCAAGTTATGCATTTTCAAGAAAATTAACTTCTCATGGGAAGCATACAGAAAATCTGGAAGTTACCTTCTCTGTCTTTCTTTTTTAATCGTTTTCTTCTCCTGTCTATGGTTGCTACTTCAGACTTCAAGGACATGTAGTATTTTCGTATTTCCTGTAGTTTTTCTTGTAAGAAGGAGATCCTTTCAGTGCTGCTCATGTTGTCTAGTTCATCTGAAACATGAAAAGAGAAGATAGCTTCATTAAAGTGCTTTTAAACAAATGACTGCGTTTCTGAAGAGCATACAAGATGCAGCATGGACAATAATACAGTGACACAACTATGCCATAAAAGGCCTATACCTAATTTAGAATCCCCAAATTTGTACATTTTCCTTTCAGAATAGTTTTTCTGGTAAATCCCCTCTAAGCAAGTCACTTAAAGAATTCTTACTGAGCTGAAAACTCCATTTGTATACTCTAGGCGAAGCATTCTGGTGGTGGTGTTTCTCCCTGTGTTTGTCCTTCTCTCCCTCTTTGATGTGAGGTGAAATCACTCTTGCAGGTGATCGAGAAATCTTCTGTTGTTTGGATGCATTTATGTGTTTTACAGGAGTACATTTACTGGAAGTGTCCAGGACAGGAAGGTCTTCACTGTCACTACTTTGTCCTGCAGCAAGAGAAAGGCATTTTTTTTTTTTCAGATGTCAAAAAAACCCAATCTTAACACTTTTAAAATTGTAGTTCCAATCAGAAAAAAAAAAGATTAATAAAAAAAGTGCTCCTTCTTGCTCAAAAGATCACAGAAAGCACAGAAGGAAAAACCATTTCAGATTCAATGTACAACTTTATCAGGCACAGCAGGCACCGAACTCTCAAGTGTGCTGATTACTAATGCAGGAGAAGTCAGTCGAGGGCTGACTGGGCCTTTAGTTGAAAAGCAGTAGTCAATTTTTTTAGAAGAAGCAGTAAAGAAGCTTATTAAAATAAGAAAAGACTTCTTATCAGTGCTCTCATAAAGTCCAGTATTTTGGGGTTCTAGAATCCCAACCAGAATCTCCTTTTTTTTTTTTTTTTTAAAGATTAATATAGGAAGGTAGCACATGATCCTTTTCTATTTACCAAAATGCTTTACACAGCCTAAAGGAGCATGAAACATGACTAAAAGCCTAACAGCTTCACCAAGTAACAGAACATTTTAAGCTGATAGATGCAAATATTTTAGATTCCCACAACAGCAAAGTTTTACACAGGCACATTAAATATGTCTGAACACTGTCTGCCAGATAGTTAATGTATTAGCTTGATAATTAAAAGCTATTAACAACGCTGCCACACGGCCTAAATATATTGACTTGTTTGATACAAAGATCACCAAAAATGAACTACAGAAACATAGAACCCCAGGTTTACATAGCAAGTTAAAAACAGTCACATCTTTGAGATAAAAAACACGTGATTTCTTTTGCTGAAGTTAACTCATTAGCAAACATTTTTTCCCTACTTCATAAATGCATTTTCCCCATGAGAAACACCTGTTGTAAGACCTTAAGGGAGCTGTTTCTACTCAGAACAAGCTCCCCCCTCCCAAATTCATAACCAACCCCATATAAGTAAAGAAGCATAATGGTAAACATTTAGGAAGTGCTAATATACACAGTTATTAAAAGGTTTTTCCCAACAAAGTACTGAAAATTAGGCAGGAGATTTCTCAGTAACGCTGCTACCACGCAGCTGGTTAAGTTCCCTCCAATTAATGGCCAATAATCATAACGAAGAATAATACAAAAGGCTGATGAGGAGGTCCCGTCCAGCAGAAATCCTAGCTACCAGCGAGAACAGCGGGCCCTTGCACACGTTTCTAGGACAGCACAACTTCCCCCTCCCCTGCCAGGAATGTACCTGTTCCATTCTTTTCATTTTTGGCTGCAGCACTTGTTCGCTTTGGAGTACGCTTCTGTTTTTTTGCCAGTGTTCCACTATTGCTGTCACTGGGTCTTTTTTGACCTGAATGAGAAGGGAAAAAAACAATCACAAAAAAAGAAGAGGTCTCCAATATTTCTGGTACCAACAAGCTCTTTTTATAAGCGACAGACGAATTTAAAATCAGAAGACAAAAGAGCAATTTTTAGCAGAGTGACAGCAGAGTTAAGACGACTTGGTCCTGCACTTGGGCCTCAGCAACCCCATGTAACGCTCCAGGCGTGGGGCAGTGTGGTTGGAGAGCTGTCTGGCAGAGAGGGATCTGGGGGTTCTAACAGACAGGCAAATGAACATGAGCCAGCAGTGTGCCCAGGTGGCAAAGAAGGCCAAGGGCATCCTGGCCTGGATCAGAAACAGTGTGACCAGCAGAAGTAGGGAGGTGATTGTCCCCCTGTACTCAGCACTGGGGAGGCCTCACCTCCAGTACTGTGTCCAGTTTGGGGCACCTCAGGACAAGAGAGATCTCGAGGGGCTGGAGCGGGTGCAGAGGAGGCAACGAAGCTGGGCAAGGGGCTGGAGAAGAGATCGTATGAGGAGCGTTTGAAGGAGCTGGGCCTGTTTAGTTTGAAGAAGAGGAGGCTGAGGGGAGACCTCATCACTCTCTCCAGCTCCCTGAAAGGACATTGGAGAGTGGCTGGTGCTGGGCTCTTCTCTCAGGTGATTAGGGACAGAACCAGAGGGAACGGCCTCAAGCTGAAACAAGGGAGGTTTAGACTGGACACTGGGAGAAAATTCTTCACAGAAAGGGTAGTGAAATATTGGAATGGGCTGCCCAGGGAGGGGTTCAGTCCCCATCCCTGGATGTGTTTAAGCATCGCTTGGATGTGGTGTTGGGGGATGTGGTCTAGGGGTGAACTTGTAGAGTAGGGCTAATGGTTGGACACGATGATCCCAAGGTGCTTTTCCAACCTGAGTGATTCTGTGACTTCAGGAGCGGTCACAGCAGAGAGTGACTTCCCACAGGACGCTCACCTTTCTCTCCCATCTCTCTCTCTTGCACGGCTATGCTACAATTGCTTGAGGTCGTACTGGCTTCAAATCCGTTGGCGGACTCACTTTCACAAAGCCCCTCCTGCGACTCTTCCGCTACGCTGTCCACCTCGATGGTCACGTCGCTCTCGCTCTTGATACTGCGCGACTCGTCCTGACTGAGCGCGAGAGGAGAGGCCACCGAAAAGCTCGACTGGACAGCGGCAGGTAAGGCAGATGGATTTGAATTGGAAGCATGAGGGTCTGGCTTTTCTGATATCGTGTCTTCACTACCGCTCTTCTCCTTTTCATCCAAGTCATCCAAGTCTACTTCATGGCACAGCAGAGTTTCGGGACCAATCTGAGGCATCGCGTCATCTTCATCTTTCAGAGGAACGTTCTCATTTTCTGCAGGTGGACGTTCAAAGTTCTCGTTCCTTAGCTCCTGACCGTGCTGAACCGATTCAGCCACCAGCGATGGCATCTCCTCATTTTCAGTCCTGAGGGACTCTTCAGCATTCAGCTCCCTACATTCTTCTGCTCCAGTACATTCATTGGTCCTCTCTTCAGATACAATATTTGGCACTTCCATCTCACTCTCGCGTCGATTTCTCTTCTCAGGTGATGCCTGTTCCAAAGTTTTCCTTTTCAAAAGCTTCTTATCTTTTGTAGAAGGTTCTGTTTCAGTTTCAGTAGTGCTGGAAATTTCTTTACAATCCAAGGAAGACATGTCTAATCTTTCAGGTTCTGCAAGAGATTCGTTTGCCACCTCTTCTTGGTTTCCTGGTGAAATCTTTGCATTCTCTAAAGAGGGATCTTTTGTTTTGCTCCTTCTCCCTTTTCCTTTAGGTGATTTTTCAGCCTCTCTCTTTATTTCTTCTATTTGTTCTGTTTTATTTCCAAAAATCTGAACGATTTGTTCACTTTCTTCAACTTCCAGTTTCAGTGTTTCTAGTGGCTGTACTTGAGTCCTGTCATTTTCTTTCAATGCATGAGGAATCTTTGGGTTTTCTTCATCCAGCTTCTCATCATGTAGTTTTTCGCTTTTCTCCAGTTCTGATGTTTCTGGAGAAAATTCTTCATTCAAATTCTTTTCAGATGACTCATCTGCTTCACTGTCAGAGGACCCAGAGTCTAAAAAAAAGTACAGAAAGAAGAAAACAGCACCTTAAATCATCAATTACAATTTCTTTTTTTAAACCACAGGAAAAATTAAAAAAAAAAAAAAAAATCACCCTGTGATCTCTGGTATTAACATCAGTTTACAAAAAACGACTGCAAACTTAAACAAATCCTGTTTTGTTCAACACACTGATGACAATTCTTAGTTTTACTCAAAATTTCTATGCAACTACAATAGCAGTAGCACTACCAGAGTTCAGGGAGCATCTGGACGATGGTGTTAGCCATATGGTTTAGATTTAGGTAGTCCTGCAAGGACCAGAGAGTTGGACTCGATGAGCATTTTGGGTCCCTTCCAACTTGAGATACTCATGATTCTACTACTACTACTATTTCTCAATTAAGCCAGTATAAACAAATTACACTTTGTAGTAGCACAAATAGTTTTACAGAGTCTCACAATCTGCTGTCTCTCTGTGGATACTGCCTCCCCCCACTGACATGACAAAAACCAAGGCTCCTCCTCTCTATGCACTCCCAAAAAGACAAAAACCACCCCAAACAAACCCTGAAACCATTCCACACCACACCATGGGCATTTCATCGCTAAACTAGCATATGAATCACACACCATATACAAAGCAAGCATTGTTACATTACCAGAAGATTATTTAGGGACCTGTACTAAAAGGAGAAAGTGATTTCACTTCGGTTTTTGTTCACAGAGGCTTAAAATACCAAAAATATTACAGCCATTTGTATATAATTAACAGCACTGCTGGATGATGTAGTACTGAGGTTGAGGACTTCATTACTCCAACAAAGACTATCATTATACCACTAGATTTGGTCTGTTCAAGATCAGGACTAAAAGGCTCTGGCTGAAGAACATGGAATAACTTGCACAGTCACCTCCACACCATAGCTCTTCTGCGAGCAAACTGTGCTCCTCAGCAGTGTCACCTCAGCTACTCCCTCAATAGAATTCGCATGGAGAGAAAAAAAAACCCCAAATAACTAAAACCAAACAACAACAAGAGTAAAAAGAAAAAAAAAATAAACACAAACCTCTTTTCAAAAAGGTACTAACAAAACCTCAAAGCATAAAGAAACCCAAAGCATAAAACCTCAACCAGGACTGAGATCACTCACCGTTTGATCCTCTATCAGAATCAAACATTTCTGAGCTACGTCTCGTCTGCCTGCGAGGCGTTGCTAAAATCAAAATCGAAAGCATTCATTTTTAGAGAGTAAAACCCTGAGCCAAAATTTTGTTCTGTTTGCTTGTGCACTGACTGGTGAAGCAGGACTTTAAAGCTGCCGACAGCGCTGCGTTCGCTGGGGTTGTCGTTACCGCACTGCATTACATCACTGTTTACATGCACTTCCATGCCAGACCACGAGTGCACCAGATGTACCTTCTGTTCCATTTGGTAATGGTGAGGAATCTGACAAGTTGTTCCGTGCACTTCTGGCTCCTGATTTACCTTCACTATTGGGTGTTTTGGCTAAACTGCAAGATGTGTTGGATGGAAGAGTAGACTTCAGAGGGGGTCGCCCGCGCTTTGATTTTTGCTTCTCCTCATCCTTCTTCTCATCCTTTTCACCATCTTCTTTATTCTGAGAGGAAAACAATGAACTAGACATTAGACTAGACATTTAGACTGGACACTAGGAGAAAATTCTTTACAGAAAGGGCAGTGAAATATTGGAATGGGCTGCCCAGGGAGGGGTTGAATCCCCATCCCTGGATGTGTTTAAGCAGCACTTGGATGTGGTGTTGGGGGACGTGGTCTAGGGGTGAACTTGTAGAGCAGGGCTGATGGTTGGACACGATGATCCCAAGGGGCTTTTCCAACCTGAGTGATTCTGTGAATTTTTATTCATATTTTTCACTGCTGATCCTCAATGCTTTTCCTCTTTTATTCCATTTTTCTTAAAAGTCTAGACTGGGGTCTGAATAACTTTTTTTTTTTAAGTAAGTAACAGTGATAGTCATTAAGTACTACTAGGAACTTATTGAAGTAACCATTACTTTTGTTTTTTTCTTCTGTTTTCTCTTTGGTCCTCCTTTGTCCACAGGCCAGATAATCCGATCGGCTTTCACCCATTCATCGTATCTAGAAGCACAGAACAGATTCTTACCACTACATATAAAAGAAAAAAATGTTTGCAATATGAGGATTAAAAGACTGAGATACAGAAAATATTTATTAAGGGGAGGTAGGAAAGCAGAGTAGGTATTTACAAACACGTGCAGTATCTGGCATTAGAAAGACGAATTACACATCCAGCCCATTAAAAAAAAAAATGATGGGGTGGAGGAATGGAAGTGAAAACCTCCCTGGAGCTTGCTGGCAAAGCACTAGAACTCAGGCAGTTTAGTCAACTATAAAGTTTGTCAATTATTTCACATCATATACAAAAGGCAGTTTCCACCACACCACTCCTCAAGAGTATTTTATTTCAAAACCTCTTGAGTTATTAATAAGGTAAAGGGAAACAAATAAGTATCTGGGGGGTACTTCCCCCCCTAACTCGATGCTACCATGAAGAAACGTGCTTAGTTTACTCAGAAATGTATGGATTTGGAACATCTCAAGCTATGCACCTGAAGTGCTCTATTTTAAATACGATGGATTTTGTGGTATTTTTGGTCTACGTCATCACGATGCTCTTAAGAGCAACAGCAAAAAAAGCCCTTTCTGCAGTGTTACTGAATATAAAGCCTGGCTGCCAAGAGAAGCACTTGATGATTTTTTTTTCTGCAGTTGTTTCTTGGCCCTCTCCTATTCGCTCGACACAAACAACCGCTCTTTACGATCACAGCTCATGTTCAACACAAGAATAAATTTCATTGTGAAAATTTCAGTACTTGATACACTTCACTGTAGATGTCTTCACCATTATCAGAGACTCCCTTAAATAACTGATAGTACTAAGGCTGGCTGGCACAATAAGTTACAGGGATAGTCCTGTGTGGGGTGAGGATTACTCACTTTAAGCCGGATGGAAACTTGGCAACAGAGATTTCAAGCAATAGTGTCACACCACGAACAAAAAGCTACTAACATGGGAAAGTGTAACAGAGTCAGATCCTGTTATCAGGTGGGTAATTCGGTTTGGAGCCGAGTCGCTGATTCTCTTTCTCTTTCTTTCCTAAAAACAAAAATTCTTTTGCAAATAATCCTTCTAACAAAGACATGGAAGGCAATTTGTTATCCTCACCTTACGTTCCAGCCGTAGTAATGAACTAAATACAAAACTTCTCCGTCATCAATTTCAGTGCTTTTAATACTGGCTTCATAAATTTTTTGAGTCTTTCCACGCCCGTATTTTACTTTCACTTTGGTTCCAGTCAGACAGGGTTCTGCATCCTCCTCATCCTCTTCACCTTCTGATTCTCCTTTGTTCTCAAGTTCCTCCCTGTAGTAAAGGGTATTTAAAATGCCCGCTAATTAGTGGCAATCAACATTTTTAACATTTAACTAGAGTAGCCAAGCTCCTACAAAAAAAAATGAAAAGGCTGCAAGAAAAAAAGGTCTTAATTTTCTGTGCCCTGTTCTGCCTCTGAAGAGGACACAGCTTGGACACAGCTTTGTAAATCAAGAAAAGGATTTAGAGAGAATAGGGTGCCAGAAATATCCAGAGAAAAACTATAATTTAAATGCAACTTATTAGGTGTACAACTACCTCAAAGCTTAAAGATTATTCTTTAAAAGAAGAACAGGTTAACAGTGTTTGGCTACAAAATAAGACTGGAAGAACTAATTTCATTTTTTAAAACAGACTTGATTTTGACAGGTTATTTAAAAGATTAAAAATTTAAACATCTTCCTTCTACATTTTGCTCAGCAGGCTACGGTTTACTAACAGTGCACGGAAATTGGAATAACCATCACAGTGAGCCTCTCATGGATACAAACATTCCATTGGAAAAAAAGAGTCGATTACAAGAGTGTTTAACCAAGATTAAAAGTGGCCACTTTAGCTGTATCTACGTATAACTAATATTTAAATATTCTTCTTAAATATATTTTCAGGAATTACAATTTAATCTATTTTTACCTGCACAGTGATGCTTTCTTTAAACTAACTGGTTTTCCCACTCTCAAAGCTCTTTAGAAGAAAGCATGCAATGCCTCTACCAGGCTTTATTCAGTATCAACTCGTGTCCACACCACCTAGCCCCATGAACAAGGAAAACAAGGCAGGAAAGCCAGCTTGAACAGATAAGACACAGTCATTGACCACAGCCCAAGTTAGCTAAGAAGAGGTCTTCTCTGGTAATAGATTAATCACCCAGTCACAATTCGTTTGTAGCCAAGACTATAAATCCAGATCAACTTGTCAAGCTCAGTCTCTGGATGCTCTTTTCCCTTTGCCCTTTCATGTGTCTCCATCTCCTCCTCTCCAACCTGCCTCTAGGTTTCATTCAAATTCCCTTTCTTTTTCCTCTGCTTTATTAGAATCAGAGAACGGTAGGGGTTGGAAGAGACCGCTGGAGATCACCGAGTCCAAACCCCTGCCAACAAAGGAACACCCAGGGCAGGCCACACAGGAACAGATCTAGGTGGGTCTTGAAAGTCTCCAGAGGAGACTCCACAGCCTCTCTGGGCAGCCTGTTCCAGGCTCTGTCACTCTCACAGGGAAGAAGTTTTTCTTCATGTTGAGGTGGAACTTCCCGTTTTTCAGCTTGTGACCATTACCTCTCATTCTATCACCGGGCACCACTGAAAGAGCCTGTCCCCTTCTACTTGACACCCACCCTGCAGAGATTTGTAAACATTGATCAGATCCCCTCTGTCTTCTCTTCTCCAGGCTAAACAGCCCCAGGACTCTCAGCCTTTCCTCATAAGAGATGTTCCAGCCCTTTTATCATCCTCATAGCCCTCCACTGGACTCTTTCTAGTATTTCCCTGTCCCTCTTGAACTGGGGAAACCAGAACTAAACACAACACTCCAGATGTGGCCTCACTAGTGCAGAGTTGAGGGGCAGAAGAACCCCCGTCGACCTTCTGGACACACTTTTCTTTATGCACCCCAGATTATCAGCTGATCCCTTTCCTGCCTGCTCAAGATACATCAGGTAACAACAAAACCAAGAAAGGTGCAGTTTCACCCGGCATCACTAAACACTTAAACAAAAGCAGGGGAGATGAAGGGCTCTCTTTTCCTGCTGAAATAAATATAACTGCCCAGAACAGTCTGCCCAAACCACTGCTCACCATCCAGACAGCACCTGGCATACTTACAGCCTGGTCTACTTGTTCCCTGTACATACTGGTGTCATAAAACACCAACACAACCTTGCCGAGACCTTCAAGAAAATGAAAGTGAAAAATACTGACTGGCATCTACCAGAAAAAGGGGCTTCCTTAAAGTACGACAGACTCTACAAGCTTGAAATAAAGTTTTCCCTTTCCTGTCTGGATAAAGAAGAAATAAGGTCCCCGATTTCCACATTTTAGCTGGCGAGATCTCCAGCTCTGTGCATACTCCTGCTTGGAGTGTGGCTGAATCGTGCCACCGACATACTCGTAACAAGGGGACACAAGTTAATGTTTACCTCTCCCTTTGCCTCTCTTCCTCTTCATCTGACTCTTTATCAGAATCCTCCTGTTTTTTAATTTTTTTCTCTTTTTGCTTTGGTGTACTTTTTCTCCCTAGAGGAGTTTCATTTTCTTTCTTTTCTGCATTCTCAGGTGTTTCCTCTACATCTTTGTTTTCTTTGTTACTGTCTTTTAATTTGTCTTGTGTTTTATCCTCTTCACCATCTTTTTTGGCAGGGGTTGCGTCACGGGCAAGTCTTCTTCGTCCCTGGAAAAGAAATAAGATCAGTTTAACGACTCCTGTAAACTGTTCTCTGTATAGCCTCTCCAAATCTCAGCAACAAGTGAAAGACACTATTCCTATACAGAAGAAAGGCTTGGAGGTTAACATCAAAAAAGCAAAATATTCTAAAATCTTAAAATGCCTTAAAGCCTTGTTACAGAACCATCAAAGTCTTTTGGTTGGAAATGATGTTTCAGATCATCAAGTCCAAGCTTTAACCGAGCACTGACAGGGCACCACCAACCCATGTCCCTCCGCACCACATCTACACAGCTTTAAATCCCTCCAGGGATCATGGGGACTCCACCACTGCTGTAGGCAGCCTGGGACAGACCTTGACAACCTTTTTGGGGAAGAATTTTTTCCTAATATCCAACCTAAACCTCCCCTGGGGCAACACGAGGCAAGCTTCCTCTTGTCCCATCACTTGTTCCTAGGGAGAAGAGCCTGAGCCCTCCTGGCTCCAGCCTCCTGTCAGGGAGTTGTCGAGAGCCAGAAGGTCTCCCCTGAGCCTCCTTTTCTCCAGGCTGAACCACCCCAGGTCCCTCAGCTGCTCCTCACAAGGCTTGTGCTTTGACATGCCAGGAAGTTCACTAAGGTTGATACATCTTGGAAAATCTCTTGCAGTTATGACAGAAATATGATAGGTAATGGAAATCTAAACTTGTGTTCACACTGTCTTTTCATCTCATCACTTAAGAGGCCACACACTTGCTTACAAAGGTGCTTTGCAAGAAGTGCTCTAATAGAGTTATGCTTCAGTTGAACAGAATCCTTACAGCTTGAACAAGCTGCTTGAAAAAGTAGCAATTCCTTGCCCTTCAGTAATCGCGCTGTATTGAGGAACACAGATTGTCCTTTTAACAATTAACAGGAGTGCTACAGAGTTGTATTCAAATCTCTTAAAAGTATTTGTTGTCTTCTCCATCAGGTGCAGTATCCAGTAGCTGACGGGTCACTGGTCTTACCTATGTAACTACTGACACAACCCTCACCTCTACAGCAAAGACAAAGGAAGAAAAAACAAGTGTTCCTCCTACTTTTGTCTACATACTACAGAACTGCAATGTTTCTTTTATTAAAAGAAGAGATACTGCAATAAAAAACACAACTCAGAGAAATGAGTCTTCCTGTCATCCTTAAAGCTGCAGTGCTTCATACTCCTCCAGATTCCATGTGCCTGTGGAAATTCTCACCCCCAAGCAAGCCTGTCCCGCTGAGTTTCACTGCTCTGATGACATGCGGCTCTCAGGAGCACTCAGCCATCCCCGAATCCTGAGAGGGATCTGGGGGTTCTAACAGACAGGCGAATGAACATGAGCCAGCAGTGTGCCCAGGTGGCAAAGAAGGCCAAGGGCATCCTGGCCTGGATCAGAAACAGTGTGACCAGCAGAAGTAGGGAGGTGATTGTCCCCCTGTACTCAGCACTGGGGAGGCCTCACCTCCAGTAACGTGTCCAGTTCTGGGCACCTCAGGACAAGAGAGATCTTGAGGGGCTGGAGAGGGTGCAGAGGAGGCAACGAAGCTGGGCAAGGGACTGGAGAAGAGATCGTATGAGGAGCGTTTGAAGGAGCTGGGCCTGTTTAGTTTGAAGAAGAGGAGGCTGAGGGGAGACCTCATCACTCTCTACAGCTCCCTGAAAGGACATTGTAGAGAGGCTGGTGCTGGGCTCTTCTCTCAGGTGATTAGGGACAGAACCAGAGGGAACAGCCTCAAGCTGAAACAAGGGAGGTTTAGACTGGACACTGGGAGAAAATTCTTCACAGAAAGGGTAGTGAGATATTGGAATGGGCTGCCCAGGGAGGGGTTCAGTCCCCATCCCTGGATGTGTTTAAACATCACTTGGATGAGGTGCTGGGTGACATGGTCTAGGGGTGAACTTGTAGAGTAGGGCTAAATGGTTGGACATGATGATCACAAGGGTCTTTTCCAACCTGAGTGATTCTGTGAATGAAAACGTGCCTGACATCCAACACAGCCTCAGCAAGTCCCTTCGATGGTTCAGAATATGAAGAATTAATCTACACTGATTCTCTTCCCAGGTAGAACACAATGAACAGTTAACACCAACTCTGCCTTCAGAGAGCCCTGTGCAAGGCTTGCACAAGCACACCAATTCAAACGTGCCATCACTCCACGAGGGAAAACTCATTATGTAAACTGTTCAGTATACAAAGGGGTTTTGTTAAGTATTAAATAGAATTCAGTCCAAACCACTTACCCTTGGGGATCGTAGTTCTATTTCTTCTTTTTCACTTTCACTGCTGGAATAGTTTTCTTCTGCTTCTTTTTTAACTTCTGTTGGGGGCATTTTTTGTTCCTCTTTTACACTTTCCTCCATTGGTTCCACGTGTTTCTGTAGGTCTTCTACCACTTTTGGTTCATTGTGATGGATGGTCCTAAACTGAATGTTTGCAGAACGGCAGTACTCTTCAAAACCATAAAGATACCTATAGACACAAACAGTTTCATTTATATTTAATGTTTTCTTTTCTATTTAGTGAAGTGCATAAAACCTATTTTCGTGCTCACAGAAAAGCCAGAGGAGCAGTAACTTCTGGAAAACAAAACAAAACACAACACAACAAAACAAGCCTAAATAAACAACAATAAAAAGAAGATTTGAAATGAAACAATTGTCACACAAGTCAAACGGTGAGAGAGAATATGCAGAGGTGCTTCCCATAAATTTTACTTCATCCCAATCCAGTTATGAAACCACAACAGTCAAGCCTAACAACACGTAGAGTGTTTTGCAACTGAACAATAAAATCAACCTAGTACTGGAATATGGGCATACAAACGAGTTACCACTCTGTACCAAACTGCCTGTGAGCACACTCTGATCCACCTACAGGTGAGAGAAATGTGAACTAGCTTATTCCTGAAAGAATAAAAATGCAAATTACAACGTACCAGCGTGCATCCAGACAACGTCATCATTTCCACTGTAACAGCAACTTAGTACATATTTACCAGCCACTCTTTTTATGAGAAATACTGTTCTCTGTAAAATACAGACCTTAAGTATGGGCCCCATTCAAATCCCACTGAAGACAGTCTGAATATTTTCATCTTCATCAACATTAACATGAGTTGAGTCATTAGTCATCCCTATTCAACCAGCCAAATTTCCTTAGGTTCGAGTCAAGAGAACCTCATTCTTCCCTTTTACTCAAAAAGCCCAACTGTTTCTTGTCAAACTTCCAGGAGAATAAATAATAAAAATAATCTTGATTTAGAAAACGAGCTTGAAAATGTCATTCCTAAAAGGTTTCCATTTCAAAACTTGAAACACAACTGAAAATCAGGGGTAAAAATACATAAAAAGATTTATGCTTTTTTGTTTTAATTAGTCAATTTGTATTACATTAGTGATTTTACTACTCAACACCATCACATCTACCATATCAACGTACACAGTTATGCCCTGAACCCAGCATTCTACAAATTCCACAATGAGGAGATGTAAATAAAACAATCTGAAACACGTCTCTCTCTACGGCTTTCCAGGAAAATTAGAGAAAGTGCTATAAAATTCTTCTCACTGCGTGGAGCATATACATGCTTCAGTAAGCACACACCCATGGACAGACTCTGTTCTTGTTAATTACCGTGAACTGCCAAGGTGCACTTGCCAAGCTTGTTGTGTAAATCTCCCTGTTGTACTCCGCCATGGCATCATCACGTGCTGGAAGCGAGTACTTCTTGATAAAAAGAGTGGAACTCGAAGGTATTAGAGCAACAGGAAATTTATGCAGCTCTGAGCATTCCCTCCTCTCCTCCACTGCATCCCTGGAAAATGCTCAGAGCTGCTCGTTAACTGAGGAACATCAACTCCTGTTTCACTACTCTATTAAAAATTGCTTGAATATTGTACATGCTACTAAAAAAAAAATATATATATATAGATACACACACATTTTCACTGTTATACAACATGAGAACTTACTTTCTATAAGCAGTTTTTACATTGTAGGAAGCAGCCGAGTTCAAAATAGGAATGCCAAGGTCCATATAAATTTGCTTCCATACAGCACCACTCTCAATCTTTGGGGTGGGGGAAGAGGAAAAAAAAAAAAAGGAGAGAGAAAGAGAGAAAAAAAAAAAGGAAGTTTTCAGGTTTTGTTAACCAAAAACACTAAGGAATGATATCTAACACAGCAACAAGCCACAGACTTTAAGAAGGAACGTATTTACTTCGGGAAACATCCAACACTTACATTGTCACACCCACCCTGCTGATACACCAGTCTAAAAAGTTTGAAGAGATTGAGGTCCTTGTAGCCCAGAACAGGTGGTTTATTGATAGGAGTACCTAAAGAAAACAAAACCAGAAACAAGAAATTATCACAAAGGAGAGCAAACTGCTTCTTCCATTCCTTTAGCACAGATTTGATTACTAGTATCTTTCTATGTTTTAAAATCTGTATTTAATAGTTCTAAGATATGTCACAAGTCAGTAGTTTCCAACCACCACCTAAGGCTTCACCCACTTTTGAACCCATCACTAATTTCTGGCTGGTTTACTAGCATACTGGCACCAGCCACTTGATAACTATCATTTCTTGACCTCCTTTTCAGATTTGTGCAGTAACCCACATCCAACTGGCTGCATCTCACTGTTGCTCTCATGAGTGGGGAGGGGGGAACAGCCAGAATTGCAGCAAGCTCTACAGGTCACCTGAAGAACTCTGGAATATAGCAATGTGCAGAGAGATTAACTCAAACCATTGTGGTCTGTGAGGAGTGGGGAAGGAGAAAAGTTGGATTAGAAAAAGATACACAGGCAAATCGTCAGAAGGTGAAAAAGCACAAAGTCCTAACAGGACAGGAGTACTTGGGACAGTTTTGGGAAGAAGTAAGAACTCAAATTGTGTGTGTGGTAATGATATAATGAACAATAATTAACTGCAAAAGGAGAGACCAAAACTGACTTGGGGCAAGTGGCTGCGTACGTAGGCAGTATTCCTGCAGCAAGGAAGAATATCAAACCTCTTCCCTGCTGTGTCTCATCTTCCTTCATCTTTGTGCAATTACATTTGGAATCATTAAAATAATTTTATAGGACCTTGAGAATATTGTCATGTCCACACAAATCAGAACATTCATAGTGAGAGAACAGAATCTAGAACTGATCTGGTGGGAACAGAAATCATGCTGTAAGGACAGAGAAAAACAAAACAAAACAACCCCCAAAACACAAACAAACAAAAACCCCAAACAAACACCAAAAATCCCTCTGAAGTAGACAGACGGGGGAAAGACCAAGCCCTCAAAGTCCTGTACATTGTTCAATTAACACCTTAGCTTAAAGAATAGTTTCTGGACCGAATCTTCAAATTCAGTGCACAAATGCTTTTTGGTTTTGCCTCTCCAAGTCCCTGATATGATCCTACTTAGTTTGTAGTTCAAGAGTACTTAAGAAAGAGAGGGAGAAAGCAGGAAAATGGAAAAGGGGGAAGAATCAGGCTACTAGAAAAAACCCCAAAATTGTGGATTAGTCAAGCAGCACAGGGATATTTTTTTTCCCTCCCCTCTATTTCACAGAGGGCATGTTCCTCTCCAGCAGCACTGGTTGTACACTTACTGGATGAGCTCCGGTATAATCTGCTGTAATACATGACCAATTTCTAAACCTGGGATAAGAACTGGCAATACTGGACAGACTTGGAACTGTTCTTTTACAGTTCTGTGGTCTAGAATACACCTTTATGAAAGGGATGCAGAGCCTGTTCCACAAAGGTAACTTGATTCCCCCCCTTTCCTAATTTTATAACCCAAGGAAAAGAAAGTAAGGGGGAAATACGAAGGCACCACATGCACTTTACATTTTACTCTTAGCTCTAGCTATTTCAAACTCAAGTACATCAGCATTTGCTGTTCTATATGCTGCTAGGGAGAGCATTCAGGCAACTTCTGTCAAGGCAGAAGAAGTAAAAAGGCAGTAGTTGAGTAGCTGCACTTGTAAAATACCCTTACGAATGTTACTGCAGGATGATCACAGTATTTGAATTGAAACAGCGAGTCCATGAGTAAAATGAATAAAACAAATACAAGATTAAAAAAAAAAAAAATCTTTCCTGGTTTAAATATACCTTTGAAAGGAAAAAAAATAGAAAGTAAAAGGAAAAGGGGGTGGAGTGGGAAGGTGAGCGTGCAGCCAAGGAACAGAAAAGCTTTGGTGTCAGGCTCGTTACAACTGCAAACGTGAATGGCTTAAGCAAGCACGGGGCTCCCAAGCCAGCAGGTGTCTTACACCCTGTTCTCTAGACACAGTGCATGCACTTCCAACATACGTCTTACAGCAGGACTTTAATTATTCCAATTTATTACAGTCTCACCTAATTCTGCAAAGACAGACATTTTAAATACGCTATTTTCTTGTTTTAGCTACAGGACAGAGCAGAATCTTTTAAGTTGTCTCTTCAGGTGAGTGTCACTGCTACATCTGCGCATGATTAAGACAGTTCTGCAAGGAGACTTGAAGATGGCACATCTCCCACTCTCTGCTGGTTCAATGTCACCATCCGTGAACAGCCTCCTCAGGTTCCAGCCTGAGATTAACAGCAGCAGAGTTCCCAGCCACGGCTGTCATAACAAGAAGTCAACCAAGAGCTTATTTAAGAGGGATTGTTAACAGAAAAAAAAAATGTTTTGTGAAAGCAAAACAAAAGCAAAACACCTCAGGGAGAATTTGATTTTCCTTTGTGTGCTGTGCTTCAAAGTACTGGAAGGAGATGTGCTACTTGAAAGTGGGTAAAAGTGTTTTTGCTAAGACCAGACCAGCTGTTATCTTTTTTCACTGTCATGAGAATACGCATCTAATACCATCCATTACATTAAAAAGCATCTTTTTTAAGGCCATTTAAAAAGCAGACTAGATTTTTAAATTTAAAAAGGAATATGAAAATCTTACAACAAATAATCACTCATTGTTACCTCTGTCTTCCATAAACTTGTAAAGCTGTTGGAGGAAGTTGTCCCTCTCTTCAGGATCAAGCTCTTCCTCAGGCTGGGAAAACAAACGCAGCCATCATGAAGACACAGAATATGCAAAGCAAGGATTTATTTGTACAAAAGCCTAACAGCAACAAGTAAACCCCCTTCCCATTCAGCCCTGCACCTGTACAATGGTGAGATACGAAGAAACAAACGTTTACTCAGGAGACTGAAATGTGCACCTCGGCAGGAGGAAGAGAAAATGCAGGTCAGGGAAAAGCCTCGATCCCTGACAGAGAGAATGACCGACAGAATGAAAACACTAATACAATTAATATGCTGTTCTAATATAGGAGAGGTCTGTTGCTTACAAGACTTGAAGCAGTTCACAGGAAATCTAGGGTTTATGGTTTGGGGTTTTGTGCTTTTTTGTTTGTTTTGGGTTTTTTTGTTGTTGTTTTCTTGTTTGCTTTTTTGGAGGGCTGGGGTGGTGTTGTTTAACTCCTCCTCCTCACCCCAACTATAGCCAAGGTCCCAGAACAATTCTTTCTCCAACTGTTCCTCTTGTTGATGCTCCAGACAGTATTTGTTTCGTGATGAAGCTCCAATGCTCAAATTCAGCTCATATTTGGAAACACTTTAACAGTCACTTCCATAATTCCCCAAACACATATTTTCATAAATTATTATTATTAATTCCTTAGTTTTATCTTTGTAACTCAGATCCTCAGAGATACACATGTATGGACTTTATGGTAAGCAGTCCACGGTGTGCAATAAAGGTTTGATTTTTTTCATGTAGAGAAACTATGAAAATAAAGATATTAGGGGCACAGAAATAATATCTAGCTATCTATCTACATATATATATTTCATGGAATTCTCAAGATGCTAGCAGAGACCAGGAGGGGGGAAATAAAAATAAATAAATGCAAAAAAAAAATCTTTTCCCTGCAATGCTTTCTGCATGCTACTTCTTTCCTGCCAGCCTGGCAATCACAGGGACTGCTGGTAAGGCAGTTTGCAGAAGGAAGACCGCAGCTGTCTCGAAGCAAAGACGTACAGTACGTGTCAAAAGATCTTACCATTACATTATTAAAAATAACAGAAAAGTCACAAGGAGTTCCAGATGGAAACCAGAATAGCAATTTCAATTTCAGTCGTGTCGGCATTCTGTAAACTTGAAGCTTGAAGGCAGGAAGACAGGCAGTGAAATGTAAATGTATACGCTGCTGCCTTGTTAACCAGCACACAATCTGCCCAGCATCAGAATGAATTTCAGCCCTGCCTGCTTCAGTGAGTTCTGAGCTTCAAAGCCCAACAGGGATCACCTACAATTAGGCAGAGGCAATATCTATTCCTTATTTTTCTATATATTTTTTTTTTAACTTGGGAAATAATTGCAGGAAATTAAATGAATAAACACAACCTTGTACAGCATCAGTTACCATTTGTTCATATTACAGGGATTATATAAAGAGAAACAGTTGTCTGTAGAATTACTGTGTTCTTCCAGGTTAACAAACGAATGATTGCTATAGAAACCACAGCTTTTTTTCTCGCCATCTAGACAGCAAACCAACTTCAAGATCGAGAAATTTCTACCACCTACTGTAACGTTTACTGATTAAAGGCAATACGACTCAAACTATGGAAACTAAATATACCTAAATACCAGTAAACATTTAGAAATGCTTCTGAATAGCTGAATTCAAACCATGTCTTTTATGTGGGCGTAAGGCCAAACCAGAACTGTAGGTCAGAACAGCAGAAATGTAGGTTAGAAATAGAACTCTCGCAGCCAGAACGTTAACTGTTTCACTGATACCAACTACTTTCAGCTGAAGAAAAGCCGAAAGGGAAGATTAAAAGCTTTGACATGCTGATAGGATGGGGGCATAAAACCTGACTGCGATATTTGTCCAGCTATGAGGGGCATCCTAAACCTGGTACCTGCTTCTCTCTGTTGATGGTTTATGAGCTAGGCTGGCACCCCTTGACAGGGGGAGTTTGAACTGTGCCTGGTACCAATGCCACAGCAGAAACCAAACCCTTCTGAGACATGACTTGAACTAGACCTAAACGCCTGTCACCAAGGAATAAATCACTTACAAGTTATTTCAAAGTCTCTTCTTGCTACTGGCCAAAATGAGAAAGACCAACCCTTCACGGATATGATGATTGAAACATTAAGATATGTGGACTTTTATAAGAGGTCAATTTTCCTCACAGTTATCTATCTGTAACTGGACATACTGACTTCCCACAAGTGTCTGCTCTTTTGTGTTAGAGTTGGGTTTTATTTGAAATACATCAACCATCATCTAAGCTGCTGTATGCGGGTTGGACGCGATCTCCAGAGCTCCCTTCCAACCCCTACCACTCCATGATTCTATTGTAGAGCTCATGTTCAGCATAAAGGCAGTAAAGTATCTATCAATACCTTTCTACTTATTTGACATTTAGAGACTTTCCTATTCCATTATCTTTGTAGCCTTAAAATCTACACCCAAGGTCAAGAAAACACCTGAACCATTGATGCCACAACCAGCAATCACCACCAGTGAGTGTGACTGGAGAGCTAAAACTCCCAGCACCTCTTTCCAGCAGGCACCAGGGCAACACTACTACCCTCCAAAACTCACTTCTCCTGTCCAGACACGCCCAATTTAGACTGGGCATCAGTAAATTCACAGTGTCAAATGTTCAAAACCAGATTTTTTAATGGGAGTTCTGCCTCTCCATTTCATCCCCACCCCGATGTTGCAAAAAAGGGAGACTGCAGCCAAAGACAAGTCCAAGTGAGAGGCAGAACAAGATCACATTTTTAAGTGGCACAGATTCAAAATTGAGACCTTTCTGTTGTTCACCCAGTGCTCGTAACTAAATGCAACATGAGAAAACTTTTCTTTTTTTAGGGCGAGAAGCTGAATTTCATTTCAAAAAGGAAAGAAAAAGAATCACCAATATGCTCTTCTTTACCTTTTAATTAAAAGTTGTAATTTTATGGGTTTGAGATTTTTTTTCCTTCCTTTCTGAATACTGTAAATGATAAAACAGTGAAAGCAACAACAAACACAGGATCTCTGTACAAGGGACATACTCTTTTCCCAACTCAGTTTCTTATTGCCTTCCAAGTAATACTACCAGCGTTCAAGTATTCTGTAAAATTCTTTTGAGAATAACACCCAGGAATTAAGCACAACATAAAACCTACAGAAACCTGTAGAAAACTTGTAACTGGCTTTGCTTCATTTGGTTTCAAGCCGCTCTATTCACCAGGAGTTTTGCCTCTGTCTTTAGCATGAATTTAAACAAGAATATAGCTCTGTTATCCTGACTCACCATTTACTCTACAGAAAGATGTTAAAGCTTCTGTGATGCCAACCTGTAGAGCCAAGTGGAAGCACAGAGGATGAAAGAGTTTCTTTAACAAAACAATGAATGACTCTCTACTTACAAGCACATACACCATACACTCGATCAATGCTGGGCTAAGGTACCAGGGACAGATCTTGCTTTGATGTTATTAATAGGCTGACAATACCATAAACTCTTCTGTAAATTAAATGGAAGATGAGAGGAAGAACGAGGAGTACAGGATTTGGAGTCCAGAAGAGTATACGATCCAGACAAGTTGCCAGAATTAGAATGAACATAATTTTGTTCCTTCAGAGTACTTAAGTGTGTTTTCATCACTTGCACATTTGCTTTCCCATGCCAAGTTGGAACACTAATTAAGGAAATGAAAAGAACTGCAACAAGTTAACAGCTTTACAGCACGTGGAGATGAGAGCGGTCTCAAAATGTTAATTTCTACCAAGGAGAACCAGGAATTCAACCATCCCCAACAATGACTCACTCTAGAGCTGTGCCTCAGTTTGCGACTTCTTTGCTCCTCTCAGAGGAATATTCTAATGTTTGTTAGCATCAAATCGTGAGCAAGAAAGCCTTTAAAAGAACACGTGTGCACGGCATGATGCAGGCCAGGCAGTAGCCAAACCTCCTACAAATGCACCCATGCATGAGGAGGATGAGGAGCTAATCAATGCTCAGCTATTTCCTTAAAGGATATTTGCATGTCACGCAGCACAGCTGCTTATGAGGGGGTTATATAGAAAATACATAAAAATATATAATGACATATTGTTATGTATAAAATATATAGAGAAAAGTAAATAAACCACTTGTTTCTAGATACCATGCATCAACTTGGAAGTTACTGTGTTCCTATATTGAACTTTTGGAGTCAGCTTTTTTTCAATGCTACCTTAAAATACACATATAAAACACCCAATAGAAATGGAGTGTTCAGGTATCATTTTATGTGGTCTCCCACAGCCACTCTGAGAAAGACTAAATGGGAAACAGGAACTACTTTGGAGCAAAATGCAAGTATTTTTATAGATGACTGCTGATCATTTGCAGGCATCTCCAGCTTCCTAAAGAACACCATGGATTTCAGATCATCCTTCCTTTACGAATACAGTGCTAAGAAAATGAGCAATGACTGATGAGAGCTGAGATCCTTAGCTGCAGAATAGGTACAGTGAAAGATGCTTCTGGCATTTTCCCTGCTCGACAACGTAGAGCAACTGTGACCAATGTTTCTTGCTGTTGTTGTGATGCCAGAACTCCAAAAGCTTTAGAGGAATGCCCGCTGTGAAACATACTCCACATACAGTCGTTCACACGGCTGTCAAAAGGAAGACTAGGAGAAAATTCCTCTATGCATACACCTGGAGGTGCTACAACTCTTTCTTTCAATGAGAGGCATGGAGACCAACCACCTAAAGTTTTTTTCTGAACATTTTTTTACATGTTCCAATTAAGAGGGGAGAAAAGAACAAGCAACTGCTATTAAAGTGACGTAGGTAAGCTGGAAGAATCTCAAAGGTGTTATAACCATTGCTACAGGGAAGAGAGAAATCCCATTTTCCAGCTCTTGATATTACAAAAAGTTATCACTGTGAAACCTGCAAAATTCAAATTCCACAGCACAAATTCCTTACTTTTATTCTGATCTTAGGTGAATACGTGTATTAAAAACACACTCTGAAAATATATTTCAAGTAACTTCATGTTAAAATCTTGATTCTTTTAGAATCAGAATGGCCTACAGGGAGACTGAAAGGCAAAACCAAATGTTGCCTCCACATTCCTTTGTAAACCAGGGAGCATTTGACTATTTAATCTGGAGAAAAAAGTAGGTATGAGTTCTTCTCTGACAGAACAACTTAAAAGCAAATACAGCAGGGTATTTTTTTATAAAAACCCAGTAATGTTCCAAAAGCTTCTACTTCTATATGGAGACAGTGAAGTTTGTGTTTTCTCTTCTTATAGTTGCAGTGCATTCTTTGACTCCCAAACATACCCTCAGAGCTAATTCTCTTCTTCTGCCGTGTTGAGAACTGGGTAAGAACCAAAAGCAATATCCAGATTTTTATCTGGATTCAAACTAATTGAGTAATTCTTTAAATTTTCATTTGATCGTGAGTATTTTTCTATAGCACCTCTGGATCACTTTTCTCTGGATCACTTTTTATGACACAAGCAGTATCTGTTCTGTCATTCAATCCTGAATTGCGCCGTGTATTGCAATTACTGACAAACACCCAAGGATTTGAGCATGCTGAGCAGCTCGATGGAACACAACCCGTGTTAAAGTCAATGACAAACAATTTCCACGTTGTCCCCCTCTGTAGTCAACCCTGGACCACAAAAGTTGGTTACCACTGCTGAGGAGGATTAGCATCTCGCCACCACCATATTGGTTCCACTCCTTAGCTTACAACAGGCATGGAAGAACAAACATGTAAAGCCTGGAAACCTTGTTGCACCAACTCTACCATAGTCTTTCAGATGCCATGAAAGGCAGCACAATTAGAAAGACAGCCTCTGTCAAAATATAGTTAGAGATTTTAACCCAGCCACTGGAAAAATGGTAGGATCTATAATCACCAGCTACAGTAGATCTCTCTGCTCCATTATCATTATAAAAGATCTTACTTGAGAAAAAATAGAATGCTTTCCATTCCCAGAATTAGACTCTACTGACTGACTTTATTCTCTCATTATATATTAAGTAGGTCTGTGACTGTTTGATTGATTTAATGAAGGCCTGTCCTAGCTGGTCAGCAGCTGGCCAGGCCTTGACAGCAAAACTGCTGTGAATTTCAGAAGATGGGGGGAAGAGCATTTTAAGATCTCCCTCCCATCTCTAGTAACATAACAATTTGCAGTTCTAAAACAAAAGGTCCACTGAGAATATTTGGGGGGGAAGGTGGAGAGAAGCTATTTTTGACCTTGATTAATAAAGGAGAAACTCTACCAAATGTAAATGAAAACATTTGAGTAATTCAACATCTGTAGTCAAATAAAGGCAAAAATACAATTTCATTCACTTGTCGACTCTCTCTGCAACCAGTATTACTGCCTTTCTAAGGGAAAGGAAAAAAGAAATCACCATAAATTCCCTAAATGCTGCCTAATTGCACTATCTAGCATGGCCCACAGTTAAAATAAGAATATGTATTGTGATAGTTGAATCAGGAGTTGGATTTAATGGGCTGGCATGACAGTTCTGCTCTGCCATAATCTAAAAAGATTAGTATCTATCCTCTGCTACATCGTTACAGAATGAAGATGCTCACCTTATTTTCACATGCCTACTTGTCACCTGGAAATAATGGATTCTACAGCTTCTCCGACCAGCAGATCTACCTGCCTGTAATCCTTTGCTTCACTACCCTACATTTAGATTATTCTTTAAAAATAACCTCTATTTCTTTTACAGGAAAGAGGGGTTTTTTTTCTTTTTTTCTTTTTTTTTTTTTAAACCACCAAGCTCCCCCCTCCCCCTTCTTTGTTTGAAACACACAACACTTTTATGAAACAGCCATGAAAAATGATATTAAAAATGGATACTAGAAAACTAGTATAGCAATCCTTGATTTTTACTGACTGATACTCCACAATTTTAACCAACATTAATACAAACAGACCAATACAGACTGCAACAGTTCACACCCTGCAAAATGTGGCCTATTCAGTCCTTTTCACTGCAAACAGAGGAAAAAAAAACCCCAAACCCAGAGGATTTTATATTCTGCACACATTTATCCTTATATTTATCTAATCATACCATTATTCTCACATAGACATCTACTCCATTTTCCAGAACCCTGTTATCAAGGCATGAAATTAAGACTAAAAATAGATTCTTATTGTCTTTTTTTTTTTTCTTTCTTTTTTTTTCCTTCTTCACCTGGAAAGCTCTAGCCCTGCCTGCGTGCTCCACCAGCCAGTTCCCAGCTCGGAAACCTGAAGTCGAACCCGCGATTCTCAACGACCACGTTAACGGCACGGATGAAAACACAGAATCCTTACCTAGGAGCTGCTTTCTTTCAAACGGAAAATGGTTTTACTTCCTTTCTATCTAATCTGCCCACTGCCTGCACATATTTCAGCCTGACTTCCAAATATTTGCTCGCTTTCCCTCTCCCTGCTCGGCATCCGCAGTCAGACGGCATTACTTACATTCTCTTCCATATATACAAAAAAAACCCAAAAAACCCCGAAAAACAAACAAAACCCCCCGAACTTACATTAAAAATATTAAAAAAATAAATAACCCAAACCCAACCCGAAGCCCAGACATTACATGAAAGGCAAAGAAAAGGGCCGGCCCATTGGAAAGCATCTGGCGAACCTCCCCTGGCCGCCGGCCAAGCCTCCGCTCCTTGCGCCCGCTCCCCCCCCCCCCCCCCCCAACCCCCGCCCCGCTCCGCGCCTGCGCGCTGCCGACCGACAGCCCGTTGCCATGGCAACGCTGTGGCCGCCTCCACCTCCGGGCCGGCCATTCCGGGCCGGGGTGACACCCGCCGCCTCACGCTGCGAGAGGGAAGGGGCTGGGGAACGGGCTGAGAGCTCCCTGGGGCAGGGGAACTGCGTCCGAGGGCTGCCCGTTCGGAGGGAGGTTACCGAGAGCGTGTGGGGAAGCTGCGGCCTACGGGGAGCGAACCCAAGGCTCCCCCCCCCCCCCCCCCCGGCTTCCAACTACCAGGGCACGGGGCGAAACGGCAGAAGGAACAGGAAATTCTGTCAGCGCGGTTTTGATGGCATGAAGAGAGTGGGTAACTTTGTGGAAAAGGAGGCACTAACAAGTATTCCAATGCAGGAAAACATTTTACCCTAAGTATGAGAAAGTCCATCGCAGAATCAGTCCCAAGGGAGAGGCCTTCAGGATCATCCAGTCCCACCGTCAACCCAGCAGTGCCAGGGCACCACTAACCCGTGTCCCTCAGCACCACATCTACACAGCTTTAATCCCTCCAGGGTCATGGGGACTCCACCACTGCCCTAGGCAGCCTGGGACAGCCCTTGACAATCATCCTGGGGAAGAAATTTTTCCTAATACCCAACCTAAACCTCCCGTGGCGCAACATGAGGCAAGCTTCCTTTTGTCCTGTCACTTGTTCCTAAGGAGAAGAGCCTGAGCCCTCCTGGCTCCAGCCTCCTGTCAGGGAGTTGTTGAGAGACAGAAGGTCTCCCCTGAGCTTTCTTTTCTCCAGGCTGAACAACCCCAGGTCCCTCAGCTGCTCCTCACAAGGCTTGTGCTCTAGACCCTTCACCAGCTTCGCTGCCCTTCTTCACACACACACCCCAGCCCTTCAATGTCCTTCTGGGAGTGTCAGGGAGTTGTCAAGCCCCTTTTTCTCCTGGCTAATGACTCCAGTTCCCTCAACCACTCCTCTTCTCTGTCTTGTAATTCTTAATTTCTGAGATTTGTCTCCTATTTCTTCAATCTGTCACTGCTCACAAACCCTAACAAAAATGGCTGTAGCAATGGGAAGGTGAAGAGGTCTGAAAAGACAAGGTAAGCTGCATCTGACAGTAAGATGTTGGGAAGTGCAGGATCCTCAGGCACACAAGTTATTCAATTATCTTTGAAGAATGACTGGAATTGCCCAGACTTACCGCCACTTCTTCTGTTTTCTCTTCTCTCTTTTCTTCCTCTTCATCAGTTTCTGCAGCAGCTCCATCTTCCTCATCGCTGCTAGAGGACTCCATAATTTCACTGATGTCCATTTTCCAGTTCCGAGGAACACCCTTCGTGCTGAGAAACGTGCTTGCCTCCTGTAACCCTACAGAAGAAAGGGCCCTGGTTTTACTTCATCTGCAGTATTCACAGTCACAAAGTGTTGTTAATATTCTTTCCACACTGTTGTAAATCACAATGCCAACTTACACCAAAAATGGAATTGAGTAAGAAAATAGATCCTTCAGCTCTAAACACTCAGTTTAAACAGCAACTCGGGGAGTTTGGAGTTGAGAATACCCATCTCACACACAGCAGCCAGTTCTCTAGGCACAGGTCCCCAGGAACACCACTGAGATTTACACCTACGTATGTGAACAGTATCAAAGCCAGGCACCTATACTTATCCTCATATATTCACTGCAACTGTGAACTGTTTTGTTTCTGTAGGAAAGACAAATACCATAATAAAGCAATTTAAAGAAAAAGTAAACCCATCTTAGTTCTTTTCAAACTATCTTCACGTTTCAAAGTTTAGACTGAAAAATAAAATGCGTCTTGTTTAAGAGCACTGCCTAAAGAGGTGATACATTAAGGTTTGGAACAGGAAAAATACCCCTAGTAAGGGAGTGATTGGACAGGAAGAAGTCATGCTGTACAATCAGAGTATCTCAAATTCTTTCCCCCTTGGAGCATCTCTTCAAGGAAAAAACAACAATGCAAAACCAACCCAGATAACCCCAAAACGTGCCCCCCAGTCACAATACAAGACTTTAACACAGAGGAATCAGAAGAATACCCAAAAGAGGGACACATTGCAATGAACCATGCACAGTGTTGCTGGAGAAGGCACCAGTTTTTAATAGCTGCTGATAGATTAACCTCCAGAAATCTGTCAGAACTCTTTTCTGAAACCATCAGTATCTTTGATTCCACAATATTCACTCATGGCAGTCAACGTCACAACCCAATCATGTCCTGCACCAAAAAAGAATAAAATCCCTTTCTTCCATTTATCTTAAGCATCGTTTTTTGCCTGTTCTAAACTTCCTGTTCTGTGAAATAATTACTAAGAAAAAAGTATAACAGAAATCATTAAGAATTACACGAATCAGTCAAAACCAGCTAATGCTCCCATTTGGATCATGTTAAATCTTTACTTGTTAAGGAGCTGTTCCCATATTTACTCAAACTGGAAGAACTGTCGTTGTGGAGTGGGGGTTTTGTTGTTAGTTTTTGGTTTGTTATATATTTTAAATATTTCTCCTTAACAAATTGTGTGGTATGAGGTCTGGCTGGGAGAAGCAACATTAAAAGTTTAGGAAATATTGACATTAATGGGAGAATCTGGCCTTTTAGGTCACTAAAAACATGGATTATGGTAGTCACCTCATTCATCCATCCAGAAATCAAGTTCTGTAATTATACTTTTAAATCCAACGTTAATCACACTCAGGCTGTTCTAATAAAGCTTACACCTTGCTCTCTAGGTATTTTTAATGTAAAGACAAAATGCTTTGAGCAGCAGCACCAAATGTTGGTATGAGAAATAACTCTATATTCTATTATTCAATTTCAGATCCACTACCTTGAAAATATTCTGTTCACTTTCCACAAATTTGGAGTGGATTAAAAGAAGGAAATAAAAATCCAGTAAACAAGACTTTTATCAGATGCTATTTTAATCAGAAGGCTGCTATATCCAAAGTTTGTCCCATTTATCACATTTAAAATTGTTTACAAAATATCTAAGAGCAATTAGCAGAAATCAAGAGGCCATCATTCATCTGCAAAAAGTACTATTGCGGGAGATTACTATTTTTTAATCATCTAGAAATTATTCTAATTTACCTTTTTTAGGAGAGGACTCAGGTTTTGGTAAGTTTTGAACATCTAGTTCTTTAATGTCTTTTCTTGCTACTGAGTAACTGAAAAAGAATAAGGTTCTGTTATTATTTTTAAATCACAGTGAAACAAGCATTTGACTTCAAAAAACTGTGATTTCTAACATTTTCAAGATTTATCATTCACTTCCAAGGTCCTTTCTTAAAACTAAATGTGTGAGGCATTTGTTATTGTAGATCCTAAAACAAGATTCAAACCCAGAGTAAGTTTCCAATCTTACTTTCAATTTCAGACAGTAAAAGAACCCTTGAAATAATTACAAAAAGTTTGTAAAGCTCCTTTTTATTAAATATTTAATGTGCACCAATTTGCAGAGGTAAAAAAACCCCACATTTTCTAGATTGAAAATATTCCCATCAATCAACAGTAGCTACCCACAGTAACCATCTAGCTGAGATGAAAGAAATAAGCCCTCTATTTTCAACGTGAGTTTCCACTAGCACAGACCAACAGAGAAGCTGAATTCTCGGATCTGCATTGCTAAATTAATTGCTTTTTATTTTTAAATCACAAAAGCATTCTCACAGCAAAATATAGAGAAGTTGCTCTGTTCTAAAGATAGACTGAATAACTACAATAGAAATGCTAACCAACCTGCAAGGAAAGCCTTACAAGTGAGTTACTATAATAAGATTGGTTTGAGTTTTTTTTCTTCTTTCATTATTTCAGAAAAACTGGAGTAAAACCTCGGGAATTGGAGGCCGTCATTTTCTGAAGTTAAAGCCATTTGACTATGGGAAAAAAAGAAGTAAAACAGAGCAAATCTGCATGCTTTTCCAAGAACATTCCACCTTCAGTACATAAAGACACAGGCTTATTTAGGAGACTGATGATACACGTCTACATTAAGAGGCCAAAATGAATTAAGTCTTCAATTACTTGAAATATGTTTCCCTACTCAAGCACTTGTACCTACTTAAAATCAAGGCTATTTAAAAAAAAAAAAACTTCACAAATCATCCACTTGGAAAGAAAGGGAAAGAGGGGTGACAGCCAGCCTTCGGCAAGGAAGATTTTAGCTACAGTGTCTTAAGACAGATGCATTAGAAGGAAGGATGAAGAGAAATAAAGGGAAACAGCTTTATAAGCCAGTCTTCATACTTAAGGAATAATGTGTTCACAAGAGTAAGGCACACCTAACTGCCTCTCTCTGCCCCCCAACTCCCCTCAGGGGATGGCCTAAGAACCTTTCTTTCTTTTCACAAGAATCTTTGTTCAGATTCTGTAAAAATTTTAACTCAACAGTGAACTCTCTTTGTACACACGATGTAAAGGGGGCGAGTAAGCACAGAAGTAGTTAGCTGTAAATGGACTACAAGTGACAAACGTGTACAACCAACAACACACAAAGTTGTATCCCTTCCCTTTTGGAGGAAATAATGCCTTCAGAAGAAACACGTGAGGAGTTTTGCATTTCTCTCCCATATACATGTAATGAAAGTAAGCTCTTACTTACAATTTGGAATCTGCAAAGGATCGAACTAAACACTGGTCCTTTTTCACTGTGACGTCATCATTACAGCTGGGAGACACAACCTGAAGTTTCAAATAAAACACTTTTTTTAAGGAAAAAAGAAAAAAAAAAAAGAAAAAAAAAGAGGCTGATCTTGAAAGGAAAGAAGGAATGAATGAATGAACAAAGATGGACAGCAGGAAAACTGCTGTTTTCCTGTTTCTTCTATTATAATTTCCAGCTTTGAGAACAGAAAGCCACTCCAATTTACATTACCAAGGCCAACAAGGATAAATGTCAAGAAGCAGTTTACCTCAAACTACTAAATTTAGTTACGTACAAGCCAGAAAAGTTGGTGACTTCATTTGTGAACTCACTCTGCTGGGATGAAATCATGGGATCCTGTTTACTCACTCTGCTCTTTTTTTTTTTCCCCTCTTGTTCATACGAAACCTGTTTAAAGCATCTATTTAAAAAGTCACAGACCCACTTATTTTATACCAGCTTCTGATCTTTGGCATTCAAACTGAGAGGCAAGTAGTATTAGTTTTTTTTTGGAGGTGCAGATAATACAAGGCAGTGTGGAATCCAGCGCATCCTTCCACAGCAGTATCACCTCATGTCTAAAAAGATGACAAAAATGCCCTTGTGGTATTTGTATTGCACAAAGAGAACAAGTTTACACTTTGCTCTAGACCACATACAGACATAAAACGTCACATACAGGTGAACTTCTGGATCTACCAGGAGTCAGTGGAAGCTGTGCCACCCCATTCAGATAAGTCAGAAGTTTTACCCCCAAAACCAAGAAAAAACATTCCTGTTTCTCAGGTAGCAGAGAACAGAATGAGTACCTGGCCTCCAGTGACTTAATCCCCATTCAGAACCACATTAAACTAAAATCTGTACAACACCAGGTGTCACATTTTAAGCTGAGATAAATACAGCTGGATAAGTCAGTGTCCACTATTCACCCTACTGTGCACCATAAAGCTCTTTCAGGGTATGAAAGACAGCTGGCCTGTGCACTTAGTTACCTTTGGATCCTGAATTCATGCAAGGAAATCTTAAACTAAGTTGGAAGACTGTAACAGCTGAGCTCATTCCAGCTAACCCTGAAGACTCAAAATAAAGGACTAGAGAATATAAAGTAAATAAAGCCTGCAAAAATTAGTGAAACAAACCTGCCTGTTTAATGTTCCAAATACTTTTTTAAAAACAAACACATCTCTGACTGATGACTGATGATATGTATTGAGCTTGTCTGACAACACCAAAATAGTTTACTAAAGAAAGAACTTGCAATAAGCATCTGTAAACTTTTTTGTGTGTATAAAGATTCTGCCCATCTACGGCGCAAGTCTACATGTACTTGAATTTACTTAGTATATATTTATTATCAGCAATGACAATGAACAGCTGTATCCTATACTGACAATCACATAAATATAAGAAATAAAATAAGTCAAATAAAAATAAGAACAGACATCACTGCCATAGTAACTGGCCATTTATGTAAACGCAAGCACGTAAGGAACTAGTATTTCATAAAATTGAATGTCTATCATTACATAAAGTTATTTAAATCATAAAAAAAAAAAATTAAAATTACACTGTATTTAAAATTCTGAAATCTAGTTGCTCTTAAATTGGACAGTGAGCTCAAATCCTAACCTACCTGATTTTGAGAAGGAAAATATCATTATGTACCAACCATTTCATGTTCTGTTTTGAAAGACTTAAGAGCCATAAAACTAACTTACACATAAATATTAATCTTTGCATTTCTGCTGTTCAGAGATACTGCAGAAAATCTGTATTTTTAGCAATTACAGCCAGAAGATATTAGCCTGGCTACATTTGCAACTTTGCTGTCAAAGATAGGATGGTTTGCAAACTTCCCATCTAGGAGACCCTCTATTTGAGCAATGTAACAAGTCAGAAGATACTCTAGTCTAAAAAGATAGAAGTATGACATTAGAGATGTGGATGTCTTAAGCAACTTACCAAAGCAGGATACCAGTCTGCCTTCTCAGGATTACAAGTCACACTCACGACTTTGCCAAGCAATTCATCATTGAGACGCCTTTTGTCTTCATCCTCTTCTTCACTACTTTCTTCTTCCTTTTCATCTTCAGTGCTAAATTATTAAAATATGCAGTACTTAAAGTTTTTGTCTGATGTTAATATCTGAAAGCAGATACAGCTTACAACCAGAGCTTTCTCCCTGTTCTGCAAAGCAAATACAGCTTACAACCAGAGCTTTCTCCCTGTTCTGCAAAGCTTCAACAACATCAGAATTTTAAGAGCTGAAATTGCTTGCAATACACTTACATATTAAGTGCACTTAGTAAGAGGAATTTTGTAGAAATTCTTTCCAAGTAGCAGTATATTACAACAGCAGCATGTTGGAATTGGAGGCATGAATCAGGATTTGATTGTGCACAGACATGAAACAAAGAGAAATGGTCTCTAACCCAGAAATTTAAAAGCACCTTTTTTTCCTACTTTGTGCAGTCTAACCAAAGTTAAACCCCCTACATTTCCTGACACATGAGTTTTTACTATATGAAAGGATTCTTAACACCACTACAAGCAAAAGCCCATCAATTTCACAATACTGCTCACACATGAACGTGTCTGCATGAACTGAATTACTTAAATCCATAAGCTGTGCACACAACTCACACGCTAAGGGCGTTCGGACTGCTACAGCTTCAAAAGCACTACTTCAGTGTTAGCAAAGGAAAGGAGAGCATCAGAGCACTATCAAAACTCACACAGGAAGAGAAGATCTTCTTCCCCTGTTAGATTTCTTCCCAATAACTGGAGTTCCAAAGTGCTCTGGATTGGTTAGTGGCAGCTGATCAAGTGTCTATGTGGAAGAAGAGGGGAAAAAACCAGTTTATGATTTCTTTGACTATAAAAAAGTATACATATAAATTGTATGGTTTTTTTTCTTGCATGTCCATCATCTTACCTCACTTTCTGCAAAGTGCCTTTCTCCCTTCAAGCATAACGAAGTTCGTCTCAAGGTCCTTTCATCCCCATCATCAAAAACTAGTGTGAAGCAAAGAAAACACATTGGCACAAGATGATCAGATCTATTTCCCAAGCTGCCAAAACAAGTCTACCGTTTATCTCACAATCTAGAAAATTCTCTAAAGCATGACTTGCAAGACCTCCATTTCAATGTTTCTTTAGTTCCCAGGGAAAACGAAGGGTAGTATTCAAGATTCAGTCTAAGGACAGATAACATTTTCACACAGAGATTCAAGCCAGTACAAAGTCTGCCTTTTGGATGCAACAGTCTCAGTCTAATTTAGACACCCTTCTTTCCAGTACACTGCACATTTCAAGCCATAGCTACTGGCTGCAGACCAGTTACTATTATCTAACAATCTTACAGTTTGGTTTTGGTGGGTTGTTTTTTTGTTTGTTCTCCCCCTCCAGTCCATTTCTTCCTTATTTATGCTACCTTTTAATCCTCCTCCTTGCTACAAACAACCCCACAAGAAGACAAATTGAAAGAAAACAAACGTGATAATTTTTGCTACACTATCAGCACTGTGCTACCAACAGACTGGGAATACTGGAAACTTGCAAACCAAACTGTAACTGACCCATTTATGAAGAATACTTAGTAGACAACCTGTTCTCTTAAAACTCACATATAGGTGAAAGGGAAGTTCCATGCATTTCTAGCAATACACAGCTGAAGACCAGAATGCTGTGAGGCTTTTGTAAGCTTGGCCTGAGGAAGATCTAGTCTTTAGTGGGTTTAAATAAAAACTTTTCATGAAAACTGCCTTGAAATCAAGGAAAGATCCCACTGTCTGAGCCTTTTTCAAAGAGCAGAGACGAGATGGCTGCAGTCTGGCATTCCAGTAAGGTAAAAGTTTATTTGCATGAGGTCAAAGTGCAGAATACTACTAGACATGTAAACCACTTAAAATGTGTTTTGTCCGAGAGTAAACTTTAGAGAGAGAGAAAAAAAAGTTTCAAGTGTTGTGTGTATCTGTATGATAAATTTGGCATACTTCTATTAAAAAAATAATCTCTTGAGCTAGCATGAATATCAAATACGTGTATATGCTTAGCAAAAACAGATTGGTTGCAGCAAGAAAAGCATTTGTTTTATTTGTCAGATAACTGTCACATTTTCATAATCCTGGATTAAAACCATAGATTGCAATAATAACTAGCTAGAAAGGTATGAATACCATTTTAATTAGGCTTGATAAGATAAGCTGTAAGGTTCCTCCATCTTCAGGGTAGAGATACTGCTCTGCTATGCTCCTCACTGAATTCTCTTAATGGCTTAAGTTATAACACTTGTAGATGCAAACCAACTAACTTTTCCCCTCTCCAAAAACCTAATATTTTAAGAACAGCAGACACCTATATGCCTAATTAGCTACAGTCAAGCATATTTCTCAAAATTTTTAAGATGTAAATACCAGTAAGACCCATCAACCCCAACTGAAAGCACTTAAAGCAGATCACCACTATTATCCTTGGCCAAACACATTCAGAGCTCAAGTCAAAGTACTAATTTTTCACAAAATAATCATTTAAGGGGACAAACAGATGGCGATTGGCAAAAGGTAACTTTACTGGAAAAAAAGCAAACAGAACCTGATACTTGACAGTAAATAAAAAAGAAAAAACCAAAACAAACCAGTCTAGTTTATCTCCAATTTTGGAAGTTTTATCTATTTAATTAAAACTAGTACAGTAGAGAAACAAATCAAGCTACCACTCATAAAACAGCTGACATATACCATTTTTTTCATTCCTAAAGGATAAAAACTTACAGACACTGAGTGTAAAGTAAAAAACACTAGTAAAACACACTAAACTCAACTTAGGACATATAAGGAAATTATGACAATTAAGTGTGTGAGATATTCTGCTTTCCTCAGTTACAACAAACGTGCAAGTTAACTTGGAACCTTAAAAGTCACATAATTAGGCATCCCTGTCCAACATGAGGCAATTACAGATTGCAAAATGGAATTGCAATTGCAGAAGTGTCAACTTCACAAATCTGTATTTCACTTCCATGAACAAAACAACATGGAAGATAAAATAATTAACACTGAATAATTGAGTTTTTCCTAATCAGCCCTCAGAAAAGAGACAACGAAAGCACGAGTACGCTTCCAGAGCTCAGCAGACACATGTTCAGTCCTACTCCCAGTTTCACACTTGAATGAAGACAAGTCTACCCCATGGCTCAAAAGCAGCCCTCTTCCTACGAGACTTTTCCTGCCATTTCTCTCCATATCCCCTTGTTGAAGGTACAGATCTGGCCTGTTCTACAACAGGCCCTTGCCATGTCCCTTGCCATACAGGGAAAAAGTGCTAGGCCACTCTACATTTTCCAGAACTAAAATAGGCAGACTACAAAAAAGAAAAGAAAAAAAACCAAAACCCAAAACAAACAAAACCAAAATCCACAAACAAACCAACACAACCCACCCACAAACAAAGCCCCTCTGAAACCCACCCCTTGTTTGATTTGAATGATTTTACTTAATCGTTCTCCAAATATTGTTATAACTCCAAATTCTCCAACAGCAGAAATCCCAGAAGTTGTATTCCATAAGAAAGAATTTACTGAACAGTATCAGTTATGTTACAGAGGGAAGGAAACAGAAACGCAAGAGGTATCTCTCCATACATATGTAATTCAGTGTTTACATGTCTGTAAAGATGTGTTTACAGTGCCACAGTATTTGTCTTAGAAAAGGAACTTACAAACCTGTCCTTCCAAAGAAACAAGCACGAAAAAGCAGAAGCCCTTTAAGTATTGCCATTGCATAATCTTGTAGTGGGTATATATTTGCTTCAGGAAACAGGGTGTTATCAGCTGACTGCTCAGTAAACACTACAGGAAAGAGAATGATATGCCGGGAACGTATATATTACTATTTACAAGTCAGTATGACAAAGTAGGAATGACAGAAAGAAAAGCCCCGTTTCTGCTGGCCAGAGGTCTTTCTTCCCAGTGTGGTCCTTAATGAGGAGCACTGACAGGAGGGGACAGCAGATGATGAAGCAGCACAACCTGGAGGAACAGCCTCTGTTACAGGGCTTGCTCTGGTCTCAAGAGTGGAGTTCAGAGCCAAAATAAAAAGGAAATTTTCAGAGTTGCACTGCATCCCAACCTTGTTGAGAACTACAGGAAACAAAGAGAATTGATTTTTTTTTTCTGTTTGTGGAAGGCTAAGCAAGCCAAAGCTATGAGAGAAAAAACAAAGCTTCCCAGTGGGAATCAATGGGATACTTCCCAAAAATTAAGAAAAAATTCTTTCAATTAAGAGTTTAGTACCTCAAAAATGCATTAAACAGTGAAACTTTCAACTTACTACTGATTAGCAAATATCTTCCATTCCCTGTCTGTAGAAGGTCTGTACATGCCATTAAAAAAAAAATATATATATATTACTAACCCTGTCCTCACAAAAATGCTGTCTCGATATCAGTTCTCATTTATTTATGGAAGAAATATTAAGAAGTTGACATATAAAAATGATTTTTAGGAACTGTGAAGAAACCAGCCACAAAATACTGCAGATGTGTTTAGAAATATCCCAAAGATTATTAAATAAAAAAAAAAGTGAAAGAAAGAGGAGAAGATAGGAGGACACTAGTGATAACATCCTCAGCATAGTTACGGTATTACTGATACCCAGAGCAATCAGTGTTACCAGAACAAGGCAGTCTAGCAGACAAATGAATAGGGAAAACAACCCTCCAGGCTGCATCTGCTTGCCAGCTTCCAGTCCAACTGCTGCTGCCCAAAGGAGAAGAGATTCTATACCACACAGCAAGGAAGCATTTTTTTACCTCATTCCCTATCCCATTCAGAATCTACCAAGACAATGGAAGTACGTACCAAGGAGTAAAAACTGCTCCAGTGTCACTATTTACACTTAGTTCCTCTCACTGGCTGCCTAACAAAGTAGCAATTTGTGAACTACCAGAGATGCCTTCTATGAACATCGAGATGAATGAGGGCAAGTTCTGCAGATTTTTGTTTTTCAGCTGTGGAAACAATACAGAAAGTACCAAGAGTCATGAAATACTTGGTGAATGATCTTATAGACGAGGACTGCACTAATTACCAATTCACCACTGTAAGAGGGCTGAAGAGCAAGATACTGCAGTGATTGTGCTGCTGGAGAGACTACAGAACTCAATTTAAAAACAAAAGAAACCAACAAAACCAATCATTTTAAAGGAGCTTCAGTTCCTCTACAGAAATGTGTATGAAATATTACTGAAAACACAGCAGTGTGACTTTTGACTCTACTCCTGGAAGACTATCACCTCACAAACCAAAAACCTTTCTGAAACTGCTTTGAGATTAAGTAATCCTTCTATTAGAAGGAAAAAATAAATAAAATATCTATCTCTTTGCTTTCCCTACAGTACTGTTTGTATACAACTTTTAACTATTTTTGTTTAGCACTCCACATTGTAACAGATAGTTTTATAACTAGAAGCTCTACCCAGTTGATTTGTAACAAGGTCCAGTTAATACATTATTTTTTTCACTGTCACATCTGCTCGTTGCCTAAGCTCAAAATGCGGTGCTATTCTTTTTTTCTAGATTCTCCAGAAAGCAACCAACAGAGCTACTGCACAGTTTCTATGTACCACCAGTGCACCTGAACAATGACATGTCCAAGAAAATACAGGGTTTCCTCAAAATCCACCCAAGCAACATGTTGAGGATGAAATTAAACAATTTATGGTGGGTGAGGGAGGTAAAGAGCACCAGCAAGGTGGGGGAACTGGGCACTTCCCCTGCCACACGTGTGGTTTTGGATTCCTGGATGACACATGCATGGCCAGAAGATGAAGCGATGCTTCTGGGATGTTGAACTCAAACAGGATGCTGGGCAGAACTGGTCAAACCAGCCACACAAACATGACTAGTGCCTTGCACATACTACAAAACGTGTGCTCTTCAGGTTCTACAAAAACAAAGGAACAAGCCTCTGACATGGATGAAATCAACTGACTGCGGAGGAGGCACTGCCAGCTTTTACAACCCTTCATGCAGCAATATGACATGTTAGGAGATTAAAACTGTAGTGAAGCCAGGACCAAGTGATTTTTTTTCCTGTTAGCATTTATCAGTCTCCACAAAGCATAAGAAGAGGACAACTTCTTTTAAAAATAGGAAAATGTGACTCTACATAGGTCCTGTTAGTGCTAGGACACCACTATGGCTTCATTTTCTGATAAACGCTCTCAGAATTATGAACTGGAATTTTCAAAATCCATGCAACATGAAAGAGGCCCAGAACCAAATTCTCACTGCCTTTCCTTTCTGTCACCTTCCCTCCTTAACGCAGTGCCCCGCAGCAAGGGACTGAGACTACATTTCCAGAACAACTCACGCACACCACCCAAAGCTTCACTCCCACAAAGCCAAGCTCTCAGGTGTCTGACTCCTCTCAGCGGTCCCTGCTCACTGTCACAGTGACTACAGGAGAGGAGGAAGTCACCACGACCCGATGGCCAGAGATCAACACGAGCAGAGGTACAGGGCTCACTGAGATGTCTCAGAAGTGGTGTCTGGCTTACAGCACAAAGTTGGGCCATGTTGAGGCCCAACACTGTACTAGAGCCAAAAAGGAAAAGCTCTATTGACTTTGCAGATCCATGCAGTGTTGAAAAGAATGGGGAAAAAGTAATTCTTTAGCTTTTATAATATTGCCATTTCATGATAACTTTTAAAAGACTTGTCTTCTCTTACATAAAGGACAAGATTAAGCCCAAAAGCCATAATTCTCAAAAAATAAGGATTCATGCTCCCCCTCGACCTAAACAGTATATAAAGTTGACAACAAGGTCTGCTAGAAACTGCAAATGCCTGTGTTTTGTTGGGGTTTTTGTTGGTGTTGTTTTCTCCTTATTTTCAACTCATTTCAGAGGAAAAAATTACAGAAGGTTAGTATGCTTTCCCTTTCTCTCCTCAGAAAAACCTTTCCATGATTTTATACAGCAAAATACAAAGCACAAGGCTCGAAGTGTTTGATCTAGTTTGGGTTTTTTGGTTTTTTTTTCCCCTGAAATTTGTAGATATGGTTAAATTACATACGCTTAACGGGACCTAAGCACGTACAGATTATTGGCCTGAGTCCTGTCAAAAGAGAAATGACACTTGCATTTTGATGGGGCAATAAGAAAGGCTGTTCTAACAGCAACTCTTTGGATGCTTGCTGGATTGAAATACTGTTTCTCACTTTCATATAGAAGTTAAATCACTTCTAGTTCTGTACAGAAGTGATACAAAAGCATTTCCTTGAAGAACATTTATGTTCTCCAAGAATTTCTGTTTTCTGAAATTCTGGTAGTGCTTGTTCTTTCTGGAATCTCATGTGAAAGAAGGAAAATATAACTGCAGTCTGGATTGTGGTTTCTTGTTCTTTTTTTTTTTTTTCTCCAGTCATTTCAGACATTATTTCAGTATTTACCTGAAGCATTTTACAAGTTAACAGAGCATCAGGTGGCTGCTATGCTAAGCAAGTGATAATTCAAACGTTGCTCAGTTGAAAAGCAGCTCTGATAAACCATTCTAATGCTGTGCAATTATCACCTAGCAGTACATTCAGCACATCAATGCAGCACTTCGAAATCTGTAAATTAATAAGTTCATCTTAAATAATTGCATTTTAAAGCTTAAAACATCCAACTGAACCATTTGTCATCCAAAGAACTTAAAACGTTACTACTATCATCCCACTTCAGTTTCAGCTGAGCCGATGAGGGCTGACTTGTGTGATGGCATTTTCCAGACATTGTTAAACTTCCACTCCAAACAGTGTTTGTTTCTTCACCTACTTCTCCTGAAAGGCTGAATTTCAAAGGTAATTTTGAAAGCATTTCCAAATCACAGCTGAAAACTTCAATACAACTACATGGCTACAGTAACATTTATTATGGAGAAAGAGGTGAAAAAGTGATTTGGTGGCAGCTACCAATAAAAATGAATCCTTATTTATTTGGGTGCATGAGCACTGCTAACAGACAGGAGATGACTGTTAAAATAGACGAACTGATCACCATTATGGCTCTTTCATGATGTTGGTGGCAAAGCAGCCTGCTACAATAAAACTCCCACACTAAACTCAACGTAGCATTTCTACTGGTTCACCTTATTGAACAAGGCAAAGTTGTTTCAGCTGACTTTTCTTCTTTAGATACCTGATTTAGAGAACCTGATTTGCAAAAGTGAACATCATCGCTTCTCACCAGACACGCAGGGTTTGTTTCGGTGGATTTTTTAGACACCTTTGTACTTAACACTTTGAAAATGTTTGTCTGTATATATTGCTGGTTTTCTTATCCCTATCAGTCTACTTTTAGATCACCCAGAAAGAGATGCTACGTAACACAGAAAATAAATACTCCAGGAAAAGCACATACTACTGAAACACAAGATTTCCCTTGTGCTTTCCATTTCAAGCCTGACCATGTTCAGGAAGACATTCTAGAAACCCGAAGGCTGTTTAATCCACTCCCCTCTTGACTTTTTAGCTTTCACTGAATCAGTCACTAAGATTGCCAAGTAGCACAGCCCACTATCTACTAAAAAGGAACCAATTCAACTCTGCTTCACAGCAACACAAACATACATCTAATATCTATCCAAAGCTTTCCACAAAGATACAATAAAAGCAGCAGGCAAAAGGTTTATTTTTCACACCTCAGTGCTTCTGTACTCAACCTAGAGAAAGTCCCCAGTTTTAAAAGTACAATAACCAGTTTTTTAAATGACACAAACTTCACAACCTGCTTCCTTTGGTCAATGTTACCCGTGCTTTCGACACGCATAAGCACAGCACCACACAACTCTCAAAAACACCCCTAAGATCTAAATACCATTCCAATGTGTTACAGTTGTATTTTCATAGCCACAAATACTCTATGTGCCATATTACAGTACTGACTGTTAACTTACCATAATATTACTTCAATCACATGCACCCTCAGCTCCAAATCTTTAGAAAATCCCAGCAGCCTTAAGACATTTTGCATATGAGTTTATTTTCCCCTATTCAGCCCATCAAAAAAAAACTTTTTCAGGAAAGGAGATGACAGTAATAAATCCATTGGTCCAACTTTCTGAGAACCTGCACTTTAATAAATGTATAGAGTAAAAATCATAGCATGCACAATTTCTCTCTTACGTTATGGGGGAAGAGCTCAACAACTTGTTAAATCTAAACAACAATCCACTAAGACAGGGCAGAGCATGTATTTACTGTTCAAATTACCTGTTCATCAAGTAAAGGCTTTTGGCAGACATGTACTGCTCAAAATAAAAGTGAAAAAGGAGGAAAAAGAAAAAAAAAAAGAAAAAAAATTCACTCCCAAACCAGATTTAAAGTTCACCTGTCAAATGTAAGAAGACAAATGTTTGTTTTAACAATTAATAGTTTAAAGCCTTTTTTTAACCACTAAAACTGGAATACATAAGGTTGGTTTATTCATGTAAACCCCCCGGTCCAAATTCAGACAGAATTAGCAAAAAATGCTACTTTAAAACTGAAAGAAGAGTTTTAAAGTGGAACTGCTAATTCATAAGCCATGAAATTATTAGTGCAAGGCCGTGTTACTTATCTCCTCTGTATCAGAACAATGAACTGCTAAGTTAATATCAAGCAAATTTGAAGGTGCAGTGCTCTTCAGTGAGTATGTCACATCCTGGTACTAAACCAAGTAGATTTTAAATCTTTTGCCCTTGAAAATAATCCTGCCTTGCCTGGCTGGCCCGATACACACTACAGTTTTACAGCTAAATCTACAATTTCACAGCAGTTTTATAATCTTGAAGAACAATGCAAAAAGCAGTGAGCTTTGTCAACTGGCAAGTCAACTGGCTTATATTTAAAGTGATAAATCCTTCCAAATTATCTGCAGTGAGCCTGATCCCACCAAAGAGGACATAACCTCACCTACAGCAAAGAAAACGTTGGATTACTGAAAACATCTTCTTTATATCTTCACAAGGGGGTTAATGAATCCAAATAATTGATATTTCACGTGGCAGAGGACTCCTCAATAGAGTATGGAAGAAATTAAACTGAATACATTTGGTATACAAGGCAGCTGTTAAGAAACAGTTTAAATTTACAAGTACTAATGTAGCACGTACAGGATAATAAAGAGGAGCACGTTCCCTCCATGCTACTAGTAGTGAATAGAACGCTCCACTGCTGTAAGAAAGTTGTGCAAAAAAGGACGGGTGCTAACAAAGCTCTCTGATTAAATTACCATGGGTTTTTACTTGCTTATCTAGTATCACTTGAACATTGCTGGGTTTTGTCTTTCTACTCTTAAAGCTGTTTCAGAAAAATCTAGAGATCAGAATGAGCAACTCTAATTGTGCAAGATAAATTTCTGTATTTTGAAACGCGTTCTTGTTCGACACTGCAATTGCAACGACCCTCTTTCAATAACTGAAGGCACACGATCCTCCAACATGTGAGGCAATTCTTTTCTATTTCCCTTTAGATATAATCAGTATTGGAAAATTATTTTAAAGCAAGCAGTTATTTTAAAGCAAGCAGTTCACATTATAAATTAACATCTCCTCTTTCATTTTTAAGGTGTGGTAGGTCAATTCTTTCCTTAAAAAAATAAAATAAAGTATATAGACCCAGTCTTCTAGTTTCATACAAAACACAACGCTGAACTCTACACAAAACAGAGGAATGACTTCAGAATGCAGAGCAGCACTACCAGTGATTTTCTTGCTTACAAGCCTGCAGCCAGCGAGAGAAGGCCTGCGTTCCAGACAGTCATTGCATGCCATGGATTTTCAGCTACAAGTGTAATTACAAGGTTTCGGTCTTAAAATCTTCAAAAATTATTCTGTATTCCAGTGAGTGAAACTGCCATCAGTGTACACACGTTGTGCCAAAGAAAACGTGATTGTTCAGCCCTGCAATTACCTGTACAACAGCCTCCCTGAACGTCAAATGATTATTATACTATTCTAAATGGAAAAGGAAGCAGGACCTTTTTCTTAAAAAAGTCCCCTCCAAAGTCTATCTTAGATCTTACAATACAAGATATAATTACTTGCATTATTACCTATAATTAGAAATATATTGTTCAAAAAAATACAGACCATTAAGTGAAAGCATGTGGCTACTCACCTACAGTATACCAACTTGCATCTGTCAGCTTGCTGATGACAGCTTCCTGAAAGGATCCATCGGGCATTTTGGTTTCAACCATTGCACCAACCTGTAAAAAAGGAGTATTGCAAGGTTACCTCTAATCCCAAACTCATAAAATGGAAAAAAACATGGGCAGGCATTAATTCTTCCAGCAAGCTACATTTACTTTTTAACAGTCTGATTTTAACTAAGTGCTACTTTGTAAAATTTAGTTACTTAGCTGGGAAGAATAAAGGTCCTTAAGTAGCAAGGCTCAACTGCAAGTAGACATGACTTAGAACTTCACAAGAAATGAGAGAAGGCTAATTGGAAATAAATATTCAACTATTCAAAGCATTTACTACTACTGATGTGCATGCAATTACTACTATCATACTTCAAACATTGCTATACTATGAGAATTTCAGTTGCACCCTACAACATCCATGACTGTTCCTGCAGCAACTACAGAAAAGAAGACAAATACAAAAAAAACCCAAGAGATGATCTCTTCTGAAGAGCTCCATTTGCATCCAGTGTTTTACACTGAAGTTGTGTGTTTTAGAAGACAACTGTTACATATCATAAAAATACAAATCACCACATAGCTTTATCTAAAATACAGCAACTATTTTAAAAGACAGAGCAATCATATTTACTATTGTCTAACAGACATGAACTTAGCTTCATAATCAAGTTCTTAATTACTTAAGAAGTTTCAAAGTTTCACTACATAGAAGAAGTCTGTGTCTTATAAGATAAAAAAAATCATTGTGCATACAAAACTGCACGTGAAGTACATGACACACAGAAGCACAAAAACTAAAAGCTACTCGGAATCAATCTGATCTAAAGCAATGAGCCTCCTGTTGATCTGTAGAACAGGAATCCACCTAAAATGCACAGAACTTTAGAATTTTACAAGTCAATGACATGATTACAACACCAAGAACAACAAAAAAAGCAGGCATGCAGTAAACATACTCTTAGAGGTCCTTTCACTTGGTCATCTTGCACTAACTGAGTTGAGTTATCCCCCTTCAGGACCACCTGAAAGATATTAATAAACTTTTAAGTATGGATCTTATTTTCAGTAGCATACCAAAAGCAAACGAAACTGTATTCTTACTAAGAATTTGGAAAGTAAGACCTTTATGAAACGGACTCAAACATTACTGAGCACAAACCACTTGGTATGGATGATTCTACCCACAGGAAGCCCCAAGCATCATACTTAATATTTAATCTGAAACATGATAATTCAAAGAACAGGGCAGATCAAACATCAGCCATTCCAAGGCAAAGAAAATATGTTTTGACGTGAGTTTGATGCAATCCAGGGCATACCTGGAATTGAGCTTCCAGATCAGAAGATTAAACCGGTTGGGTTTTTTTCCCCCCTTTCTCTGTACTTCAACTGCAGCACTTTATTGACAGCACAGCAAGTACTACACTACAACCCAAATAAGAAGCTCTCTTTATTAAATATGTATCAAAAAATGATCAAACTGACCAAAACACCACCATTTCTACTACCTTGAGCAAGAGAAAGTTTTCATGGTAAAGAATCCTACATTTGAGAAAGTAACACTGATGAGACAGAGTGAATATCAGCACATACAGCATGAATTCTTGAGTTTACGGGGACTCAGTTTAGAAACATAAAAGATGAATATTTAGACAACACTGCTAAGTGTTTCACTGACATTAGCTATAGCACCTACGGTGTTTTAATAAAAAATAAAAATCAAAATTCCTAATTCTTTCCAGGAATCAAAAGTTCCAGGAGCTTCCTTTCCACCTACAAAGGTGCCCAGGTTTCTGGTTTCCCCAGTTATACCCCAACCATAGTCTACACTGTAGCTGTGTTTATAAATGTAACACCGGTGACATGATAAAAGACTGCTGCTGTTAAGTTAATAACGCACTTTATGCAATTTTTATTTCATTTTTTATAGCAGTATTGAGATGAATACAGGTTGTCCTGCTACTCAGGAAAAGACACTGGGTTTTTTCAGACTCTCTGCACTCTTGGCAAGCGTGCCGGGGTGTGCCTACATGCTCTTAATTACAATATCAGGCTGTGCTTGTTAAAACCTCAATGGTTACAACCGAGATACGGTGACAGGAATTTCCACCAAGTCACAGCAGCCTCATATACTTCCAACTCTTATCATGGAGTGATAAAGCCTGTGATTCTAAAGAGAAAAAGAAACTCAAGCCTATTAACAGTCTAAATACTTTACCAGACCAAAGCTAGAGATACAAAATCAAGAATTCCAGACCACAAAGTGCAGCATGCTACTTCCTACGGAACTTCTCATTAACACAGGTCTCAAAGAACATCACGAATATCTATATTATTTGCAAGCTGAAACACAGTAAGTTCCACCTCAACATGAGGAAAAACTTCTTCACTGTGAGGGTGACAGAGCCTGGAACAGGCTGCCCAGGGGAGTTGTGGAGTCTCCTGCTCTGGAGACTTTCAAGACCCACCTGGATCTGCTCCTGTGTGGCCTGCCCTGGGTGATCCTGCTCTGGCAGGGGGGTTGGGCTCAATGATCTCCAGAAGTCCCTTCCAACCCCTACCATTCTATGATTCTATGATCTACAAGCACTCATTAAGAACAGGGGAGAAGACAACTCCAGCATCTTGATCGTTGGGGTTTTTCTATTCATGGAAGGCACTCTGATAAAGTGGTATGATTTACATATGTAACTGAAGAGGTTGATAGCTTGTTCTACTTGATCTAAGCATTAAAGCACACAAAATTTAGCTGCCTAGTTATAAAGAGAAGCTTTTGTCTCTATTTGTTAGGGAGTTTTGGCTCAATAATGTATTATTTACAGGTCATGGACAGAAGACAGGAAAGTAGGAAGTGGGAAGATTTTGCCAAAACAAAGCAGAAGAACAATTTCTATATTTAATTTGAATTCTTAACTTCTATTTAACTATGTTTTATTCTTGTTTTCCCATAATAGCATTTACAACAATACTACAATGCCAAAATAATGGCTTTCTTTTTTGGTTGTTTTGGCATAAGATCCGTAAACGTGAATTTTGTGCCAGTAACATACATGTGTAGAAACTTAGCTACAGGCAGAGCACGCTGTTGATGAAGCAGCGGCAAGATGCTCAAAACTTAACAGATGTTATCCTGGACGTTCCCAAAGTCTGGTCTAAGAAACTAATTATTGCCATCTTTTCTTCCATTGCTTTATTTTGGCACTGCCTCTTAAGTTCAGAGCTGCAAAACTGAGAATGTCAGTTGGAATGAGATGGAACTTTAGCTTCTGAGAAGGAACTTTAGCTTCTGAGAAGGTTGCTCTTATTCCTTATGACTTTATATAAAGTTGTAATCCTCTATTTATGACACCAAAACTGACTGCTGTGAAACTGATGCGTTCACACACAGAAGGCAAGCACAATCAGGAAAGAAGCAGCAAGAATAGACAAGTTTAAAGCTCATTCTTCTTCCAGTATCCTCCTGAAAATATAAAAAAACACCACCCCCGCAAAAAAAAAAGAAACAAAAAACACAAGAACAAAGGAAAACAAAAAAAACCCCAAACCCAACACCAAAATACAAAAACCAACGTCCAAGTGTTCTCTAAAATTCATATAGTGAGGTGATGAACACGTCTCAATTTTCAGGACTGCGATCTTCTCTGACAGTCCTTTCCACACAGTGCTTTAATAAAGAGCAGCAGCAACCTCAGTACACTACCTTGACTTTCACAAGCCTTTTCACTGTCTTAATCTTTGCCTCACAGAAGGCACCACGGTACTTGGCACTGACATCAGTTCCCACTGTCAGGTAGGCAGGCTCATCTGCTGCCTATTAAGAAACAAAACAAAACAAAAAATAAGCACAAAGTTTAGTTTTTCTGATTTTTTTTTTTTACAGCCACATCATTACGTATTTAGGGTTACACCTAAACTTTCATACCTGTTGACTTTTGAGCAATACACAATGTCTGCACTCAGAATTGCAATTGGATTGTTCTTTCAAAGGAAGAAAAAAAAAACAAAACAACCCCAAAACCAAAAAGAAAGCAACAAACAAGTTACAGGAAGTTTTGTTTTACCAGTGATGTTGATCCCTGCTTCCCCACCCCCTCCCCCCCAAAATTCTGTCAGCCTAATTACTCTCCCAGAAATATCTTTGAGGGTACAGAACTGATATTTGGAACACCTTATAGAAAGGGTAGCAACATACAGGGGTGATTATTAAGTCAGGTTATTCCTACACAGCACGCAAAAGGAAAATATTTCAACTGGAAAAAAAAACAGTAGAAGAAACAGCTGTACTTTTTTCAGCTATAAGCAATCCAGTGACACAGAATATTGAACACATTTCACATTGCTATCACCCCCGTACTTACAATTCACTCTATAACAGTCTATACTTAGGGTTCTTTGTCCTGTTGACTCAAAGGAGACCTCCAGAGAAATTTCTTCTCATCTTCCCAACAGTTGTTAACTAATAACTTCCTTTCCTGAAATGCCTTTATCAAAGCTTAACTGCTTATGTATCTTAGGAGAAATATTTCTCATCATGTTTTCCTTAATCTGGACTTTATTACTTCACATTTCACTTTACCATGCTTGTAGTAATTGAGCAATGAGGACAAAATTACCACGCTGAAAATGTCTATCAGGACAGGAAATCAGCACAGAATATAAAATAATTTGGGTTTTTTTTTTTTTTCTTTGGAGTTTTTTTTTTTTAATTCTTATAATTCTTAAAATCTAAAAAAAAAAAAAAAAAACCCAAACAACTAAAAAAAGTTGTTTTCTCTTTTGTAAATTATACTGCAATTGTTAAGCCTTTGTACCGAAAACACCGGCAACAGCTAAGGCGGGACAAAAGCTGCGGTTCTACAAACTTGCAATAGCAGCTGCTGATACAGGAAGCATTTAAAGCCAGCGGCCCAAAGGACAACAACTCCAAGGCGCTGAGAATTTTCAAGCTACTACCGCAGGACGACAAGAGCTCGCAGCTCACCCACAGCTCGGCTGGAGAGCAGACCCAGGATTTACAGCACGCACCGCAAGCCCGGCCGGCGTGATCCTACTGTTGCTCGGCCGAGATGCGCGATTAAAGCTGAAATCGCCAGAGCAGCGAGCGAGGGGCAAAGGGAACCGTTCTCGGCTCCGGAGTTTACCTACCTTCATCTTTAAAGGTTATTTGAGGGATTCCAGCTCAAAGACTTTCTCCTCCCCGCGAGCACACGGGAAAGCACTGCAAAACAAGAAGGAGGGGGGTTGGGGGGGGAGGCTGAAGGCTCACCCGTGCGAGCGTGGGTCTCCCCGTGAGGGGGCGGCCGGGCTGCCGGGGGAGCCCAGCGCGGGAGGAAGGGGACGGAAAGAGGGAGGGAAGGAGGGAGACGCCGCCCGTCCCGGCCCCGCCGGGCCGCGGAGGGAGCGGGGCCGCGGCCGCCGCCCGCCGCTTCCCGCCCGGCGGCCCCTCGGTGTGTCACGTCGCCATTGCTCCCGCTCCCCGCCTCAGGGCGGAGGGACCGGGGCGAACGTTCAAGCCGGGAGGAAAAACCCACCGCCCCACACGGGCAGCTCCTCGCCGAAGGGGACGGCGGGGCCCTCCCGCCGCCTTCCCCGCCCCTCCCCGGCCCTCGCAACTTTCTGCGGGCCGCAGAGGGACGCGCCGCCGAGCCCCTCCTCCCCGCCCCCCTCACCCGTCGGCCGGCCGGCCGGGCGGACTTCTCGCTCCCGCCCCCCGGACACCCTCCGCGGCCGCCGGGACGCCGCAGCACCCGGCCCAGAGCACGGAAGAGAAGCGGGGGGGTTGGGGGGGGGGGGAGGGCGCGGGTGCAGCGGGGGCGGGCCGGCGCCGCGCGGCTGAGGGGACTGAGGATGGAGGGAGGGCGGCCGGCGCGGGCGGACGACCCCCGCCGACAAGCGTCGGGGCAGCCCCGGGAACGGCAACGAGGGGAGGCGGCCGGGGCGCTCGGAGGGGGCACGGGGAGGAGTTCGGCGGGGAAGGGAGTCCCCGTCCCCGCCGCGAGAGAAGCGCCGGGGGGTCCCCGCTCCGCCGCGGGGGTGGAAAGGCGCGTTGCTGCGGGGTGGGCGGGAGGAGGAAGGGGGAAAGCTCCCGGCGCCGCTCCGCTCCCCCCTCCCCCGGGACGGCGGCGGAGTTGCGGCTGCCGAGGCTCCCGCCGTCCTCGCCGCCTCCTACCTGGAAACTCGTAGCGAAGTGGGCAGCACCGCGCTGCCCTCGCCCGGCCCGGCCCCACCGCGCTCCCAGCGCCGCGGCCCCCTCCGAGACGACGACAGCCCCGCGAGCGGCGGCGGCTGAGCGCGGCCCCGCTCCACCCCCTCCAGCCCGGACTCGCACCGAATCACCAGCGACGAGCCCAATAACAAGCTGTTGAGCAGAATCTGTCCTGCCTGAACTCCCATTGGCCCCCTCCTGACGCCCCGGGGGCTCTGCCCCGCCCGGATTGGGCGCCGCGGACAGCATCCCGATTGGTTACTGGGCGGCCTGCAGAGGGCATTGGCCAGGCGGCGACGCAGGTAGCGCCACGGAGACTTTTGATTGGTGCTTCTTCGGAGCGCTAGATGATTGGTGGAGGTTGAAGTGAAGTCAGCGCTCCCCCGCCGTTGATTGGTGGGAGCTGGATCCGGATGTAGCTCTGAGCGCGGTGATTGGCCACGACCGGAAGTCAGGAAGAGGAACGGCGCTATGTGATTGGTCCGGGCCGTCTCTTGGAGACGCGGCGGGGCGGGGAGAGGGAGGGAAGGGGGCGTGGGGGGGGCGGGGGCGGCGTCCTGCGGCGGCGGCTGCCCGGGGCAAGCAAAGCGCCAGCGCCGCGTCAGCCCCCCCCCCCCCCCCCCCCCCCCCCATACCCCCGGCGCCATTTTGTGTGAGGCTCTTTCCCATTTTAGGCCGCAGGAGGAAGGCGACGGGAGTGGTCAGCGCCCGTCCCGCGGGGGGAGGCGGGGGAGCTGCGGGCAGAGGCGGCAGGCTCAGGGGGAAGCCTCCTTCCGCGCTCCGAAGAGACCGCGCCTCGTTATTTTTTTTTTTCCCCTTTGCGAGCCCCCTCCGCGGTGGATGGCGGCGACGGTGGCAGCGCCCGCGTCTCGCTCTCTCCCGCTCGGCGGCGGTGGCGCAGGAGCGGGCCCGGTCGGACCCGGAAGTGAAGCGGCGGCCATGGAGGGGCGGCGGCGGCGCCTCTGGCGGCGCGCGGCGGAACCGACGGTCGGGAGGGCGCGCAGGAATCCAGCGGCCCGGTGAGGCGCGGACCCGCCGGCGGCCGCCCCCCGCCGCTCTCCCGAGAAGCCCGCCCGCTGCCGAGCGCCCCAAGCAGAGACGCCGCCGGGGCTGCAGGTAGGGGCTGCAGCTTTCCCCTCAGGCCGGCCCTCAGCCGGTGCGGGTGCGACGCGGGTGGCCGCGCTTCCCTCGGAGGAAGGCGTTGCTCCGCCGCCATTAATTATCCCCCCGCTGCCCGTGACGCATCTTGGGTGAAGCCGGGGGAGGGCGACGTGACCGTCTCTTGTTTCCCGGTCGCTTCGGCACATGGTGCTGGCGGTTGTGATGGCCGCCTGGCTTCCTGCCAGGTTTCTGAGATCATCTCCTCACAGGAAGGCGCAGCCAGGACAGGGGCAGACTAGCGTTGAGCGGGCCGAGTGCTTTTTGGGGTGTATGGGACGGGTTTTCGTCTTGCCCGGTTCCTCTGTACCTGCGGTGGATGCTCTCTGAAGGTGCAGCCTTGTAAGGCAGGATATCTGCACCTGTCAGAATGCCTCTGAAAGAAATTGGTCTCGTAGGCTTGCTTGGACACTACTGACTAGGAATTACTCACGCGTGTCTGTAATAAAATTATGTTTTTAACACTAGTTTCACTTTCTGTCATGTATAAAAACTTGTTCCGTAGTTGATGGTAATGCAGATCCTCTATTTTTCCACAAAGTATTGAGCAGCACTCAGCTGTGCGATGTGCCTTGGGTTATCTAAAGCAACAGTGGAAGGGCTTGGCAATATTATGAAGACATCTGTTGTGCTAGCTTGACAGAAGTGGGTTGTTTAGGTGGAGTTTCCATGTAAGTGCTGTTTTGAGAGTGGGTCTTGTTTTTTGTTTGTTTGGGATTTTTTATTATTATTTTGTTTAGGGTTTTTTAATTAAATCAGATGCTCTGGAAAACAGCAAGCAAAGGGATGGTTCTCTAGGGAGCTCAGTGAGCAGTAGTGTAAAGTATAGATAAACTCTGAAGGCTTAGTAAACACGTAAAGCACAGGAGGTATGTTTAGAATTGACTGCAGGAGGTGTCTAACATGGAGCAAGGGGAGCTCTAGAGTTCTGGTGTTTGGATCTGGACTGTATATGTTTTTCATACAGCAAGTATCTTTTTATTTAAAGGTTTGAGGCAGTTAGCACTAAGGGAACTTTGTGCTGTAGTCCCACTTCATGCAGTGGATAAAGTGAAGAGCAAATTATTATTTGGAATTTATTAAATCTAACCCAAATGTTCAAAAAACTTGAAAAGCTCACTTTGAATGTGAACTTCTGGTCTCTCCATGGAATGTACTGGCCAAGTCATGACTTAGATTGCAAGGTGGGTTTGAGACATGGTTGTATCTCTGTACTAAGTATAAGTACAATTTAATAAATAATCATTTGTGTCAAAACTAACCAGTCTTGTTTCTGATTTCTAGCAGAAAAACCCTGTCCACCTGGATGTAGCTGTCACAGCCAGCACGCTTAGGAAGCTCGTGGTACATCATCTATCTATCTGTTGTGAGCAAAAAGACTCTGTTCCTATATAGCCTGTCGGCGGGAGGGTGACTTGTTCTTTTATGGTATTTATAGCACTTAAGAATGCAGAGCTAGGCAGCTCCACCAAGAGCGTAAGCGTTCTCACACAGCTTGGGCATGATGTCTGGTATAATGGAATGAAAAAGCTGTGCTTTTGGCAAGCCAGAGAAAAGGTTTAATTTTCATTTTAAGTAATGTTTTCTTGGAACGTGAACTTCAGGACTCGAGAGTTGCCTCGCGATACAGAAGTTTTACATCCCAGCCGTATGTCGGTGGTAGCTGGTGCTGAGACTTGGAGGCAGCTTGGATCTCCTGGATCCTTGCAGCCGTGCCCCAGCCCCCAGTGCAATCCCATGTAGGGAAATGGTTGAAATTAGTGGAAGAACTGAGCAGCAGACTTCTCTGTCGAGAGCCACTTTATCATGAGGCGCTCTGTGAACTTTACCAAGTTAACACTGTAGAAGCTCTAGAATAAGACAGCTGTAGTAACCCTTGTATTATCTGATCTCGCTGTAAGTAGGCGACCTATAAAGTAGCAAAACTTTAAGCATCACAGTTCAAAGCAGCAGTACTTGTGTTATTTGTACTTTTTTGTACCGAAGGTGTTGTAGATGAGTACAGGATATTCCCTTGGGGCAGCATTTTGGTCTAGGCTTGTGCAAATTAGCAAAAGGCTTCTTAGTTTGAAAACAGCGTAAAAGCATCGAGGCCCTCTAAGCATGACATTACTCTTTGGTCATACGTAATTCTAGAGCTTATGTGATGTCTGTAAGGAAATATAGGGAAAAAATAATGTAATTTAAATGTCTTTGTATATCCTGCAACTGATACACGAGCAAGTTTGCCCAAAGTCCTCCATGTATGTGGCGCTTAGTAGGAAGAGGCAAGTATAGGAATGCCTGTATCTTACAGTATTCTTTAGAACAGCACAGTCAGTAGCCAAATAAACCTGTTGAATGTATGATGTGGCTTCTTTGAGAAGAGAGACCAAATAATGAGAAGAGAGATTTCTGGGATAAGAAAGATGTTTTAATTCTGTTCAGTAGTCACATACTGTTCTTGACCTAATGCATTTACCCTTAGATAAAAGCACTTGGAACACACATAGAATCACTGCCAAAATAGTCTAGAAATACTACTAATACTGCTGCTCGAGCACTGAGCTTTGTATGTAATGAAATCCTGTGCTACTCTGTGTCAGGCTTTGCAGATGTTCAGGAGACATACAGCTTCTTTTATTTTTGTCTCAAGTGTTTATTTCTTCTTTTTTTTTTTTTTTAAATGCTCTTCCTCTTGGCATTTCTATTTTTCCTGTGGTGGTTGAGCAATCATCTGCCTTGTGGTTCAGAACTTCTGTCTGTGTGGAACTGCTGCTGTGTTTCTCTACAAATGAAGGTCAGATGTATGCTTCCCACAAAGTCTTATTATCTAAATGATTGCAAAGGGCTCAGATAAAGAGTGTGGTAAGAAATTGTCAAGTACTTAGTGTGCAGGCCTAAAGGGGAAAAAAAAAAAATCCCAATGAATGTGAAGTTGACAACAGAAAAGTTCAGTCAGTAATAGCTGGATTATAAAAATGAAAGGTCAGACTTTTTCTAGTCACGGAGAAAACTGCTTTGTTGGTAACTATCAGCAAAAAGTTCCTTCAAGTTTATTATTGTGAGTGAGAAGTAAAAAGAAAAAAAAGGGGGGGGGGGGGAACCATGAATTAAACCACTTGTAAATGCTAAATGCTTACAGTGCCCTCAGCTCTGGCACATTCCTGTCCCCACGTTCAGAAAAATGGATGTTTAGTTACTGAAACACAAGTGTGCATGCTGGTTTTCATCATTTCCTTGTGAGTGTTGCTGATGGAGAAGACACAAAGTTTAGGAACCGTTAGAAAGCCTCAATCAGTGCATTATGTCCACTTAAGTTCAGTAGTGGTTTCTCCGTCTGATATGGCTGTGTTCTGCAGCAGTGCAGCATCACTTCTGGGTATGAAGAATCATGAAATACTATACAGAGTACTGTTGTAAATATCTGTGTGAAGAAAATCTCAGAGTTTGGTTTCCTCTCAGCTCTACAACCAACAATAATATTCACTTTGTAGTTGCTTTTTCCAGTAGCACGAGTAAAACGATGTTCTGTGCCCTGCTGGTCGGAGTAGCTCTTGTTAGTAGCTTCAGAGATCTCCAGGGAGAAGTAGTCCCCTTTCTACTGAATAAACTATGTCCAGACTTTGTTGTGCTTTGTGGCTGCAGATCTTAACTACCATCCCACGTGTTACAAAATGTGTGCAGAAAGCAGTGATGCGTGTTATTAGCAGCCTAGCACAGGGAGAGAAGAGGTTTTTAGTTCTCAGCTGATGTCATTGCTGCTTTCATCCCAGCCCGCTGGCTGTGCGGGGGTGTTTTGGCACGTATCGTGCGGTCTTTTAATTCCAAATGTAAAATGTTCCTTTTTTTAAGTCTGATTTGGTAATCTTGTGTTTGGACAGAGTAAGAGTTGTGTTGTAAGATACTATTTTTATATTTTCTGGTATGTAATTTTGTTACGATGATAGCGAACATATTTGTATCAAATGTTAACGTTAGCTAATTTAGCAACTAGAGGAGGACGTGCCCGGTGCCAGGATTTACCGAAGTCTGGATTCTAAAGCCAGTTTTTGCAAGTTTTGTCACATGCTTAAATTCTCTGAGTATAAATGCTTAATTTCTGTGCCGTTGCCTAGCACAGGGATGCGAAGTACGGAATTTGATTAAAATCCACTTCATTTCTTGTGTGATTTGTAAGGTTTACAAGTTGGTCGCGTTGGTGACAACAGCAAGGCGATTACAGCTACGCTGGGGAAGTCGTGTGGTGTTGCAAAACACTACTGCAAAGTGCTGCAGAGAAGCTGAAGGTTTGAACAGCACCTTTAATTTAGATGTGGCGAAGAACCTCGTTTCTCATCATCTTCAATCAAGTGATCAATTGGCCTTTCAAAACTTGAAGTAGATGCTTGAAATCCAGTGTGAATTGAGTTGCTGTTGTGGGTGGTACCGTTGCTTCTGGCTGCTGGAGGTGAGCATCTGCACCTATCTGTCAAAGTAGCAGTTTGGCTCTGAAGGACAGCAGTGAAGGCGAAGGACTAGAGCTACCTCTGGTTAGTGAGTAATCAAACCTTCTGTTTCAGAATAACCTGTTTTGTGAGAGGCACAAAACACTACTTAGTACTAGTAGATGTATCCTGTGCGTGTTCACAAATGGGATGTGTGCCTCTCTAGTACTGTAAATTTTTTTAAACTCTTGGTACTTTTTAACTGGCTTCTAAATAACCTCCACAGTATGCAGCTTTTTTTTTTCCTGGCTTCCGAGCTGTAGGCATTATTACTGATGTAAACATTTTATCTGTGGAGGCTCTGATCTTTCAAGGCTAGAAGAGATGGGGTTTTTTTCTGCAGGATTGGGGGAGTGGTTTTCTGTGTAAACATAGTCAGTCACCAGTCTACAGAGCGCATATGGTTTCAGTGTTCCTGAAATAAATTGAAAACATTTAAACTTGCACCTGAATCTCTTTAGTCTGTAGTCTTCTTAAGAGTCAAATCTTGTTTTAGAAACACTACTGCTTGAGTAATCACTCATCTAAACCAAACATACAGAGTAAAACTTAAATGCAAAAACTATGTTTTTGCAAGTGGCAATTATATATTTCATTGCTGTGAAACCTGAGGAAAAAACATAGTCTTTAAAGTTTTAGCATTTAAATGAGGTTGAATATTGTATTTGAACCTTACTGCAGTTTTCCAAATAGGTTAACCTAAAATAGAAGGATTTTTTTCCTTAAATATTTAACTTCGGGTGTCTACTTTGGAGCATGGTGTGGTCACTTCTCCAGCCTTTTGTGATATCAGCCTGGGGGTTGATGTTCACTCAGCAGGTGTCTGATGCTATCCATGTCTGAGCATGGAGAGCTGAAACAGGCGGCTGTTTCACTTTGGCAAAGAGAACCAACTTCAGTTGGATGAATTTCTTGATACCTATTTTAGTAGATTCAGGATTTTTTGTTTTTCAGAAGTAGTTCTGAGCGATCTGTCAAGGCCAATCTGAAGTTAAGGATCTTCCTTGCTTACACTACCTGTTGCTAATTTTTATCTTGGAAGGCTGCCCATGCCCCAGCAAGTCTTGCTGCAGAAGTAGCCTTGTGAAAAAGTACAAGGAAAAAAAAGCTGTCAGGAGCTATATTCTCAATACACACAAGATTTTTCAGTAAGTGGCTTCCTCAGTTTCAATTTTTTTACTGAAATCCTTTCCATACTTGTAGAGATAAAAAAATAAGAGTTCTAATACTGGTGGCGAGTCCTTGGACACGGTCCACCTGCCAGCATAGGTATCACACTCTAAGCTTGTCAGCACTGATAAGCTGTTAATTAAAACAAGGGATTGTTAGAGGTGCTGGTGCAGTGCGACCCAGGGGAATCAGGACTGTAGCTGCACAGCCTTTCCTTGTAAGCATCCCCAGAAAGCAGCATGTATGCCATGAGTACCACGCAGCCCGGAATGCAGCAGCACTAGCAGAGCTGCTTCTGCAAAGCATGGCTGCTCAACAAAAGCAAGTGTGTGGAGGCAGTGGTGATGTGGCCTTTCTCCTAGGGCTTTTCCTGCCCAAATAACTATAATCACCTAGGCTTAACTTACTTTTCAGCCTCAGCTAAAGAAACTGCAGTTGGTCAGTAGTGATTCTTTTCTAAAAGTATGAATGCCTCTCAGTCTTTTGAACCAAGTGTTTTTAGCCATAAGTAGCTGCTGTTAGTGCAGTTTGGTCATTAAGTTCTGAATTTTATCCTACTTTGCTGCCTTTTTCAAAAGATGCTTTTTATTTGTGTGTTTGGAGGATATTATTACAGGTAGCCAACTTCCAGGGAGTTAGCTGACCAATCAACACCACGTAATGCACACTGAAGCTGTGAATTGATTGCAGGTTTCTACCTTCAAAGGTAACGCTTTCCCCTGCGGTGCTTCTGTGTGCTCTGTCAATGCATTACTTCCACCAGTACAGCTGTCAACAGAACCACCATGTTCTGTGACATCCAGAACTCTGAAAGAACAAAACACATGTCTTTTTGGAGAGTTTAGTATTCTGGATCAGTGAAAGATCTTGTGTTAGTGTGGGAGTGATCTTGCAAGCAGTGTCACGAGGGACAAAGTGATGTGAACATAGAAAGAAGCGTTTGGCTGGGGCCAGTAGCTGCTTGTTCAACTGACCGACTGCCTGACAAACACATTAAGCTGCATTTTGATTCTGCCTCCCAAGGCAGCACTTCAGATTTGTTTCTGATTCCTGATGTGTGTAGAAAAGTATTTGGGAAAATTAGCCTCTCAAGTGGTGTGCTCCATAGACTGTGGAAACACCTTGAACTGGAGCTGAAGTAGAGCTTTATGTAAGCATCCTGTTTAAGTCATCTGGCACTTCTTCTGCTGTTCTTGACACCTGTTAATGTAGTCTCATGTAGTAGGTCTCTGTCCTTCCCCAAAATGATGAAACTAGCAGATTTCCTGCCTTTCTGAAAGCCCTCCACATAAGTTTCATTTCCAAAAACTCTGGCATCACTTGAGTGGGGTTCTGGATTTTGTGCATGTGCATTTGGAATGTATCCCCAGCTTTTGGGAGAATTTACTGTAACTGAACCTACAGTTAATCTGCTGAAATTGGAATCCTAATGAAGGATACACCTAATGGGTGTACAGACAATATACACACCAGATGACATCTAACTTCACACAGCAATAAAGTACCCGATTGCTTTCAGAACTCTTACTTGGCTTGCCTTACCACATCACCTAAAATGGTATTTTAGTGGGTAGTTCTTACACTGTCTTTAGGGAAGACTTCACAGGGATTTCCATTTTTTCAGTATCTGATTATATGCACATCTTTGGACTACAAACTACGTGATGCTGCTGCCCTTTATTCTAGTTGCCCATTTTTGGTTGGCACGGCAATTTGTCAGAACCATTTTTAAACAACTGTTTCAGAGTCCTTTAATAGCAATGTGCAGAAGATGAAAGAACACTGTGTGGCAGTTGCTTATTCCATCTGGAAATAGGAGACTTGGTTTGAGCTTGGCTGTAGACACCATGTTCTCAAATACTAGAATATATTTACTGGACAGAGTACGGCTACATTCTTACCTCTTCTACTGCCTTGTTTCCTGCAGCTCTTGTTTAACAAGACATTGGTAGCAAGAGCTTTTATGATGGAAAGTTACAAGCAGTTGGTGTCTCAGAATAGCTCTCAATTTTTAAGTAAAAGTAACTTCCTTGCAGTGTGTAACTTAAAATACTGGTGGGTGGAGGAAAAGCTAGTGCTTGAGTTATAGGCATACGTAACTGAAGGAAGAAAAATGAGGGGGAGAGAACAGTCTCTGTACTGTATTTTGTGCTATTACAGTCTCGAAATCGTCATGACAACTAATACTATTTCTCTTCAGAATTACGAAATGCTGTACTTAAAAGTTAAGGTCATGATTATCTTCCAGCTGACAAATACTTAAGATGCATTGCTGAATTCACTGTTTTGTGTTCCCTTCTATGGTGACATCTATGACATCTTAAGGAAGAGACTTGCAAAACAGCATCTGTAGTTATTCCAAATCCCCTTCCATAAGGGTGATGACTTAGACTATAGAGCCAGATAGCATCTTGAGCAGTACTGTGCCCATATGGACAGTCACACTTTCAGCATGTGGAGCTTTTAACCTCGGGCCATCCAGCTATTTTTGGTGATGAGGAGGAAGTAACAAATTATCTGATGCTTGGCATACTTCAGATCTGCACGAGACAAATTCTGCTGGAAATGTTTCCTTTCTGAGAGTCAGCACCAAACACAGATTAGTTGTATTTCTTTCAGAGATACCCTTATGGAGATCTGCCTCACAGGATATTTTACATACGGGTTACTTCTGTGAGCTGTTCCTTTCCACTGTTTGATCAGCAGCACGAGGCTGTTGTAATGAAGGTGTTATCCAAAGCAGTAATTTTTACGGCCGTGTAAAAGTAGTGCAAACATTGAAAAATTATTACCTTGATGCAATAGCCTAAACTTGATTTTTTTGAACTTTGGATATTCTAAAATCTGTCCTGATGCCATCATGGAGATGTAGGTGAATAAGCTAGATACTGGAGCCTATTTTTATCTTTTTTTTATTTTATTTTTTGTCACCTGCAGTTCCCCAGTCCCCTTCTTAACTCTCTTGAACGATGCCTTTGTATGTGGACTTGCTGACTAAATAATTACAACAGGGAATGTGATGTATGCAGTCATGGTAAATACCAGAGTAGTGATTCATCAGGTGCTGAGTAAGTCAGTGTATATCTGAGACTTAAAGGGAGAGGAAGCCTCTTGTTGTACGGCCTACTCGTGTGTCATTGTTGGATCTGTGTATTTGTGAAATACTCCTTGATGGAGGGATGACTTTAAGCTAAGAGATGATTTGGTCTCTACAGTCTTCCTTTGTTTAAGCCTGTGCTTTAGGTCTTAAGCAATAGAATGTGCCATTACAACTCTGAGCTTGAAGTATTTCAGTATGGCAAGAACTGCAGTCACGCATTCCAAGGCAGTATTTGACTTTTATGCTCTATTATGTATTCCCATAAATGGCCAGAGTCTGGACTAAGTCGGTTACTTGAGGAGCCTGAAACAAGACATGCTGCTTGGTATGGGCTAATTATTTTTTTTCTGCTATCTTTAGAACTGAAACTTCCCACTGCTTTGGGCAGATAGCCCCAAAATGAGACTGGAGATGTGAGCAAGAGGTGATTCTTGGAACAGTTTAGAAATTTTTACCCTGCGCCTTTGTTAGCCTTGCAATGTGTCTGCACATGTCACTGTTACACTCAAATTATAACTGGCCATTTTCAAGCCAATTCTAAAAACCAATTTTCATTTTAGGGCAGGGGACTAAGCCCTACTTCTGTAGGAAATCCTGCTTTTTTTCCACTGCCAGAGGCTGGTTCTGAGAGCCTTTGGAGGTCACCCCCAGCCTGCTGCTGTTAGGGCTGTCCTGTCAAACCCACATGCGTTGCGAGCAGCTATGAATTGTCAGACAGCGGGGCTGTCCTAGTCCCTTGTGTTACCAGACTTGCTGTTCTTGGAGTGAGCTTACTCCCCAAGGTTGATCTGCTTGAGGGTAGGGAGGCTCTACAGAGACACTTAGACTGGATCAGCGGGCTGAGATCAATTCTGTGAGCTTCAACAAGAAGCTTCACTTGCTTACAAGGCTTGGTGAAGAGTGGCTGGAAAGCTGTCCAGCAGAAGGGACCTTCTGGACTAGAAACCTTTTCTGATATTCCCTGAACCTTATTGTTAAAAGGTAGCCCTGCCTAATTGCAGATCAAATAGAAGCCTAGCTTTCTGTTTCTCAAGTTAAGGGAAATTTCAGTATTAAAATAGCTTACTGTGTATTTTCCTTCCTGACACCACCCCCCCCCACCCCCCCACCCCCCCGAAAGAAATGCAAACATTTTTTTTCCCCACCTTCTAATGCTCACTCTTTTTCTTCTTTCCCCATCTGTAATCTGGAAAATGAAGTCATTATTTTTTCCTTACCATAGATAAATTTTCATGAAGAGGCTAAGCCTATATTCTGATAACTTAATTTGGAAAAGAACCTGACAGCAATAATCACCTTGGTATCTTGGCATTGTTTAATTAAATGTTGTCATGACAGGCAGACTGCTGTGCAGGACTGTGTACTATTGTCCACAGACTTTTGAATTGCTTCTCACTCCCCCTCCCTATATATCTTTCTACAACAAGCAAACAAAATTAAAGCAGGGTTCCTCAAGGGACCTTTTCAGCTTGCCCTGTTCTCTAGTAAGTAGCCATTTGAATTTGAATAAGCAGGTAGGTGACTCTGTTCCTACCTGTATCTCTTCAAATATTGTGGAACATCTTCCTTTTACTTTGTGTAAATATACACAACTGATCTTTCTGTTCTGACAGGTGTAACTGTTGTACTTCCTGTCCCTAATTCGGAAGGGCTGCCCCTGAAAGGCTGGGAGGGATGTGCATAACCACACAAGGATGGCTTTTAACTTACATGTAGTAGTTCATACCTAAAATGTTGCTTACAAAGCGAAGAGACGCAAGTAGGCTCTCTGCTGTCATGTACAGACACATCAGCCCTCAGCTAATGCTCAGTGCTGATTAGTTTCCTGCCTGCACTCACTAATGAATCAAAGAGCTGACTCAGCAGTAAGCGCAGCTCTGAGAGATGCGACACAGAACAAAAGGCCAACTCAGTGTAACTTCTATAGTATGGCCTCAGGAGGAGACACTGAAGGAGGCCCTCTGTCATGGTCGTGATCACTGTTGGCTCAGGTAGGCCTGATGGAAAGCTCCAGCAGCCTGTGGAAGCAGTGCTCAGCTGGAGAGGCAGCAGTTCAGGTAGTTTGACTCCAGCTGAGACGGTCACCAAGTTCCAGGACAGACCCATTTATGGCTATTGACTTCCCCTTGTCACAAAAAAAAGTAGAACCTGCATTTTGTAATCCCATTAGAAGTCCTGGTGTTTTTTCAGAAGGGGGAAAAAAAAAAAAACCTATATTAAAAATCTGTAAGGGAAAGCTTTTAAGGGCTGGTGATCATTACTGTGAACTACTAAAGGTGAAGAGTTTGGTTCATAAGAAAAGCATACATTTTAGATGAAAAATGCACATGCAGTTAAAATTCTGATGGTCAAGACTGAGTTTTAAGGTGGTGAATGAATAGTTTGAGGTGACTAGAATAGACTTCCTCCCCCTGGGAAGAGGAAAAACAAAGCAGGAAAGCTTGTTTTTACCTCCTAGGAAGGTCAACAATTGATAAAGCTGATCCAGAAGTGATTTAAGAAACTAAACCTGAAGGAAGCTGTTTAAAAACAGTTTAGCTCTTCAAGCATTAATTCCAGTTACACTGCTTAAGAGGTGACAGCTTTAGAACTTAATCACTAGTTTAAACTGAATTAGCTTTTAATTTCTCATACTATTCAGTATTCAGCCTAGGCTTAATACTTCAAATTAAAATTCCTTTACCTGAACTCTTGCTGCTTGTGCACAGCTGAGACTCCAAGCAGCCTAGGTACCACCTTAACCTGCACCCTGCTGTTTTACAGTCAAGTACATTCTCATTTGGCCAAGAGCAGTCACAAGCTGTGGCTATGAATGAACTGCACATTGTGATACTGGTTAATCAAAGAATAACTGAGTAGCAGTTTCTAATATTAAACTCAGCTTGTGAAATTTCTAAGTAGATTGGTTTTCTGTGCCTAGCTGAAGTGAGAATTGTGTAGTAAGAAGCAGCAACACCAGCCTGGGAATATCATTCCTTCTTAATATCTGTTTTGATACAGAGTACACTTGCTTCTTGATGATGCTGGCCTGAAATAAAAGCTAACAGACAGTAAAATGGAAAATTTATTAGTGCAAGTTGGTCACTCAGTTTCTTCCAACAAGTACATAATAGCATTCCATGCTTAATACATTATAAACAAACCTGTCCTAAGGTAAGAAAAGTTGAACTTGTCTTGAAGTAACAATGTGTTACATATTGTCATCGTCTGATTCATCTTCCTCTTTCAAAGATTCCTGTTAAAAAAAAAAAGCAGCCCTTGAACTATTTATTTTATATAATTCAGCTTATAAGCAAAATGAGTTTTGCTGTAGTTTTACAATCCTCTGGGCCTGTCCAAAGCCTTGTATTCAGCAAGCTAGTTCATATCTTCAGGGCACACCATCGTTACTTTTACAGCAAATGTAAAGCTGTGAAATGCTGGAAGTCTCAACTTTCCCCAGCTGGTTATCTGTAAAAACTGTTCTAGGCATCAGGACTTACCCCCTCTCCTCCTTGCTCATACCAATGCTGAAGAGTTAAAACATTTACTTCTGAAGAAATACGCCACCAGTGCAAGCCTGCTGAAGTACACTGCTTTTGAAAGCAAGAACTAACTCTGCATTATACTCTTAAGCTTGAATTCTCCCTTCAAAATAACATCAGATAACACTGAAGTGATGAGTGTTGTAACTACATATTTTACAGACATCACAATAGTAGGCACCTAACCTCCAGTTAGTTCCTTCTACTCGGGACTTGTTTATCAAGTGAAGTACTGAGTCAACACTGAAGTTGGACCTTACCTTGGCATATTTTTCTGCTTCTTCTCTGATGTCTTTGGGAACAATTTCATGTTTTCCATTGGTTACTGCCAATAAAGAGTATACCGTAAGTAGAGTTTACACAAGGACCTCAATATACAGAGTGAATTTAAGTAGCAATGTTTAACTTGAGTTACAGAAAGTTAGAGTGTTTAAAGAAATTACAGAAATGCATTACTTTCTCCAACCCAGCTGAGTTCCAGCTCAAAAGCTTTATCCTTTACTTCATCATGAACTATGTAGATTCTGGAAGGAGAAGAGAATGTATGTATTAGAAAAGATTATCAACAGGCTTAAGAAAAAAAAAAAACTTTCTTCATTTCACAGATTTCTTCTGTTGAAGTACTCTACTGTGGTTAACAGCAGCTCTCGCCATGCGTGCTCCCCTGCCCATGCACACACAAAAATACCAGAGAATTTTCCAGGCCTAATTGCTAATATAACAATACCTGAAGTGATTACAGCTAAGATGCAGGTTGAGAAGTCCAAGTTACTCTAGTTAGAATAAAAATTAACATTCCAGTACTTCATAATGAAGGCTATATCATCACTGCCTGCTTCTGCTAGTTAGGAGTGTCCTGTATTTCTCCTGCAAACCTTATTTCAAGTTTACACTTCAGAATAAATCCCAACACCATAATATCTTGTGTCTAATTAGAAGCCTGTACATAGATCTCCATATAGACTCCCATGCTTATGGCAAAGAGGATGGTAGTGAGAATTTGAGTGGTATTACAGCATGCACAGTTACTGGCCACACTAGTAAAATTACTCCTTAGTCTGCAGGATAAAATTGTTACACTACGATAGCAATACCAGTGTCACTGCATCATAATGTTCAGTCCTCAGTGGCAGAACATGTAAACAAACTGTAACACCCCTGAGTTGTGGCATACACTCAAAACAACAGTAGAACTTAGAGCCACCTCTGGCTTTGCTTGCTGAGAAGGTTGTACTCCTAACTTTTAGGAAACTTTAGAAAGCATTAGTAAGTCAAAAGTTGAAAAACACCAGCTATTGCTAGCCAACATAAAAAGCTTGGAGACAGTGGAGGAAAGAAGGACACCTTCATCACCACACTGAGTACTTACAAGTTTTTCTTAATACTTGTTTCACAGTGCTTTTATCAAAGTTAATATTGGTGTCCAGAGAAATACCACTCTCTGCCTCTGTCCTTCTGACACCCTTCTGTCACTGTTGGACTGCACTTGCTGGTCATTGTCCCGCCATGATCTGCAGGCCTTTCTTAGTTGTTCAGCTGTTTATGAGCCTTTTGTGTAACTAAGTGTACCATTACAAGCTCTGGGACAAATCATTACTCTTCACTCCTGCTAGTATTTTAGGGTTAAAAAAAAAAATACTAAAATCTTAGCTGTCTTGCTAAATGGTACTAACGAGCTGAATTTGAGCTGAAAACCAGAACTGTATCTAGAGCTGCTGTTAACATTTGAGCTGAGGCAGAATTAAAGTCTCCCCAGTATATGAAAATCCGTGCCTTGTTTGTGCCAGTTTACAACTGCTCTGAGGTCCTTGAGAGGTTTCAGGAACTGAGATCCCACAAATTCTTTCCTCCAGCTGCTGCCATGACAGCCTCAGACACAACCTCCAAAATAAACTCACATGCTGCAACACCACTGCTAGAAGCAAATTTATTACTTCTTTGTAACCTTCTAAGCAACAGCTATAAAATGCTGGGGATGGGTTTCACAGCTGCAGACTGTTCTATTTGTGACAAGCACAGAACACATGCATTAAAATTGTAGATACCTGAAAGGACACTTGTATTTGTTTGAAGAGATATTAATTCACAAAGTGTTTTCAAGATAGTTTACTACTGGCCAATTCAGTATCTAACAAGCAGAGTCTCTTCTCTCATCTGGTATCCCCCCCCCCCCACTAGTACATGACTTACTGAATGGTATCTTTTTTTCCTGCAAGTACACTATCCTCACACAACATCTGTGATTCTGTCACTCGTGTTGTCCTAAACTGCATAAGTAAATAGCAGATAAAGTATTCCTAGTCCTTTCATGTGATATTAATCTTAATAATATAATACATACACTTCTTTCCTAAGCACTTCAGTCGTTTTTAGGGAAAGATCGCAGCTCTATTTCTGGACTGCTACTTAATATCTGCAGCACCAGTCCCCTGTTCAAGCTGTGTAACGAAGTGTACAGCTCATCCTGCAGAACCAGGACACCAGGGAGCTTCCCCCATCTGTCACCTGGTTTATATATTTTAAAACCAGTGACTATATTCAGACAGTTTAACTTTTAATCCATTGCTGCTACAATTTGCACCTACAGAAGTAGCAGATGAGATCAAAAGCCGTATTTGTCACATCCTTCTGTGTTTTTCAGTACTGAGTCACATGCACCATCTCACAAGAGGAAAAAACGTATCAATAGCAGAAGATACTAAACTCAACACCAACACTCATCTAAGTGAAACCCAGCACCCAATATAAAAGGAATAGCTTTGGTCTGAAACCAGAGGAAGCTCACCAGGATGGATTTTTGGCAAGTTGGAAAAACAGGTTGGAGACTTACATTTTTGCAACCTCTTTAACAACATCACAGCAGGTCATCTCTTTCATCTGTAGACAAAAAAAAATAGACAGCTTAAGAGAAGATAGTATTTTCCATTTCCACAGGCCAGCCCACGAGTGGCTGCACACACACCTGCTGAGCTTAACTGTTCAGCAGCGACAGAAGTGGCAAGAAGTTAAGACTAGAACCTAATTTACTGTCTACAAGGACTTTCAGCCTGCTACGTGGAAGTCAAGCAAGCAGTTTTGACTTTTATTTATTCTTAAGTAATGCTCTAAGAGGAGAATATTGTTCCAGTCTTAACAACGAACTGCATGCCTGAGCAAGGTATCAGCACCCCATTTTGTACTTCCTCAGCGCTACCTCAGTCTTTTGACAGCTTCACAGTTAATCAAAACAAAATCTGGTGCCAATTTCCACCACATAATAAACTTCTATTTTGTAGGTCAAATCTCTTGCCTGTCAACTCTTCCGGACTATGGAGCAGTAACGCATTCTACTGTATTTTGTTACTGCAGTTTACCATCTCTTCAGATTCTCAGGATGTTTTCAAACCCTTAGTATGGAAGATAGTTTTGAGACACTGGTGAAAGAGTTAAGGTAACAAATGTCCTTTGTTGGTGTTGAGTGTCACAGCACTTTCAGGAGTGAAGTGCACACTCATGGAAGCAGTGAGACAGAGAGGTGCCCGTGCCTGGTCAGACAGACAAGTCCCATCCCAAGAAGTTTCCTCGACAGAGACCCATTGCCCCAACCGTTACATTTATGACACTCAATCCATAACACACACACAGAGCTCTGGCTGCTGTGTACAAATATAACTTGAGTCACAGAGACATTTCTATTACTATGTCTTTTAATGCATGTAAAGTTATAGTCATCAAATAGGAAAACCCAAAGATCTGTTATTGTCATGCATATTTACAAGTGAGAAAACAGCAATAAATGTGGGGTTTGCTTTTATCCTTTTCCCATCCCAGGTATGTTAATTCTGCAGACAATAAGAGTAAGCACTGTAACAGTTTATCACAGGAGCTAAGTACAATCATGTCCACATATGAAGAAGTTGTACACAGCATTGGAGCTGCGTGAGAAACACCAAGGAGAGATCAAAAGATCCAAGTATTCTCCCCACGAGTTTGCCACAACTGATGATGTATCTGCCTAAGATGGAACAGATGTGATCAGTTCTGCCTGCACCCTCTGCTTCCTACAAGGGTTTTGCATTCCACGTCCCCTCCCAGATACTGTATCTGCTCTGCAGTACCTGTAAGGCAGGTTTAAAGTTTTCACTACCTGCTTGCCTCTTACTTTCCACCTGTAGTCATCTCTTCCACAGGAACAAATCTTAGTTGACAGGCTACTGCAGGTGGTATTGCCCCACAAAAGCTTTTGGACTTCTGTTTTCCTCCCCATCTCAGTTTGGACAAATTCATCTTTTCAAAGATAACTCTGACCTGGAAACCTGCCCAGTCTACAGTTAACAAAAAGCATCAGCATGCAAGACTGGACTTGCTTCACATGGCTGTGACAAGATCACACGCATTGCCGAAGACGTTCTGCAAACAAGCCATTACATAAATGAATGCAGTCAGGCCATATGGCACGCCACCGTTCCCATGCACTAAATTTTACAGCCTCTACTGAAAAGTTCAAGCAATACACGTACTTATTAGCTGTACACAGATCAGTCGATAAAACAGGAGGCTTTGAAAATCCCAGTACTGCACAGAAAATGGCTCTTTTGGAGCAGGCTATATGTTACCCAGCACATCATTATCTTTCTGCCAATTTGCACACGTGGAAATTGAACTTATGATTTCCCAGATGACAGTTCCAGTATCAAGAGCAGATGATCTAGTAGGCTTCTGACTTTTAATTTGGTATTCAAGCATCTGACCAGATTCAACACATTGAGCGAGTCAAGTCTAGGAACACTAAATTTTCCCTGTAATTTTTCAGTTCTGATGCTACAGCACCATAAACAACTTACTCTTAGAAATGTAAGAACCATATGAACTCTGAACCTTTCCATGAGCAGTTCTGATGTACTTCTCCAGAACAAAACCATAAATAAGATGCTAGCAGAGTATCAAAGAGATACATGAGAGAGACCAGCAGTAGGATTTTTTTTCGGGAGGGACTTTTTAGGCTGTCAGGCAGTGATAGGACCGGAGGGAGTGGATTAAAACTAGAGATAGGTCGATTCAGGTTGGACATTAGGAAGAATTTCTTCCCCAGGAGGGTGGTGAGACACTGGCACAGGCTGCCCAGAGAGGGGCTGGAAGCCCCATCCTTGAAAGTGTTTAAGCCCAGGCTGGATGGGGCTGTGAGCACCCTGCTCTAGTGGGAGGTGTCCCTGCCCTTGGCAGGGGGGTTGGAACTGGATGATCTTTAAGGTCCCTTCCAATCCTGACAATTCTATGATTTTGTCCCACACTGTCTTCAATTCCAAAGGCGTCAGATATTAAAAGACAAGAGGAAGACATAAATCATCTTGGATTCTAACATAATTCTGAATCAACTTAAGGCACATTTCAGTGCCTTTCAGTAGTCTTCTCTCCATAGTTTCACACAGCCAGCTGATTGCTCTTTCAGAGGCTACAGCAAAATTTCTGGGTGTGTGCATCTTGTGTAACACTTGACAAGTTCCAGAACTGTGCAAGCAGGAAACGCTGAACAGAAGCAGCTCTTTTTGGTACCCGTGATGGTGTGCTGTATAGTGGTACTCTTGCTGATGTTCACAGTACTGAGTCCCTTTTCATCAAACATGTAAAGATGTTTTGAAAGGTGTATTACAGTCAGCAACAGCAAGCTGACAGATCTTGTGAAAAAAGACTACCTCCAGCACTAACCAGCTGGGAAACCCAATCCTACCTGGCAAGGATTTTATTTTCCTCAACTTTTTAAACAAAAAGGATCTTTGAAAAAAAAAAAAAGAAGATACAGCACCCTGTGCAATGCTGCCCTAAAGTTTTAACTCAGATAAAAACTTAGTTAAACTTTTATATTCATTCAAATCCTTTGCTCACTGGCATGCATGGGAGTGTACATTCGTGCTTCCTGTTTTAAACATACACTCCCTATAGACTACATATTGCCCAGGGGCAAGGCTTGAAAAATCCTATTATAGAGCAGTATTATCCTAGAATATACAAGGGAAATGTTTCACCTGCTTCTCCTGTACTTTATATATAATTCTAAGCATCCAAAAAGGTGAAAAAAGAAGCTAGGAATGTTAGTGTTGAAACAGCGCAACAAAACTGTAACATCATACCTGCAGTTTTTCGATCTCTGTTTTTGCAGCCTGCCTGGCTTTCCCAATGGCACACCCCCAGTAACCCTGTATAAAAAAAAAAAAAAAGAAATAAAACCAATGCAAATTTAATTAAGTACTAAACCCTCTACACTTCTTGCTGTTAGTTAGCATATGGCAACTCCCACCCTACTCGCATAGCGGGAGGCTAATATAGAGTAAACTTCAGTATTGTTCTCTCTTGGGGCTTGTTTTGTGGCAATAGATAGGGGGTTTTTTATTGTTATTACAGTAAATGGAAGAGCAAAATAGAATTAGAGACATTCTACAGGATTAAAAGGTCAAACCCAGCTACCATGAAAATATATTGAAGTGTAAGCATATAAAAATTGGATATATTGAAAAAAAATAAAAAGAAAAAAAAAAGAAAATCAGTGGAGTACGAATGTGTATCATCCTGCATGTAACACACAGCAGAAGAGTCAACACTAACAACAATTACCAGAATTTTGCCGTTAGCAGCTAGGGTCAGAGTAGCTGCCCTCTCTTATCTGAAGCTCTCCCTTACCTGATATATTTTGTCAATGGGGTATCCCTGCAAAACTTGCCCTTTTGGGGCAGTGCAGGGGACTTTTCAATTGGCTGTAGCCCAGTGGAATGAAATCCCAGATTTCTGAGAGAAAAAGCTTTAAAACTGGTTCCACGGAGACTGTACTTCTAAGAAACACACGTGTGCTTAATAAGGACACACAAATGAGCATGTTCTTTTTAAGCAGTGATTCACCAGAGAGCTCCTCAGGCAAAAAGGGAAAAATTAACAGCTCTTTTGGAACAACACTTACTATTTTCCTAACTAGGAACTTTTAAAAGGGGAACTTATGCCAAAATGGAAATATTTTTGACACACTCACGTATGAAACTCCTGATGGGTCAATCATGTACAGTTGTGCACCATCATCCTCATCATAGGACCCTAACATGAAACTGGAAGGAAAAGAGAAATTAAAAACATTTCTTCTACCAACACGCAGAGCATCAGACTAATCCAACTCGGGTTTCCTCCATTCTTCCTCAAGCAAAACCCCTACTGTCCTGCTACGTTCTATCAAGCAATTTGAACAGTTTGCTGTTACCATGACAGCCCTGCACGTTGCCAGAAACATTTCACTATTCTGTGACTAGATAGCAGATCTCAGTTTATTAGTCCCTTCGTAGCAGAACTGAATAGGAGTTATAACCTGCTCCTCAGCTACCAGAGCAAGCAGGATAATTGCAGAGGAGAATTCTGCTTTTGTCACAGACTTAGTAGCATCAATTCTTCAACTTTAAAATTCAGGGACAAACTGGCAATCTATGTAGAAGCTTAGCATGCTATTACGCAAATCTGAATCCTTCACCTGAGGGTTTTTTTTCCCTCAGTAACCTACAATTCATCTCATAAACAAATTCAAAGTTAAAAAACAAAAAAGGCAACTTAAATAGTTCCAGCAATTGTGAAACTAAAGTTCCTTACCAAATACAGGTACGTTTGAAAGACTCACCTGCACCCAAAAGGTCTGACAGCACTGTAGAGCGTGTACGCGTGCACGTACATAGCCACTCTGTCTGCAAGATGCTAAGGGGGGAAAAGGAAAGGAAGAAAAAAAAATTAAAAACTTTATAGAAATAAGTAAATCTCAAGTAATAAAACGTAATTGTCTGCATCAAGAAGGAGAAAGCGAGAAAACCCTGAGTGAACTGCACCAATTTCTTACCTTCAGTGGAATATCATAGCCATAGTTAGATCTAAAGTTAGAAGCCTCTTCTCTAGCTATGTCTGCCAAGGAACGAGCATCTGCCAGAAGTCCTGCTACTGCCTGAAATGAGAATTGTCATCAGCTTGGCCAAAACCACCCTCAAACAACTTAATAAAATCAATGTACACAAGTCTAATTACGTGACTTAACCATGATCTTGACTGAATTCTGTGTAGAACAAGTGAATTCAATCACTTCCCATCTGCTAGCAAGCTCAAAATGTGTCATTATGATTGTATATATTAATACAGAACAGAATTTTTCTCTAGGAAAAAAACAATACCCAAAATTATCTTCACATGAAATAGTGTCTTATGATTTGCCACAACTACACTAACCCAAACACTACTTCATATAAGGTGTATTCAAAGATAGTTTCAGGCATTTGTGTTACACTGTAACCACTACTTGATAACGTCCTGACATCACTATTACAGAACAGCCAGAAATCCACACACCAGTCTTTACAGAATTCAGTTGACTCCTGCACTGCCAAGAAGAGAATCTTGTATGCAAGCCTGTTTGCCCCTTAATGCATCTTATTTGTTAGCTGCATAAAAAAGTACCACTTCAACACTCACGTTTATATTTTCATTCAAGTTTCAACAACTGGAATGCTGAAAAGGGTTTCAAAAAAAATGTAAACAGCCTAAAATATATACATCTTCTATTCTAAATTTGGATTTTATATATGTATGTGCATGCAATCAAGAATAAATTACAGAAAGGGTCCAAAAAACCCTCTGGCATTTCTGACTGTACACAGAAACACGAACATTAACTTTCTTTATATCCTTACTATTGATTCTGATTCACAGATTTCTGCTTTTAAAGGGACTCCCTTTCAATTTATAAAGACCTAAAATGAAACAGCACCTTACCATCCCAACATGTCGATCGACATTAAAGAGACGTTTATTGGAACCCTCTTCATACAGCTTGGACAGAACTAGTTTTTCTACTCCAAAGACAACACCATCTTTGCACCTTATCCCGATTGCTGTACTAAAAGACAAGATAAATGTAAGTTTCTCACAGATAACTGTAGTGTAAAATACGTAACAGAATTCACAAAAGATGAGAAACAATGATATAATTTCCCAAAACGTAGATCTTTACAGCTCCACTTTGCCACTAAAGACAACAAGGGGGGGGGAGGGGAAGCCAAAGCTCACTAAACCTACCAATGTTTTCTTAAATAAAGCAGGAGGGGGCTGCCAAAAGTCCCTACCCAAATAGTTCTGAACAGACTATATGCAGTGGTGGCTTTGTCTGGAGCAATGGCACAGCCACTGGGCCGAACGATATTAGTGTGAAGCCCACTGACTGCTGAACCTCTCTCTTTGGTACATTCACTGTTGATCTAGACACCACAACTCTTTTTCACAGAATCACTCTGGTTGGAAAAGCCCCTTGGGATCATCATGTCCAACCATTAGCCCTACTCTACAAGTTCACCCAAGTGCACCAAGTGACGTGGTTTAGTGGCAGACTTGGGTTAACACTGAGACTCAATGATCTTAAAGGTCTTTTCCAACCTAAATTATTCTATGATTCTTTCTCTGAGCATCAAAAAGCTCATCATAAGGCACAAATTACCAACCACAGCATAGACAAAATACTTTCAGTGATCCTTCTTTAGCAGCCTGTGGCTACAGTCAGACACGTGGGTGATCCAGTCCATGCCGTGCGAATCACTCATCTTGCTGCTGCCAGGCTACAGTTGGGATTTTCACTTCACAACATTATATAAATATATAAATTTTATAAATTTACGAGTCGCTGAGCACATCAGTCTTTCAGCACCTCAATCCACATGCATAAATGGGCTTTTAGATACAGCAACAACAGCTACGACCGTAACAACAAAGCACCTCACACACTGTAATGGGACCTGCTATCAGCTTTCACCCAAAAGTATAATATTTTTATTGTCCCTAACACACATGATTAAGTTTATTGTCTTCCTGTGCACTCTGCACAAGATACATGTTTCTAGCAAGCAAAAGTTATTTTCAGCAAGCATGAAAAGTGATTTTTAGCAAGCAAAACTAATTATGCTATTTTGAGACTTGATCTGAAGCCTTCTAAAATGAGTCTAGGAAGATAGTTGCTCAGAAGTCATTTTAGCAAGATTATTTTGTCCACAGTGCCACTGTGCTCATCTAGTCCAGTTACACTGCATTAAAAGAGGCTGAACAACAAAGATGCAGATATTTGTATCTTACCTGCTATTCTCCACAGCTTTCATAGCATATTCAACTTGAAATACTCTGCCATCTGGGGAGAATGTGGAAGCTGACAGGTCATACTGAGGGGAAAAAAACAAACAAAAAAACCCATTATATTCCAGTATTTTCAGAAGTCTGTTTGTTTCAATACGTGAGACTGTCACCCACATGACATCACTGATGGCTATAAGTACCAGAAGCAGGCTGCCCCCTTAAATAAGATGCACGAACAGCAGCCAACACACACTAACAACCGCAAGGAGTCATCAGAAAGAAGGTTCAGAATATTCCGAAGTGCTGGACGTGCCCTCACTTCAAACCCTGTCAATCCAAGCATCGCAGAGGCCTGAAATCACCGTGCATTGTGCAACGCTTCAAACATAAGGCAACTTTCAGTGTGCCCATCCAGTTTGTTCTATCATTTTTGAAATCACAGCTATTTATTGACAGAGATATATTTGAAACCTTTAGAAGCGTACCACGCCCAAAGGCAGGCTCAGTCCTCACCGGCTGAGCACAAGAGAACCCCGGGTGACAACCGGCCCTGATGCCACCAAGGCGGCTCCGCCAGAAGCTCTGGAGCCCTGGGCCATAACCCCGAGAGCAGAACAAAGCGGCCTCTCCGAACCCAGGCCACCTCCCCGCCCGCAGTACAGGCTCGCCCCGGGGCCGCTCCAGCGGCGGCAAACCCTTCCGGGGCAGCTTCATCCGCACCGCCCGAGCTAGAACCAGCCGAGGCCCGATCCCCGCCAGGGCCGGGCCGCTGGAGGGGCGCGGCGGCACAGCCCCCGCCCTCCGGGAGCCGCTCCGGACCCCCTGCCCTGGCCTCTGCCGCTCCCCGGACCTCTGGCGGCGGCCCCGCCTCCCCCCTTTGGCTCCCTCGGCCTAACGGGCCGCAGTGACTCAGCAGCGGCTCCGACCCGCACGGTGCTGCGGCACGGCGGCCTCGCTGACGGGCCATCCGCACCCTGCCGGCCCCCGCCGCGACCGCGCTCCCGGGCGGGGGCGAGCGCGGCAGGCGCAGCTGGTCACCCTAGGCCGCTCCCCTCCCTCCCCCCAGCACAAAGCAGACGCCAGCGCTGGGCCCGGCCGAGCCGAGTGACCCGGGCCGGGCCGGGCCGGGCCGGGCGGTCTGGCCGCGCTGCCGGCAGCCCCCGCCGGGCGGGCCACGCTCACCCCGGTGCCGATGGAGCTCATGGCGGCGGCGCGCTCAGCCACAGCCGGACCGAGCCCCCCTCCCGCCCAGCCTCGCTCTCGCTGCGGACCGCCCAACAACACGCTCTCCCATTGGCTCCCGCCTCAGCCAACCAGCGCCGGCAGAGAGCGGGTGGCCAGAGCCAGCGCTTCCTGGGGTAGGGAGGGCGGGGCCTCGTAGGAGGCGGGACCGCGCGGCGGGACGCTGACATCAGCGCGTCATACGCTGAAGAGCAGTTGGCGGGAAGCGCTAAAACAGCGCCCGGCTAGCTCAGTCGGTAGAGCATGGGACTCTTAATCCCAGGGTCGTGGGTTCGAGCCCCACGTTGGGCGTATGTGTTTTGCTCCGTGAATCCCGGAGAAGAGCCCTGGGCGGGAAACCAGCGGCTCGGCTCCGTGCGCGACGCTGAGGGGACGTCCCCCGTCCACTCCAAGCCGGAGGGACTGGTGGAGCCAACGCCGCAGCCCTGTCCCGGCAGTGACTGCAAGAAACAGCGCATCCGGGAAAGGGAAATCATTCTTTAACGATCTCTGCTTATACACACCCCGAAATAGCCCTGAGACCCTGCTCCAGCTTCCCCAGACAGGGGGCCTGCCCCCTCCCTGGAGCTTGGCCAGGGCCCTGAGCAACCTCCTCTAATTGCAGGTGTCCCCGCTCACTGCAGGGGGCTTGGACTAAATGACCTTGAAAGGTTCCCCCCACCTCAGCCAGGCTGTGATTCTATTCTGCCTAAGCACGAGGGAGGTGAGGGTCCCACCCTGGAGGTGAGGGTCCCCCTGCACTAAACTGGTGCGGCCCCACCTGGGGTTCTGGGTGTCTCGGTGTAAGAAGGACATCAAACTATTACAGCATGTCCAGAGAAAGGACCAAGGTGGTGAAAGGCCTCGAGGGCAAGACCTATGAGGAGCAACTGAACCACTTGGCTTGTTCGGCTTGGAGAAGAGAAGGCTCTGGGGTGACCTCATCCCTGGGGTGACCTCATCGCAGTTGAGAGCCTCCTCGAGGAGGGCAGCGCACGGTGAGGTGCTGAGCTCCTCTTTCCAGCAACCCACGATAGGACATGAGGAAATGAGACGAAGCTACGTCAGGCAAAGGTCAAGTTGAACACTGGGAAAAAGTTCCTCACTAAGAGGGTGGTTGGTCAGCAGAACAGGCTGCCCAGGGAAGTGGCCGCAGCACTAAGCCTGTCAGAGTTCATGGAGCGGCTGGTTGATGCTCTTGGTCCTATGGTTTAGTTTTGGGTAGTCCTGGAAGGAGCGGGGAGTTGGACTTGATGACCCTTTATGGGTCCCCTGCAACTTGAGATATTCTAGGACTCTGTGAAAAGGGGGATAGGGAGAATGACTTGAAGCCCCTTTCCCCAGAGACCAAGTGCCACAGACGCAGCACGGACACTGGACAGACTGCAACAGGCCATATACCTGGATACTCCAAAATATTCCTCCTGCCAGCAGGACTGGGCTCGGCTGGAGCTGTATGCAACTGGCTAACACCACCCTTCCTTTGCTAGGACAAAGGTTGGACTTGACCCTGGAGGTCCTTTCCAACCACAATGATTCTATGATTCTATGATTCAGGAACAGCAGCCAGTCCAGGATTGGGAACCTGTGGGAAATCCTCCAATTACTGCAGGGGTTTGTGCCTGTCACTGTCGATCCTGATAAAACATTTGAGTTCACTGTCAATTTGCTGCGAGGATCTATGGACCCCTGCCACACCCGGTGAGAAAAAAAAACCCAACCAAATCCCTTTCCACACTTTAACACATTTAAGGTGCGATCTCTAAGGGCTTTCTGAGGTTAGTTGTTCTCAAAAGCAGAAAACAGTCTTTCTTCTCCACTTCAGTGAAGTTAGAATCCTGTTTCTGTCCTTAACGAGTCACGGGATTGTGCACTTAAACCTGGCAGTAACATAGGAGTTTGGATTTCTGCTCGTGCAGCGTGAGCAGCAGCTGCTGAAGCTGTTCAGCCACGTGGAAACCCCGCAGGAGAAGAGAAGAGCGGGGAGGATGAAGACGAGGTGGTCCCCGAGTACACACGCACAGCAGCACAAAAATACCCTGAAAAGGGAAGGGCGAAGAACATTCTGCATTTCCTCAGCTGCATTCTGCTGCAGTTCAGGAAAATGACATCACTGCACCACCACAAGCACAGGCTCTGGAGGAGTTCCTTCTCCCCTGCACATCCCTCCCAATTGAGAGCTACTCGCAGGAGTGAGCAATCCCTCCCAGCTCCACGGGACTCATGCTGATGGCAAACCCTTCTCCCAGGAGCAAGCCTTGGCAGGCTCTGGCTCAGTTCTTAGACAGAATGCAATCTGGGGGATGGAGCTGCATCCCAGTTATTCCCATTGTCAAGGAAAATCATAGAATGGCTAGGGCTGGAATGAACAGCAGAGCTCGGGGATGAACATTCCTCACCCAGGCCTAAGCACGGCTCTCTGCACTTTGTGGTGGAAGAGCATCTGCTCAGCAAGCCTGTGGTCACATCACCCCCTGGGCACGAGTTAACAGCAGGGATGGAGCAGCCTGGTCTCCAGACGCTGAGGTTTTATCCATCTTGCTGTGTTAAGTGTAACTGTTGCAATCATACAGGCTTTTGGAAGTCATCTGGACAACTATTGCTATCCCCAGCCCTTGCCAAAGGCTGCTCCAGATGGGTCAACCTCATGCAGCAAGTATTAGACCCCCTGACTCGTGCCTCCTTCAGCCCTGTAAGGAGAACCAGACGTCACCCACAGGTGTTCTTACCAGAAGGGGCTGGATCCTCCAGTGTCCTGCCCAGCCCTGTGGTCTTGTGCCTGGGGAGAGGCAACAGCGGGGCAGCTGGGCAGGGTACTGCAGAGCAGGGCCCTGCTGCAGGGGATGCTCTCGACTCGCACGCAACCACAACGTCACAGAATCCCAGCATGCTGGGGGTTGGAAGGGGCCTCTGTGGTCATCTCATCCAACCCCACTTCTCCAGCAGTCACCCAGAGCAGGGGCCCAGCATTGCAGTGTCCAGGCGGGTTGGGAATCTCTCCAGAGAACGAGACTCCACAGCCTCTCTGGGCAGCCTGGGACAGGCTCTGCCACCCTCACACCAAAGAAGTTTATTCTCCTGTTCAGGTGCAACTTGTAGTGTTCCCATTTGTGCCATTGCACCTTATCCTGTCTCTGGGCATCAGGGACAAGAGTCTGGCCCCATCCTCTTGACCCCCACTCTTTAGATATTGATCAGCATTGATCAGATCCCTTCTCAGTCTTCCCCAAGCAGAACAGGACCAGGTCTCTCAGCCTTTCCTCCTCAGAGAGATGCTCCAGTCCCCAGAGAATCTTTGTGGCTTCCGCTGGCCTCTCTCCAGTAGTTCCTTGTCTCTCTTGAACTGGGGAGCCCAGAACTGGACACAATGCTCCAGATGTGGCCTCACTAGGGCAGAGTAGAGGGGGAGGAGAACCTCCCTTGACCTGCTGGTCACACTCAATGCACCCCAGCATAACATAGGCCTTCCTGGCCACAGGAGCACACAGCTGGCTTGTGGTTAACTTCCTGTCGATAAGGACTGCAAGGTCCTTCTCCATGGAGCTGCTCCCCAGCAGGTCAGCCCCTCACCTGTACTGGTGCAGGGGGCTATTCCTCCCCAGGTGCAGGACTCTACACCTGCCCCCATTGAACTACTTCAGTTTTCCCTGAGCTCAACTCCCCAGCCTGCTTCCATTGCACTGAACAGCAGCACAGCTCTGGTGTATCAGCCACTCCTCCCAGTTTGGTATCATCAGCAAACCTGCTGAGCGCCTACTCTGTCTCTTCCTCCAGGTCACTGATGAAGATGGTATCAATATAGTCCTTGCTCTCACTGCAGGGGAGATAAAAAGGGTTTGGAAAGGGAGAAAAGTGCAGTCAGAGTGAAGGTCCTGAAGAAAACAAGGGGAATGCTGGTATTTGAGGAATCTGCTGGGGAATGACCATCCTAAAGGAAATGAAACCATTAATCATAAGCTTACAGAAGCAATCAAACAAGAGAAGAACCCCGAGATGTAAAAGAATGCAAACCACCAGACACAATGGGAATGGAGGAGTGTTTAACCTGCTTTTCCGAGTCCAGACCTGACAGCTGGAAGGCACCGTGGTGCATTGTGAAGAACCCACTTTTATGTCACAGCAGCCCATTCCCATCCTCCGGCTGCCGCAGAACAGCTCCTGTGCAAGGTAACCACAGCCTGTTCAACCTGGAAACACAGACAGCGCTTGGACTGGGGACTCTCACATCAGTGCCAAGCGGCACTGGCCAGGCCCCATTGTACTTTGAGGGCTAAGAAACAATCTCTGAAAGACCAGCCTCATCTCAGGACTATAAAACAACCCTCAACTACCACCCCCAGCCATGCTTGTCTGTTTTTCTAGGCTTACTGTGTAACAGCCACGCAGCTCATTTGAAACAGGAAGAAGGCAATTTAAAAATTACAGAATCACAGAATGTTAAGGGTTGGAAGGGACCTCCGAAGATCATCGAGTCCAACCCCCCTGCCAGAGAAGGATCAAAACTAGAACAGATGACTCAGAAATGCATCCAGACAGCTCTTGAAAGTCTCCAGAGGAGGAGACTCCACAACCTCTCTGGGGAGTCTATTCCAGTGCTCTGTAACCCTTACAGTGAAGAAGTTCTTCCTCGTGTTGAGGTGGAATTTCCTGTGCTCGAGCTTGAATCCATTGCCCCTTGTCCTATCCCAGGGCACAAGTGAACACGAGTTGTCCCTGCCTTCTTGACACCCAGTCCTCATGTATTTGTAGACATTAATTAGATCCCCTCTCAGTCTCCTCTCCAGACTAAAAAGCCCAGGGTCTCTCAGCCTTTCCTCGTAAGGCAGGTGTTACAGCTCCTTCATCATCCTCTTAGCCCTCTGTTGGACTCTCTCAAGTAGATCTCTGTCCCTCTTGAACTGGACACAATACTCCAGATGAGTAGCAGATCAGGGCAGAGTGGAGGGGGAGGAGAACCTCCCTTGATCTGCTGGACACACTGTTCTTAATGCACCCCAGGATACCAAAACACACCTGCCAGCACCTCTGGAGAGAACTCATCTGTGTCAGTTCTACCAGACCACTCTTAGCAGCCAGCAAATTCTCACCCCTGACACCTCTAACACTTTGAGCAGCGACTCAGTGCTGGTTTGTTTGGTTTTTTTACATTAGAAAACCATCAAAGGGAGTATCTCCTCCCCTGTGCCAACTAACACCATATGTTTAGGTAACGCATACATGAAACAGAATGAGAGCATCGTGCAGAAGCTTACGTAGATGCTGCAGCAGAGTGCCCTGGGTGAAGCTTCACCACAAGAACGCTTCTTTAAATACATGTTTAACTTCAAGAAACGTGCTTCAGGAACCACAGGAGGTAGTTTGCAGCCAGCACAGGGAAATCAGTCACAAAAAGCATGTTTGTGGCAGTAAAAGACCACACCACCCCCAGTAATTTTATATATATATGAATCTCCTCAAATCTGAGATAAACAATTACTCCTCAGAGTAGGAGTTAAACCTCAGAGAACAGACACCAGCAGAGTCACCCTTTATCCAGCAGCAAGTTTAGCAGCACCTGAGGCCAGGGGAAAAGCCTCTCCCAAGACACGAAGCTGCCAAGATGCACCGGCACTGCCTGACGTGGGCACCAGGAGCCCCAGCTCTGCCTGCAAAGTTAATTCACAGCAGCACCACGGAAGGATGGTGAGAATCATGACGAACTAAACCCAGCAGCACTAGCAGCAGAAAGGGAGTGTATGTGTTTTGTTTTCTCCCAGGAATGCTTCTCCTTCAATATGTGAAGTTACAGAGTTGCTTGAAGCCTGTTTACTATCCAACAATTCCTAAAACCAGTGTTAATGTCCAATTTTTTTCCTTAAGCAGTGAATTTTGTAGCGCATTTGCATTTAACACATTGTTGTGGGACAACCAAGTTTACTGTTTCTGATGGGGAGAAGGCAGGCAAAGAAGCAGCTTCTGAATGTGACATTTCAGTGAGGGATTCAAGATTTCACAGAATCATCAAGGTTGGAAGATCCTAAGAGTCCAACCCTACCAAGTCCACTACTAAGCCATACCCCCAAGCACCATATCTGTATGGCTTTTAAACACACTCAGGGACGGTGACTCCACCACCACTCTGGGCAGCCTGTTCCAATGCCTATCTACCCTCTCCGTGAAGAAATTTTTCCTAATGTCACAGAATCACAGATCATTTAGGTTGGAAAAGCCCCTTGGGATCATCGTGTCCAACCATTAGCCCTGCTCTACAAGTTCACCCCTAGACCACGTCCCCCAACACCACATCCAAGCGATGTTTAAACACATCCAGGGATGGGGACTCAACCCCTCCCTGGGCAGCCCATTCCAATATTTCACTGCCCTTTCTGTGAAGAATTTTCTCCTAGTGTCCAGTCTAAACCTACCTTGTTTCAGCTTGAGGCTGTTCCCTCTGGTTCTGTCCCTAATCACCTGAGAGAAGAGCCCAGCACCAGCCTCTCTGCAATGTCCTTTCAGGGAGCTGTAGAGTGATGAGGTCTCCCCTCAGCCTCCTCTTCCTCAGACTAAACAGGCCCAGCTCCTTCAAATGATCCTCATACGATCTCTTCTCCAGTCCCTTGACCAGTCTAAACCTCCTCTAGTGCAGTTTGTGGACGTTCCCTCTTGTTCTGTCATTAGTTACTTGTGAGAAGAGACTAGCACCTACCTCTCTAGAATGTCCTTGCAGGTAGCTGTAGTGATAAGGTCTCCCCTCAACCTCCCTTTCTTCAGACTAGATAGCCCGAGCTCCCTCAGATGATCCTCATAAAACTTGTTCTCCAGGCCTTCAGCAGTTTAGTTGCTCTTCTCTGGATCCCTGTTGATAATTCTTACAGGGGTGAATTCTTGGAGAGACAGTGGGAGACTTGTTAGCTCAGCACGACATGAGAATGAGAGGCTGAAGCATTCTCTGCTCAAACTCTCACACCAGGCCTGTGTCCAGAGGAAACGCTGCTCCAGCACCTTTGCTAAACAGCCCCAAGTAATTTCCTCACAGGCGATTCAAGGGTGGAATATTTTAATAACAGAATGGGGCAGAAAAAGCTTCCACAACTGTTTCCCACCGTAGTCAAGCCTTCACCCTTCTAAGCAAATTTAAAATCAAAACACCTTAAAACAAATTCTCTCATCGTCATTTACTGTACAGATAAATAACAAACAACTCCATAGGCCGCGACTCATGAGGGTACAGAATTTCTGCAGGAGTGGACAAAACAGCATTGTGGTTGCCAGGGGTAAGTTTTTAAACTATAACCAGATGTGGTTTTAAGCAGTGTTAGTGCCTACTCCCATGCTCCCCCAAAACATCCGCGTCGTTCGTATCTCACCACGTTACACGCAAAATAACTAGTACAAAAAACCCAGACAAACCCAACATGGATATATCTACTTGAAACAGATGAGGAGAATCCTCGTGTGGCATTTAGGTGCTTATTTCTCAGTCGAAAAAGCCCTTTTCATCAGCGGTGGGGGTGCTTTCCCAACATCAAACATCATTTCCAGCGGAGGATTATTGAGACAGCACCAGTCAGGAATGCGGCCCGTCTGGCTGTAATACTCCTTGGACACAGATCGGCTCCCAAGTATGTCCTGAAGTGCTCCAAAAATGGCTCCTACATTATTGGGGGGGGGAAAAATAAAATAAATAAATTCTGCATTAATTTGATATATTGAATTTCTTTTTCTGCTTCTTCCCATCAAAAATCTCAACTATTCTTCTTCAGCTTTGTCCTCCAAATGAAAGGAATGAAAGGACCTACCCCCTTTCCTTTTCAGTAGCCCAGCTAGTCCCAAATTGCTTCCTTTTATGTCCCTTGAAAGCAAGTGAAAACACAGAACCACCTACTCTCTGCTGTCAACTAAACTGACCTAGCTGACCAAGTTTCCTAGAAGTTTTGGTGTTTAAGCACTGGAAAAAAAACCACCTTGTGTGTAAGGAAATCTCCTCTCCCCAAAAAGGATGTCACACAATACCCCCAAGGAGTTTAATCAAGATGTGAGAAGGTTCAGACCACAGCGGCTGCTTCCAGCGCTGCCAAGGAAGAAAAGTATCAGAGGTGCATATAAATTGTTGTTTGCTAAGCCTAAAAGTGGACTCAAAAGGTTTTAAAGCTAAAATTGTATAAACACTCACATTTCAAAGCACGTGGAAATAAAATCTACCTTAACAGCTACAGTTAGTTCCTCATACATACCAGATGGGTTCAGGTTGTGAACTGAATGTTTAGAAGAGCATGAATTTCTATCAACCCCAGAACCTCCCTCAAAAGAGTTGCCATCAACAGAAAGCTTTTCTTTTTTTTTTTTTTTCTTTTCCTCTAAGGGCATCCAAAATCCATTGCCGAGTGGCTGTATCTGTTACTGGCTCTTGCGAGTAGCACAGGGAGTTACCAGCCTCCTGCCTCTCCACAGCTCACAGCTCCTTACAGTCAACAATTCCACTTGCTTTTTCAAGCAGCAGCAGGTCCCTTCTCTGCCTCATCCCTTTGCTGGTGCCACCGTATGGCACTAGCCCTGTACTGCACTTGAGCCAACACCTCATCTTCACCACCTCACCTTCCCCGCCTGTTTTCAATGCCTGGTCACCTTTTAAAGCTCCCAGAACCCGCAGTGCCTTTCCACCCCCCTCAAGATGGTCCTGAGGGAGCTTTACTTCACCTAATTTCTTCCAGGAGAGCGTAACAATTTCAAACATCTCCAATACAGCTTGATTTCTATAGTTCACCTACTTTCTACTATTGTTGATTCACTACAAAACCCACTTGGAAGGTTTGTTTCTCACTTTGTACCTTTGCTCAGCAGTGGTTTTCATTCTTACCTCCCAGCCAGGCCACACAGTTGGGTTTGGCAGGTGGAGTGTGAATTCTGAAGGTTTTAGTGGCAAGTACTTCTTTGTATTTCGGTTTCTCTGCCAGGTACCTGATTTCAGCCATGAGCCTGTGCAGGAATCCTGGCAACATAGCAGTGCCACCAATAACTACCAAGTTCTCTGCCAATTGCTTCCTGGTGTCTATGGGACACTAATGCAAAGAGGAATCAAACAAACAAAAAGCAGCTTTAACTGAAGTTGCATGAGCAAGCATTCAAAGGTCTGTTAGAAATTCAGCCAAATTTGTATGCGCTCCAGTTTTCTCATGCTTAGGTGAAACATAACCAACATAATTTCAGACCTCCCAGGAAAACCAGGCTTAAGGAACTGCTTTTTTTGGGCACACTGCGAGGCCTTGTAAAGCCCTTCAGCTGAGACAGGCCAAGACAACAGAGCAGAGGTTTACCAGGGACAATAATTCCCAGCAGTTCTGGAAGAAAACGTGCCAGAGAGAGGGGAAGACTCAACTAGCGCTCGGAGAGGGAAAACTGTTAAATATGAGACTGACTCTTTAGCTCCATGTGGGAGAAAAGGTGCTACAGAAGTCTCAGAAGTTGAAAAGGTTTCTGCTGGAGCTTGCCATGGACATTAGCTAATCCAATCAGGAAGCATGAGAAGACCAAGCTTTGTCAGTTCTGCCCCTCACAAACAGATCTGTGCTCTCCCCTTGAAAAAAAAAGAAGCAACCCAGGCTGCTGTGGTCCTCTTGTCCAGAGGAACTAACTGGATGCTGCTCACACTTGTAAATTTAACACTTGTCTTTCCTCCGGCCAAAGGTGATGCAAGGGAAATGCCAGAGGGGAGAGGTCCAGGCACAGCTCTTGTTAAATGATTTGTTTTCATAAGGAAATCTAATTGAAATGTTTGTCACGTCACCTAAGACTATGGTTCTGCAATAAATTCCATCTCAGCAAACTAATTTAAATGGCATCGATAACTCCAGGAAGTCAACTTCAATGAACATTCAACTTCAATTAGATGCCACCGTGTAATGAGAATTTCCATTTATAGTGGGTTTCCATTTATAGTGGGTTTCCATTTATAG